>CM054179.1:116924720-116937220 GCA_028829895.1 Sinotaia quadrata
AAGCAAAATGTAAATTAAAGTAAAATTTCCATATAAAACACTTGGTTCAAGTATGTCTATATTTATTTTTCTTTCAGAAGCAATTACACATCACTTTCCGAATGAACAACATTGCATTCCAGGCCAGATGCTGGGAAAGAACCCAGAGATGTTGTTACGAATCGAACAGTGTAGCTAACGGAGGTAACTGTATTGGACATTTTCTGTCTCTCTGTAAATGTAACGTAAGGCAGTGGAGAAACTGTAAGCGGACTTCGTTACTTTAAAAGGAATTGAAATTTTAGACTCTCGTAAACAACGATGTAAATTCCCTCTTTGAAATCTCATTGAATGCAACCACAAAAGAGAATGCGAATACAGAAGTGAATGCCGCCACAGAACAGAGTTGGAGAAAAGAAATGAATGCCGCCACAGAACAGAGTTGGAGAAAAGAAATGAATGCCGCCACAGAACAGAGTTGGAGAAAAGAAATGAATGCCGCCACAGAACAGAGTTGGAGAAAAGAAATGAATGCCTCCACAGAACGGAGTGCGAGTACAGAAATGAATGCAGCCACAGAACAGAGTGCAGTACAGAAGTGAATGTAGTAACAAAAAATAAAATACAGTGTGTACAGAAGTGAATGTAATCACAGAAAATAAAATACAGTGTGTACAGAAGTGAATGTAGTCACAGAAAAATAAAATACAGTGAATACAGAATCGAATGCAGTCAAAGAAAATTAAATACAGTGAGTGCAGAAGTGAATGCAGCCAGAAGACATTCAGGAAGGACAGAAGTTAATGAAATTATAGGACATACAACGAGTACAGAAGCGGATGCATTATTATGACATACAGCGAATGCAGCAGTGAGTGGCTTTGCAAATGCGAGATGCAGCATGCAATGTTTTCAAAGGAGATGACGCGAGCAGAACATTATTTGTGAAGGGGAAAGACATAAACATTCCTTGACGTAATTGAATACAATAATTTTAAACATGAATGATACTTTAGGAAGATTTAAAAAACAAGATTCGCAGGCATTTTGCGAATGTTTTTAAAATATAAAGTGTTCACCTGCTGTCGAACTTAAATGATCATGCTCATATGCAGGAGGAAAGTGTGGATGAAAGTGTTAAGCGTTTTACTTTATTTTTATGTGAGATTTCATTTCGCAATGAGATATGTGTTGTCGCTCACACATTATTACATCCTCATGCATCTAGGAATTACAAAATTATTGTGATACTAAATACACAATAATGAATGTCTATTTTCTCAGATTTAGTAAATTGCAAGAAACATTAGTAAACAGACATGTCAATTGCTTGTATAATTCAACCAATAGATAGATAGATAGATAGATAGATAGATAGATAGATAGATAGATAGATAGATAGATAGATAGATAGATAAATAGATAGATAAATAGATAGATAGATTGGTGTGTTAAAACTCTATACTTTATGATAAAATCTTTAAAATAATTATATAATGAGGGGATGGGACTCTTTGGTACTGTTTAAAATCTAAAATTTGAAAACACCCCGTCTTCTTCATTGTTTGTAAAAATACTGAAAACTCTAGTTTTTGACATTGTAAAGAATTTGCATTATTAAAATTAAGAAATTACTCCTCTCTGCAAATGGATTATAAAAATACTAATCTAAATTTAACCACATGATGCCTAATTGCAATACAATAATACCACATTGATTGTTTGTCATTCACGGTTAAACATAACTTTGTTACTGCTTTTTCTGAAGGTAGGTGGATACAGCAATCCGCTTTGTGTTTTAGTGCACGATTAAACATAACTTTGTTACTGTTGTTTTCCGTAAGTAGGCTGATACAGCAATCCGCTTTGTGTTCAGTGCACGATTAAACATAACTTTGTTACTGTTGTTTTCCGTAAGTAGGCTGATACAGCAATCCGCTTTGTGTTTTAGTGCACGAAAATAACCAATATCTATCCATGCATAAAAAGACTAATATTTACTTTTTCCAATCTATTCAAGACGGCGTTCTGTATACATGAATATGTAGAATGTACAGAACAAGAGTATTCTGGAACTACAGTAATCGGGTGGTGCTTCGGGTATTTACTGTCCTGATACAAGCGAGCAATAGTGTCCCGCAACTTGAATGTCCATAATTATGGTCTGTTGAATAAACCAACTATGTCAATATACAACTAAACATTTATTTATAACAAGTGTATACGTGAATAGAAAAAGTTTTCTTTATAACACAGAATGTGTCTCTGAAGCATAATATGTACCATCTTGTACACCGTCTTACCACACTAGCTATAATACCATTCCTCACTGACTGTAGTGTCTTACCTCATTGGCTGCAGTTCTCTTGGTGAATGGCTCTAGTTTCTTAGCTCTAAGAAAACAGTATTTTCTCAATGGATGGAGTCTTATCTCATTGAATACCAAGTATTTCCTCACTGGCTGTGGCGTATTTACACGTTGATTTTGTTTTTGATCCATTAGTTGTGACGAGGATTCTTTTTATCTTTCCTTCAATCAAGATAGCATGCCTGTCTTCACAAGTCTGCCAGGTTTACAATTATGTGTTCACAACTTTGTCTTTACAACATTGTCTATCTTCACAATTCTGTCATGTGCAGAAAACATACACATTTGGACTCCTTTCGTCTGAAAATGGAGCCACCAACATAGACGCTATCTTACTCAGGTACTCATATTGTTCTCTATGAGTGTCCAGATATTCAAGAATTGTGTCTATACAATATCTGTCTTTATATCTTGTTTCCTACGATACCTGTATACTTTTGTAATGGGATTCACAATTCTAAATGTATTGTAAACAATACGCATATTTCTGGATGGTTAAAAATATTGTTTGTCTCCGGAACGTATTGTATATTAAAAATGCGGGGTTATTTATATTACTTTTTTTTATTATTATTTATATTACTAATTTATATTTCCGTGCTGTTAATACTTGCTGGTAGTAAAATGCATATTTAACCAGTATTTGAATATTTGTATCACTGTAGTTATCATACTCATTTAATCATATGATCAAATCTGGCTTTCATGAATTCAAATAATTCATTTTATTTTTGAACTCGATTTTATCATAAAGGTATAATTAAAACAAACTTACTTTTCAATATTCACCTACCTCAATCTTTCAAAATGCTTCATCTAACCTACACTTAAAATCATAACAAAAATAGCATATGTTTTCCAACGAGGACCGTTGTTGTGGAAATATTGTGACTTGATGTTACGATTCAGTAACTATATTCCTATTCTGAAATCCTACTATAGGTATTTTTTTCCCTTTCATTTATAGACGCTACATTGTTTCTTTAAATTTCGGTCTTCAAAACTTATAATTGGAAGCTGCGAATTGTCTACTCTGTACATCCCATGATGTCAGGATAACGACATGGACAATATTTGGAGAGAGACAGCTGGAAATTGGGGATTGAAGTAAAACCCCACCCGGCTCTAGTTTAAAGTTTTGTACATTTGTCTGAGTTTCCTTTAGTCTGTCTCCGCAATTGATTCATTTCTATTCCTAGCCCGTCTGAGTGACAGACCTCCAAATCCACTACCATCTTTAATCGTATACCAATTATACTTATTCTTGCGGCCATTTGCTTTTGTAACATTTAGTCGCACGTTCGCACAGATTTCTTTCGTTGGTCATCCGTGGTGTCAAAATTCCCACCATGTTTGCTAAGTCATTTACGAGGATGCGAAATTCATCGCGAATGAAAACTATATTATTCCTGTGGCTTAAATACTTTTTTTTCCCAATTGAAATTCCTACAGGTATAAAGCTCATTTATTTTATCCTATCCTAGGATGTAATTTATCTCCTCTGTTGTTGATATAATTAGTAATGTATTACGTTTTGCTTCCGCCAAATAATTTCATGAAAGGCAGAAGTGAAATTGGGTTTTTGCATGCCTTGAATGATGGGAGGACATTTCCTACTTGTGGATACTTTCGTAACCTATTCATCGATCCAGAGAGTGTAGGCGGACGATGGCTTAGAGGTAGCATGTAAATGAAACATCTTCATAGTGTAGAACTGTAGATGGTAAAGGGTTTTAAAAACATATAAATCACTTGATATTTCTCGTGTATATAGTTTTAAATAGGATAAACACAATTCCTATAATTGACCAAACAGACGACAAATACAAATGCACAACTATAGTTAAATGTTGTATATTTGCAAACTTTTCTAGAAGTTCCTTTTAGAACTATCCTCAGAAATGGTTTAAAGAGAAACCCGATTTTTCATTCAATAACTCTTTTCAAGTAGGCTGATACAGCAATCCGGTTTGTGTTTTAGTGCACGGTTAAACATAACTTTGTTACTGTTGTTTTTTGAAGGTAGGCTGATACAGCAATCCGCTTTGTGTTTTAGTGCACGGTTAAACATAACTTTGTTACTGTTGTTTTCCGTAAGTAGGCTGATACAGCAATCCGCTTTGTGTTTTAGTGCACGATTAAACATAACTTTCTTACTGTTGTTTTCTGTAAGTAGGCTGATACAGCAATCCGCTTTGTGTTTTAGTGCACGAAAATAACCAATATATATCCATACATAATAACTAATATTTACTTCTTCCAATCGATTCAAGATGGCGTTCTGTATACATGAATATGTAGAATGCATAGAACAAGAGTACTCTGGAACTACAGTAATCGGGTGGTGCTTCGGGTAATTACTGTCCTGATACAAGCGAACACTAGTGTCTCGCAACTTCAATGTCCATAATTATGATCTCTTGAATAAACCGAACTATGTCAATATACAATTATACATTTATTTATAACATGTGTATGCGTGAATAGATATAGTTTTCTTTATAACAGTTTGTGTCTCTTCTTGAAGCGTATTATGTATCATCTTGTATACTGTCTTACCACACTAGCTATAATACCATTCCTCACTGACTGTAGTGTCTTACCTCACTGGCTGCAGTGCTCTTGGTGAATGGCTCTAGTTTCTTAGCTCTAAGAATACAGTATTTTCTCAATGGACTCAGTCTTATCTCATTGAATACAGAGTATCTCCTCAATGGCTATGGCGTATTTACACGTTGATTTTGTTTGTCATCCAATAATTGTGACGAACATTCGTTTTATCTTACCTTCAATTTATCATTTTACTCAATTTAAAGTCAATCACAGTCAACGTTACCTCTAGTATGTGTGCGCGGAACTGGCAATTGTTTGAGCTTGCTATCATAACTTGTGCGCGGAATTTTGAACCAGCTGCGCGGAATTTTCAAATGAACTGCGACGGGGGAACATTAGTCACCATACATTCTCGGCCTTTGAAGATAATTGGAAAGATGATTTAGGTGATAATTTTAGTCGTGTTTGCTTCAAAATACTCCTCGTTAAGATAGCATGCCTGTATTCACAAATCTGACAGCCTTTACAAATATGTGTTCACAACTGTGTCTATCTTCACAATTCTGTCTTATTTACATAAACGTAAATATTTGGAAAACTTTTCGTCTGAAATTTGAGCCAACATATTTGCTCTCATAGTCAGGTACTCATATATTGTTCTCTATGAGTGTCCAGATATTCAAGTATTGTGTCTATACAATATTTGTCTTTATATGTTGTTAACTACGATATAATGTTGTTTTTCTCCGGAACGTTTTGTTTATTGAAAATTCGGGTTTAGTTATATTAATAATTCAGATTTCCGTGCTGTTAATACTTGCTGGTAGCAAAATGTTTATATAACCAGTACTTTAATAGCTTGCACTAAGCCCAAAAATAGATCCAAAGGCAGTGCGGAAAAGTGAATAAAATCTATAGAATATAGAATAAAATATTTCAGCTGGTATTGTATCAATTTGATATACGTTGTACAATTTTGAGATAATTCATTTCAGACATGCGGCAAGTATACCTGTCCACTCACTACTCAAGCCCTCCCCCCACTCTACACTATCCACGTGCTTGTATTGATCTTCTGTTTGAACCGTGATGTGACATTGTTTTTGTCATGGATTGTTTTTTAAACGGAGTGTGACGTGCGGATCGCTCGTATGTGGAGTTCGTAAAAGGTATACTAAATGTATGCGAACATGAAGAAAAGCGTTGAAAAGCGTTCTAAAATTTTTGACTGGTGACTTATTGGTTTCCCTTTCAAGGTCTTGTAAACTTCGCACTTTGTGGGTCTCTCTGACAACATCGTATCAATAGCAACAACCGCGATGGCATATTTCCGCTTTCAGCGTGAGTTGACATGGCAACCATTAATCAATTTCTTCTTAATTAATTTGCGTTATATATAAGCAATAAAAATTGGCCACCTCTTTTTTTTTTAACGAGGTGCACATCTTTATTTAATAATACAGTTATTTGATGGCATGGTGCATATACATGCATTGATATAAAATCACTCCTTTCTGTGGAATAAATATTGTACCGTTTAAGTAAGGACTATGTGTGTTATAATTAAACCGCCATAGACCAAAGTCGAAAAGCTCAAAGCAAGTGACGAGAAATCAGCTTGCACTTAAATTCGAGAGGCATCTTAGCATGTTTCGGATTTCGTTCTTGAAAAAAGATTCAAAAAAATGAAACACAATCTCACAATTATAATAAAATAATTGTATATATATTATAATCTTCAATCTGCCACATTTCATATAAAATTATAAAGCATGTTACTATGTGTGCAATCCAACTTCGAAAAAAGACTTTTGATAAAATTATCAATTTTCATTCACCAAACACGCGTTTTATTCTCAAGAATATATAATGGTAAGAAGAAATTCGAAAATTAACCAATCAGATATTCTTTGCAAATAGTATCATGTCCTATATATATTAAATATGGTGATATTTTGAATTGCTTACAACTACTGATTTCAATAAGTTTTTGTTTATTTTTTTTCAAAAAAAGATATTGATGACTAAAATAGTACGTTTGACTTTCAGAAGAATAATCCCCCCAAAATAACTGTACACATATTCTTTATTGATTTCAAAATTTTCTTTACCTCAAACCTTTCAATAACTTTCTACACGACTCTGCGCAGATTGTATAAGCTATTGAACCATTGCCTTTCTTGACCTGTGTCGTTTCTCATTTTCTCTTCTTAAGATTTAAAAAATCCGTGGTTAATTCAAAGCACATATAAACCGGAAAAAGTAATAATATATTTGTAACGGTAACACTTGCTAATTCCCAAAAAAAAATAAAAATAAATGTATGTTAACACCTTCAGTGCTACCATGCACTACGTTATATTTTCCAATGGTATCCGACAGAATAGATAATGAATTCACATTTAATAAAAAGAAGCACCTTCAAACGCGAGTGTATTCTATGAAGCGTAAAAATTCGTTGTGCGAAGATGTATATTTTACGTTCATCATAAAATACAGTCAAAGATGATTCTATCCTCAGACAGTAACACTTTATAGTTTCAGTGACAGTAACCATTTTTATTCGATTTGAAACTAATTTGTTATATTTCTTTGTCTGCAGTACGTAAACACGAAGCTTAAAATATTAATGACTACTCTCTGAAGGCAGCGTATTTATGACGTTTCTGACGTCATGTCCACATATGCAGGAAAATGTTATATGCATATGAGTAAGAATTCTCTCTTATAATGACTGCGACCTATAATCTACGTCAGAAAGATATTCACCGACTGCGTACCACATCCTGTGACCTGATAATCTTACTATATCATAGCACAAAATACCCTCCCAAGAACTCTTCGCCAACCACACAGGTAAACTAGACGAACAATGCTAACTCGACTACTGCATTTCTTTAGTTGTAAATAAAGTTGATCCCATTGCTACACTCATAGGCTAACTATCTTAGCAGACAACGTTCAGAATTTAATACTGTTCTAATCGTCTGTTATTTTTATGCAAGTGCATGGGTCTGATGAATAAATATTTTCTCATGCGAGGTTCCGATGTTGCGGTAAGAAAATAATCATACATGTGGAGAAGTTCACATTTTTACATGTTATATTATGAATTTGTTTTAAAAAGTTCGAATTGCACACATCACATTTATATTTATTACGGGTGTCGTTGCCGACGTGATTTTAAAACGCTAAATGTTTATGTTGTACAGCAATATTTCATATTTGTATCACTGTAATTATCATACTCACTTAATCAAATGATCAAATATGGCTTTCAGGAATTAAAATAATTCATTCATGTTGCCCATTTTGATCTTGATTTCATCATGAAGGTATAATTAAAACAAGCTTACTTTTCAATTGCAGCCTACTTCTCTCTTGCTGTATACTTGCAAACTTTTCTTCAAGTTCTTTTTTTTAGGACAGTCCTCCAAAATAGTTTAAAGAGAAACCCGATTTTTTGTTCAATAAGTCCTTTCAGGCTTATTATTCTAATAATCAAATTATGAGGTTTGAGCTCAGAAGAAAAATAAATGTCTTCCGTACCTCAGCCTTAATCTCTATCTCCGCAGCATGAGTTGTACATTAATGAAAATATACTATTCCAATGGACGACTATAGGGATGGCCACTATAGTACAATATCCGGTATTATATATGTGTAGAGACCAAAATGATAATCCACACCTAATAGTCTAATTTTCAGCGTTCTAAACCCTGTTCCAGCTTCTCTCTAACGTACCGATTGTAGATTACATTCTGCCGCGTGTACGTTATGAAACGAATGCGTTAATATCAATGTCAAACCACAAACGTCACTGTTTTAGAGTCAATTTTGCGTACTCCAGTCTTCGTACAATGCGTTAATATCAATGTCAAACCACAAACGTCGGTGTTTTAGAGTCAATTTGGCGTACTCCAGTCTTCGTACAAAACATTCAGTGATCCATAGAATTCTAGGACAATGAATGACTGTGGGATTATACATTACTATCGGTTATTTTAGTGACAAACAAGAAAATCGACTTGTCTGTTGGCTTTGATGACACGTATAGTATTTTCTGTGATTGCATTAAATGTAAGAAAGCCCGAGCTATTTAGTCTTGCATACTTTAAGTTCACGTGTTTTCGTTTTCTCTCTGGGGATAAGAAAAGAGCGAACTGGGAAAAATATTGGAAAGCATGAGAAATGTTTTAAGTGTATAGCGTCAATTTAACATACATAGTTATAATATGAAAAATAATCTTAATTTATATTTTATTAGCATAGACTGCGCCTTATAATTTTTACTGTATATTTTCTTGTTGAGGTTGTTTCAGTATATATCTGAGACAACGATTTCCCAATACTAATATATCTCTTGATGGACTGTCGCTGTTTGTGTCGAGGACATAGCTTTTGTAAGTGTCAATAATGATTAGATAATACGTCTATGCCTAAACAAAATACGTTAGACTTTCAAAGGATCAATCGGGCGTTACGTAATGTAAATTTTCTTGTGTTCATCAGGAAAACAGTTTACACACATCTTTTCAATAAAATACATTATACTTATTTAGTGTGATGTGGTGCTTTTCTCCGAAAGCATACATATTAAATGATGTGATTTTCACAAAACCTACCGCCAAATTATTACTGCTTAAAATCAAAATGTTCTTATATAATACCTGCACAATTGGGACATCCTCAACATCAAAGAAAATAACTGTACCGGATCACACTCAACAGAAATTAACTGTCTGCTGTCGATATGATTACAAACTACCCCAAAACAATGATAACATTTATCTCAACAGAAAATATCATTCGTTTGACTGACGTACTATCGAAGACAGCCAAATAGTGATTTATATATCTCAGTGTAAGATTCCACGTATATAATTAATTTCCCAATAATACAAGTGATACATTTCGATGCATTGTGTATTATGTGAAAAATATTGCAATATATTTTTAGGATAATATTATATTCTATATAATTGGTAAGTAGCACACTCTATCATCAAAGCTTTTAAAGTTAAGCACGTTCAGTGATATCAGATAATTTCCACTAAATATAAAGCAGTATGTTGAATTAAAACGACAGTATACATACGTTTTCTGTGATACTCGGCGTATGGAGATTAACAGTTTATTCACGTTTCTTCATCGACCAAAGAAACATTGTGTAAAACAAAATACTGAATTTTTTCATTGCATATTTTCTTTGTCTTCATTACATGATACATTGAATGTCAAATCCATAAACAACATTAACTTATAAGTCACTGTACTCATTTGTTTAAATGTCATGCATTTATAAAAGATTTATACTCGATTTGGCGCGGATTGTTGAAACGGTTGATTTTCGTGACGATTCCTTACTGTTCGTAATTCTTTCTTTCTAATATGAAATTTTGTAGAAACTAAGAAATTCCAGTACATCAGAATTAACTTAATATACTGCTGAGTGTAAAAATGGAAAGTAGTAATATTATAATAATAAGGTAACTTTCGATAATTACAACAAATTTAAATGTATTAACATGTTCAGTGATAACATAATAATTTTTTTTCAAAATGTCTGACCATTCGGTTCCTACCGATAGCTTTCTTTCCAGACAGAAGTGTATTTACAGAGAAAATGCAGACTACATCGCTACGAGTGCTGCTGCATGAATTTGCTACACTGACAGCACGGTTATTTCACACTACATCATAACTTTAAGGCAGCGCTGCTGATTCTTGTTGCATGGACTGCACCTTTACATGGATTTCGCTGAATATTGTTTTGTAAACATTGTCACTCTCCATTTCATTGAAACCATTGTCACATCATTTATTGACATTGTTACATTACTTAATTGCATATCGTATGTTACATATAATCTCTGTTAACTTTCCTACATATTCGCTCTTTGGTCTATGCTGCATGATGTGTTTGGTTAATGTGAGTTCTAAACATTATTTGCCTCAGTGCTGAGTCAGTTCGCTACATGACAGCTACGGTTTTACCTACAGCCAGCAGTGCAGTTCACTGCATGGTAGCACCTTAATTGGATCCTAGCTATATTATCTCTTAACTGCTTATGTTGCTGTCAATGCCAGTAAGACTTTGTGCACCGTGTTATTTGTTTGTGTGCATTTCGTCACTCGTTTATGAGTACTTCAACACGTTTTTGTGTGCACTTCATCACTTGTTTATGAGCACTTCGTCACTTACTTGTGTGCACTTCCTGAATTGTTTCGTGCACTTCCTTACATCTTTGTGTGCACTTCGTCACTTCTTTGGTTGCTCTCGTCACTTGTTTGTGTGCATGTTATATTTTCTTCTGATACCTATTCGTCTTTCGGTGCCATGCAAAAGCATCAATCTCAAGACACTCTAGTTGAATGGAATATATTTACCCTCGAACAAAGCTCGATCAAAGCTATAAGCAAGACAAGAAAAGTGTAAACTCGATTATAGATTTGAAAATATATGCTTTATTGAAAATATTATTTCGCTTTAATTACACTGTAGGAAATAAATTATCTAATTTAGATCAGTCCATTTTCCCTTCCTTTGACCTTGCTGGAAATGGTTGGTTCTTCAGGCGGCTGCAATGATGAAGATATTTCGTTCGCCATTTCTCCTAAACAATATTTAATTCTTAAATGCCGGAAAATGTTAGATACAATATTTTGTCTGTTGCTTGATTTTATGTTAATGACATTCAAATGCCGGATATCTAATTTGCTAACTCTGAATGGCTGATTCTCGTTTCACTCACTTACCGTGAGCTATAAACAGCCGCTAAAAGCACAGTCTTCTTGGTTGACGTGCAGTATGGATATTGTCATCCAAAAGGGATCATTTCGTTCTAGCTCCATTTTACTGTATTGAAATTAAATGTTATTTACTTGTCTTGTACGGTTTCCTTCATCAAAACAAGGATGACCAGAAGAAATTGTTAATATACAGAAATCGAGATCATTTTGTTTCTGTAAAAGTCCAATAAATTTGACTGTCAATGTCTCAGTTAAGAATGTGTAAACATTATATATATATATATTTGTGTGTGTGTGTGTGTGTGTGTGTGTGTGTGTGTGTGTGCGCGCGTGCGTAATACTTCTTGCACTGGTGAAAAACGCACTTTCCTTGTGATGTGTACTAAATACATTGTACCTTCTAATGCTGGACTATGCCTTCAGTACTAATTTAAGAAGATGAGTCTAATGGCCAACCTCCTTCCCTTTTACATGTTGTGCACATGATGTAAAAGAAGTGAGCGACAGCGCGTGTGTGAATGTGTGCTTTATCATAAATAATTTGAGAAATAAATTCTAGAACTCCCTTAGCAGACCGACCACATTGCAGTGACATTCATCACAGAAACACAAACGAAATTACACACAAACCCGGACATCGTGTCAAACATTGGCTCAGTATTACGTTCAACAGTTCTGACATCAGCCCGGAAAACCTAATTATTTAGAGTGTATCTGAAAACATTTTGCCGAGGTATTTCATTCGCCAGCTGTTTTCATACTGGCAGTCAGTCACACGATGGAGCTTGATGCTTAAATAAAACTAACATTGGAACGCCATGCGGGAGAAATGTGTAAACCAAAGATC
>CM054179.1:118154720-118532220 GCA_028829895.1 Sinotaia quadrata
TTGTAAAGGCAAGTGAAGGACTGTCTAACCAGCAATTAATCCAGGTTATGTTGAACATTTCAATAACCTACCCTTGATAATACCATTTATATTCTTTGATAGGACTAACCTGCGATTTGTATTGACTCTAGTGTTGAGAAGAAAGTGGGTGTAGAGGGGGGGGGGGGTGTCGCTAAATGTTGTGTTGTTATGGAATAGAAAAAAAACGTTTACAACACCAAAATATCCGCTATTTGAGGGACGAGTGGTGTCTGTTGGAGGATGATTTATAAAATGTTATTTACAGCATCAGCTCCTGTCACATGGCTTGCATCATACGTTCCATTTGTTCCTAACTCAATACTTAGCTCCTTTCTGTCTTCAATAATGCAACGAGTGTTTGCGAGAGTGGAGTTCTATTCATTTGAGATTTAGTGGAACTCATGCTATGACTACATGCCCGCGGCTAAGCTAGTTTCCGATTTTCTGTCATTATTTTCGGCTTCTGTTGTTTTAGGTGATAATGAGGTCTGCTCACCTCCGGATAGACGTTACCACTAGAAATACTCCCATTAATACCTTTGCTGCATGTCACGAAATATTCCGGATGTTGGTTTAAATTACTGCAGCAAATGGTTAGGTGGTTTTACGTATCTACATTAGGACATTAACAAAATATCAGTCACTAAAAATAAAGCACAACAATTTTAAATTTATTTCAGGGTCTGAGATTGAATTAATTACCTATCTCTCTTGAGATTGACACTGTTCCGAACGAAAAATATTTATTTATTTTTGGCTTGAAGCTAGTACTGGGAATTTCCTTGAAACAATCAGTTCGCATATCCCTCAAATAGAAGGTTCAAAAAAACAGAACGGCATCACGCAAGAATTGACTTATATCCATCAAAATCAAGCAAACTGCAGACAAGACCAAACAACTTGCAGAAAAGTTATTATATTATAATACAAAGTCATAAATGTTTAACGTGACGTGTTAAAAGGTATATTAAAATTAGTTATCCTTCCAACAGATTCATCAGAGTGAATCCACTGTTGTCCTATTGCCATTAACGGACAGTGCCGGCGCGCAGGTCTGCACGTCTGTCTATACTCACCATTCCATTCAGCGATACTGAAAGACAATTCCATTGTTATGCTGTATGCATCTTTGCTGAGGGAAGACAAGTGAGATAGACTGGTCTGGACTGGATTCGAACACGTGGACCAACATTCGCAAGTTAAGTCATAACTTGGTGTACCAAAAATCAAAAGGAACTTTGTTCTCATGGCAATTCTCTAGTTGACAATTTAAAGCACGTTGATTTTCTACGGCTTAGAATTAGACTTCGCGTTCGTATATTAACTGTTTGTTAAATTGTTAAACTTATTAAATCTTATTTTTAATTGTTAATCCTCTTTGTAGTACATTTTTATGCATGATAGACCTATAGATTTCTTGGTTTTGGATGGGGGCGAATGAGCTGAATGTCATAACGTATGCATATTAATTTAGAGGAATTTAACGACTCCAAAGTCAGCTTTGTACGCAAATTGTCAGTTTGTAAATCTGTTGTCTGCACTACAAGACACATTTTAAAGTTAGTCAAATGATAATTTGGGCAGCCAGTCTGTTTAGGATAGAGGGAAGGAATTAATTTAATCTATCGTATTTTAAAGTCCTTAAAATCCTAGGCAGGGTCTATAAATAAATACTGGAAACGTAACAGATGGCTGTCAAGAACCCTTTAGCGTACACCTATTGTATGTTACAGGCCACTCATTTATAATGTGTAACTGTGATGGTTATCAAGAACCCTTTAGCGTACACCTATTGTATGTTACAGGCCACTCATTTATAATGTGTAACTGTGATGGCTGTCAAGAACCCTTTAGCGTACACATATTGTATTCCCAATGATCCGTAGCAAGATCTTACCTCTCAGCAATCCGTCCACAAAACTTTGGATAAGACCTAATGGCGTCCTGATGCGCCATACTTCGATGCTACCTTCGCCCATACAAGATTTTAACCATTAGTCAGTCAAGTCCCTGATCACAGTTAATTAGGTTAATCGGCATACAGCGGAAATAAAGTGTCGTTCTTGTGTGTGTGTGTGTGTGTGTGTGTGTGTGTGTGTGTGTGTGTGTGTGTGTGTGTGTGTGTGTGTGTGTGTGTGTGTGACAGAGATATATGTTTTGACTAACACCAATTTAATGATTGCCTGTGATCGTTACAAGATATAGACGTTCAATAAGTGTCACGGATTAAGTAGTGTACCTCGTTAAGCAAATTCGCATTAGTAACATAGGTTGGTGAATGGACACGCTACTGTTAATTTAAGGTGTATTAATTCTAACATGGCAGTTAAAATTACCCACCAGACATTCTGCTCCTGGTCAAGTGTTTTACATTATTTAATAATTAATTGGTGGTTCGTAATCTGGATTTCGTAACTCAAATCCGAAATCTCGACTCTGAATAAATAATGGTAATCAGTAATGAAACGCAACACGGTACGAATGGTTACAGATTTAATAATATTTGCAGAAAATGCATAACATACACTAGAAGTACTTCATGTTACAATCAAATCATGCATGCCAGACCACTAAACATTTAAAATTAGTGCCTATTCTGTAAGAGAAATGTTATGATTGTATAATTCTTTGAACCTGATCAACAAAAAGTATTTTTTTTTTTTATGGTGAGCACATTGAAAACAATCGTGGCAGTCAACTTGGCGACGGTTGTGGCCTGTACACTTCTCCCGATCAATAGTTGGTTTTGCCGTCATGTTGCAGGGTATCCAAATCAATAATGCGGCAGGGCTATGCAGCAGCAGTGCAGCAATCGATACAGACTAGAATGCAGCGTCGAGTGGAATCTAAACA
The DNA here is from genome assembly GCA_028829895.1 of Sinotaia quadrata. NCBI lineage: Eukaryota > Metazoa > Mollusca > Gastropoda > Architaenioglossa > Viviparidae > Sinotaia > Sinotaia quadrata. The sequence goes on from CM054179.1 coordinate 118,157,595, forward strand.
AAGAAACATAACTCTTTCCTCTAAGTTCAATTTGGAATGAAAGAATTATCTAACGTACATGGCGTAAAATTACTACATTCATAATTTTGGAATGACGAGATTAAATGAGGTCGTATAACAATTACAAAACAAGATAATATAAAATCAAATTTGTAGATGAATTTAGATATATTGTGTATTATTAGACAATATAATAAAGTGAAACCTGACCTACCTTTATCTGACAAATAGTTGTGGCCGCGTATTTAGCATTCAGTTATGACAGTGTTACTTCCCCTGAAATGACGTTTTACAAAATTCGGTTTGTGAAACTGATTCAGTAGGTCTAGTTGCGAAGACGGCGAGGAAATTCTGTCTTATATTGGCACGTATTGCTCTTGTTAACGCATGCGCGAAAAGACGAGTTCAGCTGGATCAGTTAATTCCGTGATTAGCAGGATCATTATTTAGCTGCGTATTATAATCTAGCATACAATAGCATGGTCAAGTTTCGTGAAAGCTGGCGCAATTGTTGAAAGACTGTATACTATGTGGGGACAGCACGCCTAGGGTAATACTTTAACAAGAACTACGGTTATAAGACTTTAAGGATTAATTATTTATTAGAATGTTATGTCCAATACTCCCACAATAGTCGCATTAAGATGTGAATCACTTTAACTCAACTTCGTCCTCTTCGCTCTCTCTCTATCTCTCGCTCTCTCTCTCTCTCTGTATATCTATCTATCTATCTATCTATCTATCTATCTATCTATCTATCCTGTCTGTCAAGCTAAAGCTAGCTGATTAACTATGTTTATCAGTACTATTCTCATTTAATCAAGTTTGTGTAAACATAGTTATATTAATTTTCAAAGTTTGCTAGACGGTTACACTAATATTAACAAATTCTCTTTAATTAAGAATTAAAATAATAAATGTCATACCTTTTCTCCGTAGCTTGATGATAACGAATACAGTTATCATGGCCATACAGACGAGAACTGATAATCCAATCATTCCAACAGCAAAAGTATAGTCTTCATTCAAAAGAAGGGTGATAAGGTAAATTAGTAATAGAGATGTATATCAAACTTGACCTTCAAGCCTAATACTGACAGGTTAGTGAAATGGTCAATCTCCTGTAAATACGCTTATATATCGTTTGTTATAAATATCGCATAAATATTTATTGTTTATCATTTAGAACATTCCATTCTTCATATTCCACCAAACGTGTTATTAAGTTACATGTTCAACTTTAACTTTTTCTTTTCTAATATTTACAAGGCGCACATATTTAAATGCTAGCAATGTAAAGTGAATGTGGAGAGTATACAAGATAATACCTATACATGTATTAGTTATGCATTATTTTATATCGAAATAGAGTATATGCACTCTGCTAGGTACACATATCACAGTACTTAGTAAAATTGCACGATGCATACATATCTATTAATTCAAGCACGTGGGTGCCATGTTACATAAAGTAGTGTAGTCTGGACATGTAGCTCAAATGTGGTTAAGTAAGATTTGGCTATAAATCCAGATCACAAACCTATTAATCAGATTTCAATAAAGAATGAAACGAAAGAACGAAAGAAAGAAAGAAAGAAAGAAAGAAAGAAAGAAAGAAAGAAAGAAAGAAAGAAAGAAAGAAAGAAAGAAAGAAAGAAAGAAAGAAAGTCCTGAAATGAAACATTAACATTAAATCAGTAAAAACAAATGCTATTCTTCAATTACATAGCATCTTACCCGGGCGTACGTTGATACCGAGCACGAATTACGAGACTGGTAAATGTAATTGACTTCTCTAAATATTATATATATTATATTATTGATAGAATGTTGTGTAAAATATTAATGTGATATGCTAAATGATTATGTGCACTAATGTATTTCTTCTCACAGAAACTATGTGGCCTTAGTGATGATTATGTATGTAGAAATGTTAATATGGCATAAGCACGTGTATTCGCAATGCTCATGTATTATTAAACTTTTTTTTAGCCGGTAGAGCTAAATAAAGATCAAATGATTGCTATTGAATATTGCTATGAACCACTTGCTGGACGTATTGTATCTACGAATTTTTGCAATTATAGGAGTAGAATCGTATTTGCTTATAAATATTTCATTGAAATTACGAATTGTAGGTTAGAATTTAGCTAACGACTTGTGATGAACTTGTAAAAATAGTCTATCATTGTCGCCATGAAGCCCAAATGATTATTCATTTTTATAGGTTGCTATTGAAGAATGCTGTTCATTACAGCCGGTTCCGAGTCTGAAGGTTTACAGGTCTCTGGATCATATGATGACAACGTCTAGCACACCTATTTGACACTGAGTTGGTCTTACCTGGAAGACAACCACAACGTGATGTCACTTCTATCAAGACTCTTGTGAGCTGTTGCAAGTCTTCCTGAGACTTTAGTTAAATGTGCTCTCTCTTTATACAAATAATCAGGCAGGGCAGGATAGACGAACTCTAGGATATTCTGCGATCAAAATTGATGTCTTTTTATTACTATTATTGTTATTAAAATGTCTTCGTTATCTTCAACCACGTTGCATAATTTGTTGTAATCGTTGACTAAAAATCTGGCATGGGGGCTGATCCAGAAGAATACTATTATAATCATAGCAAAAAGGGGGAAATAACGTTACCAGTTTGGGCACGTCAGCTGATTTATCTGTTGGTATGTCATTTGCTTAACAGCCATAATCTGTGACATATTAGCAGAAAGGTAGGTCAGGCCATTTGGCTCTCACTAGTTTTAGAAGTGAATCAATAATCTATTATTGATTCTTGGGAGTAGGATATAGTGACAGGGTCATTAAACATAACTGGACACATTAACCCTAGTCTATATCAGTGGGAAGACAGAAGTCGTAAACCATGGGTCAAGGTGTGTTGCAAACATCATGTGACAAACGTGATACTGTTGATTGGTGAGCAAATCTAAACTACTTCACTTTGCTACCATCCCAACTGACAGCTGAAAAGGGAGTCCTGTCTAATTAGAGATATTTATATACCATTCTATAGTTGTAGAAAGTATTAAAATATGTATTGTATAAAATATTTATTTTCAAATACACAAAATAATAAGCATCATTTAGAAAATTATACTTAATTTTTTAACCTTTAGTAAGATATTTATGTATGTTCACTATATTTAAGTAGTGGAAGAGAAAGGCAATTGATTTGCTATTTTATATTATCTCTAGTAATTATTTTATCTAAATTTACATTGGAAAAATACTTTTAAATGATTAATTTCTTTGATTTACAAATGTAACTTACCACTTTGAATTCTGATCTGCAAATGCAAAATTATATCAGTTTCCCCATGTATATTAGCGACTATAACTTTGTAGTATCCAGGTGAATCTTGGTCCACATAAAAAGTACACGTGTGCATATAAATAAATTGTAAATTGCGGCATTGAATCTGGAATCCATTTTCATCCACGTAAGCTGAAACGTTTGCAACAGTGCCCGAAGAAAGTCCAAGGAAGAGAACTCTAAAGTTGTTAGGAGCTGGGTACGCTACAACGTCAAACGTAACAGTCGTTCTTTTTCCTTTATATTTGAATAGCGTATGTATAATCAACATATATGTCGTTCTGGGCTTGCCTGTGATAAGACGTAAAATATAAATGTTTTGAATGCTGTGATTTATGCTACGTAACATATGATTGATATAATAAATTGTAATACATGTATACAGTTGTGTTCTTCTGTCTATGCACACACAGTACGCGTACAAATACTCACTCATATATTATTTAACGTCCTAAGTTATAGAAACAGAAGAAATAAAATAGAAATGTCTCAAGTGCCAATTTTTTCCACTTGCTATTTCACCTCTCTACCATTGCTTCGAATTAAATATTACTATACGCTTAGATAAAATAAAAAGAATGCAACAATAAAGTTGCACAAAATTATTTTGCCTCCTATTTCGCTATAATTCATACATACATTTTAATTGATGTTAGTACTTCGCTTGCATTGTAAAAAAGAAAAGAACATTATACTTACAGTTAACAAACAGTTCCACTTTCTTGCTAATGGAATCGGTAATGTTGTTCTCAGCTACACATGTGTACTCGTATGCATCTGTGCAGTTCACATTTGGGAGACGTTTCAGTAAGTAAGCAGTGCTAGTCATGTGTTTAGTTTCACTATAGATTGGTCTGGAATTGTTTTGCTGAAACACACGTAATGAAGGAAGTGGCTTGCCATTCGCGAGGCATTCAAATATTACCTCCTCGCCCTCGTTGACAGTGAGATTTGTATATTCATTTCCAATACTGAATTTCATTGAGTGGGGCTTAGCTGAAAAGAAAATATTGTACACAGCAACAATTAACAAGCAATTTCAGAAGCAGACCTTTGAATAAATATTCGTCACATAATACTTGTCAGTGCATTCTAAGTAATATAAGAATACATATAAAGCGGATGGTATTTGTTTGCATGTATCATCAATACGTTCGGACACCAGTTTTTCAGGCAGTTTGAACAGTTATACACTTTTACTGATAATTTGGGAAACGCCTCCATTCATGTAGACTCGTGGCCGGCACTCAGCAATAAATTGAGACAAATAGACAAAATAGAAAATAGGACGATATAATTCCGTTATTATTACGTAGCACGACGAGCAAACAAAAATACGTTACACTACACAAATAGATATGTAAAAGAGAGAAACAATTAACAAAGATTTGATAAAATAAAAGTTAAACAAATATACGTTACACAAATAGATACGTAAAAGAGAGAAACAATTAACAAAGATTAGATAAAATAAAAATTAAATGTATGTGACATAATTAAATAACAAAAGAATGTACCATTATTGCGTATAACTATATGTGAATAACCTGTCGTTATCAATCCATGATCCTTCTTTCAGTGTTTTGAGTCTGCTCAAACTGAATGTTTGTAGAATTCATTAATCAAGCAAGTTTCAAGTCCGCATATTTCCATCCAGTTATCTCAAAAGCACATGATGATGTTACAAGAATAATAACAACCGCACAAATAATTATCAACACTGTGTTTTTATCATTTGAACTGCTGAACTTCCAGAATAACAACTGCATGAAGTAGAAAAGAAAAGAAAAACCTCGAAAAAAAAACTTCGAATCCTAAGAATATAGTAACTTAACATACAAATGTTTGCTTATTTCAATCTGGATCTCTGCAACAACAAAAACCCCAAACTGTTTTCGATATATCTATAATAATGAAACTAGTTCCTATTCATAGCATCAAATCCTTACCATTCACATAATTCTAACTAAAAATATAAACGTCTTTGGCCTTCTACAGCCTTTAAGAAAAATCAGTTTAGTAAAAGACTCTATCAGGAATACTTCAAACCGAGTGTGTATTTCGAAAAAGGGTTAAGAGTAAGGAACTGTACACTTGCATTCAAACCAGAGGCTTTATCAATATTTCCTTCGATTAACATTATCAATGAACATAATTGCAGGATATAGTTAGATTTAATCTATCACTAATTAGCATGCATGATTTTCACACAGCTTTCACATATTATGTCCAGCACACGTCAAGTATCCAGGCATGGATTCAAAGTAGCAAATCTCAAATTAATGAGTCACACATCAGGATCTTTCGGACAATGCAGGGATGCAAAACATTGCATTTAAAATAATTTCAGACGAATGCATATCAATACCCTTACTACCAGTAACACCGAAAATGCAATCCAGCCATATTATAATTAATTTTTAAAATATATTTAATTATAATTCATAATTTCACTATTGGCCTAGATTTTTTTTTTTTTAAGAAAGTCAAACTGCACAGCAAGAGCCATATAAGCGGAATATAATTCTGAAAGGGCCAAGGTTATTTCTATGCTACTTTGAAAACTGTGAATAGCTGCATTCGATACGGTCCAGCAAGTATTACGTACTTTGGTCCACTGTGGAAACTCTGCTACATAACATCACGTGCCGTAAGGACGGAGGAGAGTGAAAACTCACGTGCTCAGCAAAATTCAAAAGGGCTAACTAACTTAGAAAAAATGTTGGTCTTTAGAGAACAGTAACGTGTCGGTCGAGCACGAGATGCAGACAAAGGGGGAAGACTAAAAGAAGTAATTAAACCCCGAAGCCAGACTCTAAGATTGAGTGCATATTTTCAGCGCAACCACCAGACACAATTTCACACTTGTATAAAGAGACCGTTTCTGGTTAGACTAAGGATTACTGAAGTCCTGTGTCTAAAATGCTGTATTTTTTACGCGGTAAAAGAGTAAATGGTACGTTTGGTTTAGTTAGTCTTTGCCTGTATAAATGAGTTTTGCTAAACATATTTTATTTGCAAATTTATTGTAAATTCTCGCTAACTTTTGAATTGTTGTAAACTTGTAATTTTATTCTCAGCTGAAAGAATTTAATTTGCATACTTGTTAAGAAATTAATTATGAGAACGAGAATAAGGTTACAGACTTAACACTTAGTGAAACCAAGCATTGAGACACGCACCATTGAACATGTTACAGCCTTAGAATTCAGCACTCAAGGTTCTGGTGGAAAACTAGATTCCATTACCTATGTTCCATCAAGATTCAGCTACAATCACGGCTGCTGTTGCTCTACAGAAAGACAACAAGAAGCAGTCAGTAAGCAGATTGTTCTCTTCAGAACTCTGGGTTCAACTCTTATGGAGTGGTACCCAACATCGTGTGTGGTGGATATGAGTGATGTAAGTGGGGTGTTTACAGTCAAGGACATTTTTCGGAAAGCCAGGAAGGTGTCTTGTGGGGGAGACAGGCATCGGCGACGAAAAATTCACAAGTATCAAGATTGATACTCGTTAGAGTGCGCAGGACAGTGCTAAGTATATCAAGAGGTTCCATGACAGTCGCAGAGTGAGTGGCAAGCAGGTTAGCTAGACCCATGTCTGAGAGCCGTGGCGAAAGCGGGAGTGTGAAAATAAGCAAGGCCACTAATCACACTCTACATCTGTGTGAAGCTGTGTTAAATGTGAGATAAGTGTAACCAGTGCATATATGCTTATGTCACTGACTAGTGATATTCAGAAACTGTCCCATGGTTTAGCATCTGATATCCAGAATCTTCGCCAGCCGGTCTACTTGACTTTAAGACCAGGTGAATCATGTACATTCTCATTAAGTGTTCTGTAACTTGTTCTGTGATTATTTATAATTTCTGATTTCTGATTTTCCTTATGTTCAATGTGTGATTAAAATTATTAAAAGTACTGATCTTCTCTAATTGATTATAGATAACCTATTATAGTATTTTGGTTCGAGAGATCTGCGATCTCTAATCTATTGTAATTCATTGCCTTGCGCGATTATTGTAAAGAAGGACTTAGCAACTGACGTGATTAGATCAACTAGTACCTTTACTTCGGACAAGTAACACCTGGGTAGGGGAGGTAATTAGAGATTACATATCCAGGGCTTGACTTAGTCACTCCAGACCGCAAAGACGAAGACCCCGTCGACGATGACTGATTAATGATATTCTGGGAGAATGATTATTAATGTACACGCAATTAAATATTTATTACAGAACAAGATATTATACTTTCACACTACCGTTATGAAGATTTTGAGACAAACAATAGCAATGTATGTATCTTTATTACTAAACTAACTGCTTTCCCATTGGTATCAGCTTTCAGTTACCCTTAGAAAGACAACCCAACATTTCCCCATCTACTTATCAATCTTCATTCATCGATCGCATTTATAAACACAATACACCCCTCCCCAGAGCATATTATCATAACATTCTGAGTTAAAGTTTGTAAATGAGAATGCATGTTAACATGTGGGGGGAACATTTTCTTTATACAACTATTTACTATTGGCATTTGAGGTGAGAAAGATAGAAAACTACTCCATATTCTATATAATACGTAATCAGTGTTTTACTATGACAATGTGAATCACCCTTAAATGTGCAAATGCCATGCATCTTATAATAATTAGTCACAGCAAACAAGACCATGCAGATTGTCATTTAATAGTGTTGATTTAAGCACAATGCCTTTTGTATGATAGCAAATATTCTCGCAAATTTTGAAATAAATTTTCAGTTTAAACTATAATTGTTTAAAGACTTGTTAGTTGTATTTTTTTTTCATAATTCAGAATGGTATGAGAAAGTGTATTTAGAAAGGGAATGTTACAGCTATGCTGATGACAGACTGATTGCCTGGTCACACTTCAGTCTCCTTAATTAATTCTCTCGGTTTAGATATTAATTATAGTGACAAGTGACAAATGTAATATTATGTGAATTCGACACGTTATCTTAATAACAACTAATTATGCGTACAAACATTCACATTGACTCTGACCTCAGCCCGATTCTCCTTTTGGTCTTCCTCTCACTGATAGTTAGTCAACTTCGTTATTATGATAACAAAAATATAAAAGAATAATATGTCTAAAAATAGTGAATTCATAAAATCAAGGGTTACAAATACGAAGGTCATTAGGACTACCTATTCTGTCTTTAAATGTTTATACAGATCGTAACACGAATTCTGATCTCAAAAGTTGTCAGACACCCACTTATCTTTTATCAGTAGTTATCGGAAAAGTCCCTTTGGTAATTCACACCCAAAAGTCCATCGTTGAATGTTCTAGCCGACCGGTCCACATAGCTCGTCACACCTGAATATTGCACCTTGGAATCATGTTCTCAGCATCAATAGCCGCATAACTCAGCATCAAATGAAATGCCAACCTGGAGTTCCAAAACTGAATTCCCAACCAAAATATGGAACCAAAATATGGAACCAAAATATAGAACACTTAAAATTTATGACTCTGCATTTTACTCACAATACGGAATTTATCACTCTGCTTCCAAGCTGAGACCATGAAAACACATCTTTCCTGTCATGGACTTTCTCAATCAGTAACAAGAGCAAGAAATATTTTCTACAATGTGGGCTGGCTCCACTATATTCCCCTAGTTCCCAGTGGTCAGTCATAGTTGGCCAGTATGCATGCACCCGTTGGTGAGTTATGATGTATCATGTGATCTACCTGTTATCTATGGTCGTTCATTATCACAGTTAATGCAACCAAGCCTAACTAAGTCAATGACAACTTGACTGCTGAAATTGTAATGAATAACACAGCATATATATTTCATTTACTCAGGTATTCTCTAGTTATCCTTAGGAAAATTCCTACATTTTTCAATATATGTTACTCTTAATTTGCATTGCCCAATATGTACTTTAAAACTGTGCCACATACATGTTAACAACATAAATAAGAAATACACTACATTTGGACATATAGAAAATTAAATGTAATTCATATATCTAAATAAGTGACAAATAAAAGAAGTGGAGAAACTATTTGTCACAGTTTCCATCTCGCTTTTCTATTAGTGTAGCATAACGCCTTTTCATTTGCTCGTCATATATTGTAGTGATGGTATAGTTATAACATCATTTTCTCTATGTTTACATATCTATTTTATGTCTATATCTCAGGCAATTACTGAGTGGGGGCCGTCTCTCTTATTATCAGCACAACACTTCTTTATAACCAGTAGTCGATAACTTGCATCAGAACTATGTAGATGTGTTATATCCTTATCTTGTAAAAATGTGATATACTGCATTATACTGAAAATCACTCCAAGGTACATTACGATACTAAACACAATGCTTTATAGTTGATTCTATTTAAACAAGCATGTTCTATAAATTATATAATGATTATTAAAATTAATTAAGGAAATATGTTATCCAGTAAACAATAAAATGGTAAATATGATGACAATATTGACGAAGACGATGATGATGACGTCAACGATTTTGTTGTTGTTGATATGATGATGGTTATGACGACGACGATGCTGTTGCTAATGACGATGTTATAGTGAAACAAAGTCACCATGCACAAGCCTGGGAGACGAAATTATCAGCATGAAAAGAAGAACACATCAGTACTTTGCATAATAAAGTAATAGGAAATTTCCGTAATGCAAGAGTACTGTTGATATGAAGGGATCGAAATTGCTGTCCGTGCCAGAACATGGATGAAACAAGAACACTTACTTCAGGCGGAAGGCACTGGATGGAACATAAATTAAAGAACAGTTAAATTGGAAAATTTTCTGCATAGTCAGTATCACAAGGAGCATGGCATAACTATCAGAAGAGTCAATTAAAACGTTATAATACTATCGGACTTTGAAGAAGGCGCAGGTCATTTAATTCCGGCAAGACGACAAAACATTATAGTTAGTTCAGCAATAGGACAATGACTCGATATTTTGCTGTAGGGCATGACAGACACATAAAAGCAAAAATTTAGAAAAATCTTAAAAATTACATATATCTTACATTAGAAATCTAATGGGAAAATAAAGTACAAGAGAGACATTACATAAGTAATAAAATATAATATAAATTGGTGTGTGTGTTTGAAATTCTTTGATCCGCTCAAAGCATTTAACACCTATGTCTATAGTTTCTGCTTCTGCAAACTGCTAGATAAAATCGAAAATAAATTTATTGTGTGCATTGTATAAAATAGGTTTACATCTTTACACCTAGTTAACGTTTATACACACGTTTGCAACACGTAAATACTATATTTAATCATTCACATTTAGTAAAAAGATGCCTAGAATATTTTAACTCATTGTTGTAATAGCCTTACAAGTATTCTAATAATTTATATTGGAACAAATGCATGCTTATTTTATATTTGATCCGTAATGACCATGACCCTCATATTTAATTTATAATCTTACATTATAGTGCATAACATAGCACTTTATTTTGAGATAGGCAATCCATATCCCATTAACACATTTTTTTTGTTTACTGATATTGGTGAAGGTTGATTTTGAAAAGTGACTTTGCGAATGGACAGGATATGTGAAATATATTTGAAATTAGTAGTACTTACACTACTACTAGTAGTAATATTAATAGTAATTAGTAGTAGCGAAAGTAGATGTCGTAGTAAGTAGTAACTACATTAATAACTTTCAAAGAGTCAGTTTTATATAACACTCATCAATAATTAATAGATCATCATTAAAGTTGACGTACAAGCAACATTAACAACATGAAGACACATTTGGCTAGTGTTAGACCATTCCAGAACGCACGCAAACTCCATGCCATCATTGTGATCTCCCATAGTCTGATTCATCCATAGACTTGTAACTCCATAGAGTCCTGTGTGCATCAATGTACCATTACCATACCAAATCAGTCGTCCTTCAGGCTTTCCAATTTTTGTTACACTACACAAGCAGGTCAAATTGCTCCCTTCTGGGACTGCACTTTCAGGGAAACAATTCGATATGACAGGTGTAGAAGGTGGTTCTGAAAGAAAATATTAAACTCATCCGAAATGTCGGTCCAATATATATAATAAAACGTTTTGTTACAGATATTAATATTATGTAAAAGGAAATACTATATAGATATGTATGTACATTTATCGATAAATATTTAAAACAAAATGCAAATAACTGAAGATAGATAGATAGATAGATAGATAGATAGATAGATAGATAGATAGATAGATAGATAGATAGATAGATAGATAGATAGATAGATAGATAGATAGATAGATAGATAGATAGATAGATAGTCAGATAGGAAGTCAAATGGATAAGCAGGCAGACGGATGGACGGACGGGCGGTTGGAAATACGGATGGAAGGAATCGATAGAAAGAAAGTGAGTGTGAAAGATAGATAATGTGTGTCTGTTAAGTATAATAGGATTTCGTAAGACAATTCTTTTCTTAGCTAATGTGTGAGTAGATGATTGACGGGTAATGCGATCTGAATTATATATAGATCACATTTATGTATATGTACAAGTATTAGTATGTGTACACGTACAGATGAAAATATACCACAACCTATCAATTCAACTGTATGAATATAATGTGTATGCCTTATAACCTTTACAAGACTTGATTTGGATAAAAAGAACAATATTAAGAAAAATAATACCGAACATACATTTTAACTGGTATTTCGTGTGAAACCAGTCTTTCAAGTAAAATACACTTTCAAAATTTAATATCAGTTTTTAAACAGTAACAAAGTATCTGTACATCATTGCACACTTACCAATAGTAACTGGTTCTTCAAACTCATATTCTGTTTTTCCTGGATATACGACCACTTTATAGTAATAAGTTCCATAGTTTGATGGTAAAACAGACTTGAAAGTGCACTGACCCTGTCGGTAGTCTGGATTGCTGTGATTTCCGGGGTCGTAAGGAATTGTACTTACTAAGACAAAATTTTCTGTCTGCACGCAATTAAGTATTTATATAGGTAGTAGTTGTACACACTCACACACGCACACACTCACAAACACACACAGTGTGTATGTACATTACATTTAATTTGATCATCATTATATATTATTAGCTTTGAGATTATATATATTGTATTAATTACATGTTGGCATTCACTGAACTTACACATTCTTTATAGAGGGGTTAGGGACGAAAGGGCTCTGCTTGCACTCAGTATTTTGTTGCGTAAAATTCTTTCCATATTTATTATGTATAACAAACATGTATGCTTTTGTACTTTGAAATAGATTTGTTTCAGAATGTCAACTCTCCTTTAAATCTAATTTGTTACGAATGTGTTTCCAAAAGGTCTAGTGAGACATTAGCATCTCATAATGTAACTGTAACGATGATGATGCTAAACTAAACCATATTTATTTTTTATTATAACAACAGTTTTAATTGTTATGATTCTTTATCGTGTTAGAAATTTTTGACAAGTAATTTATCAGCGTTAAGTAAATCTATTTTCACACCAAGACAGCTCACTTGCAATCAATGGTTTATTTAAAAAAATGTTATATTATGCTTTCTTGAAAATTGCATTTGTTTATAATTAAATATGTTTATGAATTAAAAGATTCAAACACTGACATTCGATTGGTTAGACAACAAAATAAACATTTAATGTGTCGGCACTCTTATCGAATCTTACAAACACACACACGCACGCACGCACACGCGCACGCACACACAAATGTCTTGCGAATATTTTATTATTTCGCATTGCAATAAGCGCACTTTGATTAGTCTTAATGTCTAACACAGACACCATAACAATCAGCAAAATAAAATAAATAAAATACTCTTTGCATTACTATTTCAAAATACAGAGAAACTTTGAATGTAAACATGTCACTCCATTGAATACAAATTGATCATTATGGTGACCTCCTTTTACTTATATCTTAGAACATATAATTTATATAAATGAATACCTAGTAAATTTAAAAATAAATATGATTATACTAATGAATAAATTACAACAAATGGCAAAAGTAAATTAAAGGTAACAAAATGACATAAGGAATCTCAGAGCGCAATATATTAACAGTAGTTAATTAACCGTGAGCTATTTGTCTAACGTAACTCGTTTGTTCAAGATTTGCTAAATATGAACATTTGTTTTCCAAATAATTATATTCACATGTATTTCATAATTAAATAATTCTGATAAATTTTACTTTATGTTAGCATATCATATTAACATATTTTAAAGTTAAGCGCCGTGAGATATTTGAATATGCAATTTATCATGTATACATTAATGTTGATATTTGGACAGTATCAAGGATGAATAAGAGTACTGAAATTTAACACAAGAACGTGTTTCTAAGTTGAAAAGAGAAGGTCAGTAATAATACAATTCATTGCTAAATAGTGATTATGCTCGAAACCATGGGTCCCGTATGCAGCCAACGATGTTGGTTTTGTTGAGAATGTAATTTGATTTAATTGACCTACTAATACCTATCAATTAAGAAAATCTTTCACGATATTTATATGCTTTAAGTATTTAGTCTTCTTCAGTTTTAAAATTCCTGTTCTTAAATACATTCTACAGCAAAAATAACTTTTTATGTCTGTGCATGGGATTTAAATGCATATTTTCAATTCTTATAAAATCGATCGATAGCATACACTAACATAAGCATAATATCTAGTGGTTACACTAGCATTAGAAATGTACAAGCTGACCATTATCAAAACAAGTTAGAGGAAAAAAATATCTGATATTGTTAAGCAGTATGAAAGAGAAAAACAGCCACAGCAAAATATGTCCGTCTATCTGTCTATCTATCTATCTGTCTATCTATCTATCTATTTATCTATCTATCTATCTATCTATCTATCTATCTATCTATCTATCTATCCATCTATAAAATCTAATGTTGTGCTCATTACAGGGCTAATTTTACATTTTCGTAAATTTCCTATAACAACCGTTGAGAAAGATATATAAATAGTTCGTACTCATTTGTTACAAAAGTTAAAAAATACATACTTACTGTAGAGTTACTGTAATACAACCGGCAAATATACCGTCCAAGAGATGAGAACACTTTACTTATATTACACGCCCCATTCAACTCCCAGGGTTTATTCGTGGAATTCAGAGAACAAAATGGAACACTCGCTGGGTCTTTGGAATTAGAAACAAACATAACAGAATTAAATAGAACAAGCACCACAGTGACTATTTGTTATGTTTAATAATTTTTTACAGTTGTTATAACAGTAGAAGATAATTTGACAAGCAATGCTGAGGTTCTTCAATGTCATCTTTTATAACACCATATAACTAGCAAGATTTCTGCTTCTTTCAAATTGAAATCTGCTCCTTGGAAACACGTTTGAGTAAACCTCAGATATAAATAAATCATATGAGCAGTGAATTCAACATTTATACAATATCACTTGTTTCCCTGTTCTGGAACGTTCCGGACTAGAGAATGAAATATTTTACATATAATGTACATACATTTAGAGGAGATTTCTTAATACAAACCATAATTGAGACTGATTCTAAGACGTACAATCAAGTGTATAAAATGCACAAAGAATGAAAGATAATAATAATAATAAGTGTTTCAATAATCTTTCCTAGACTGATACTTTTGGACGGAAAAGGAAAAAAATAATCACTTACATATAATATCTGTACGGCAGGACACATCCCTATCGCCTTGCTTATCTGTGCATGTATACGTGAAACCACCACTCTTGCGATTTGTATACTGGCTGACCAGGAGACTACTTGTATCTGAGATAGTTAATACACCGACTTTTTGACATTGTCCCGGAGTGCACTGAGTGACAATAGTTGGTACATTGCTAAGAGTTCTATAATCCCACTGTATAGTACTTTCTTTTTTGTAATTGTAGCACGTCATGTTAAAAGATGTGCTGTTCTCCATTACTTCGATAACATCGGATTCTTCTCCACACCGGATGTTTAATGCTACAGAAGGAAAATTGCGTGCGTACATATACATGTGGAGAGAGGTATGTATCATATATACATCAACATACATATATATTTGTGCGTAGTATATATAAATATGCGTGTGTGTGTGTGTGTGTGTGTGTGTGAGAGAGAGAGAGAGAGAGAGAGAGGGAGAGAGAGAGGGATAGGGAGAGAGAGAGACTGACAGACAGAGAAATAGATAAAAACAAGATACAGTTTTGTGTGCTCTTAATGCACATGTACATAGTACTCACCAAGCAGACTTATTTCTCTATTCTAATATTATTAACTATTACGATTGTGCGACTTCCTAATTAATTGAACTTTACATAAAATGAATATTGTCTTATAATAAAACATTCTCCTCCTTTATTTATTTTAAGTGAAAATTTGTAACCTTTAACACCATTGACGCTTTAGTCATACACATATGTATGCTACAAATGAAATCTTTGCAGTTACTGAAATCTAATTGAAATGCAACGTATATAACTTAATGTCAAGCATTTACGATAATAGTAAATTTTCCTAAACGACATTAACATACAAACACACATTTAGGAATATAATAACCTAGTTTAAAATTTGGATATAACACTTCGTATTATACAGCTTCATTCTCTCGTAAATATGCTGTATATGTGACATTGAGATAACTAATTATAATTCCCTTGATATACTGCATTATGTCTAAGCACAGTCCATGCATTAGCGATAGCTTACACTCATTGTGTATGCAACATAAAATTCGCAATTACACGCACAATGTTATGGTTTTACATTTATCTTTTCTAAATTCATTCGTTTGTTGAAGCTGTTATAAGCGAACATTCATATAGGTTTTGTTGTCTTACTTTAAACTTGCGATGTCTTTCATTAATTGTCTGTTAGTATATAGGTGATGTGTAATTCTTTGTAAAGACCTTAGATCTGTGTATGTTTAAACACTTTAAACACTTTGTTAAGTGGTCTTAATTATTCACACGTTCAGGAGGAATAGCTATCATATATATTCACGAGTTTGTATCAATAAGTTTTGACCAACCTTTCGAGTGCGCAGCGAGAAGGGTAATTAAAACTGTTGTCCACATCATCCAAAGTTCAGTAATTACGTAATGGAGGATAATAGAAGCCGATACTTTCACAGGAAAAAACCTCATAATTCACAAAGCAGCGCCTATTTGAAATCCAGATAAAGTAATGAATTCGTTCATTTCACTTGTTCAACGCATATATAATCGACATTCATAATAAGTTGTACATGGTCTCTGTGACGATGTGTGACAAATTCTGTGTCATGACCTCGTGACCCAATTGCTCGTTTCAAAATTAAATTTTTGAACGGACCTTTGTTGAAATTCACCCGTGATACATCAGTATCTAGAAGCTTCTAGCAAGGTCGGATTGTTGCATAACTTTAGGCCAGTGTCCAGCACCTTCGAGATCAACAACATACCACGTGAACGGTCACGTGATGCGTTCAATGCAGTTTCATAAAAATGATCATAAGGCGCCAAAACACTCACTCACCCACAGACCGGCAGACATACAAGGCAGCTTTAACATTAGCTCCGTCCCGCCGCCATACCAGAGTCGTAAGAGAGTCGAAGATGAACCCGCGCTAGAGCAGTAAATCTACTTTTAAGAGGTAACAATAACACGTCTACTTCTTACAGTATCTATTGCATTTATTGATTGTATTTTGTAATTGAATTGACGTATGTATTTTGTGCAGCTTAGCGCTATTTTAGCCAAAGCACGTGTTTCGATGTAAAGGGACAAATCTAAAAGTTATTGTATATAAATTATTGTAATTTTTTCTTATCTTTAATTTATATAAATCGTAAATTCACTAGTGCCGCCAGTATGTCTGTGCACGTGGCGAATTCTTCTTTGTAATTCAAATTGTTCTTGCATATAATTTTTCGTGTAAAATTGTAAAGCATTCATGCTTCATTTTGAATTAATCCTTTGTGTGAATTCCAATTTTTAATGCTGTAAATATTTGGGAATTCATACGTTCGTGTAACGTTATATGTAACACACACGTGGACCACAATGTATATTTAAATATAACCATATTTAAATTGTAAACGACACGATAGTCAAAGATTCTAAATTCAGAACCTTAAACAAAGAAACATGTGCTTGGGTTTTGCGAATATACACGCAAATAGTTACAGGGCCCAAATCCTTTGTTTCAGCCGGGTTCTTCTTATGTTACTCCTCTCTACCTTCGTACTTCTTGAGTCGTACACCGACTCGGGTGTCTTCATGACCCATACGTGAACTATGCAGAAGTACCTGTGTTAACTACGGTTAACGATTCGTCGCAAGTACATTAGCGATGCAGTAATTGAGTGGACGATTGACTGTTATGCTATGCAGTACTGACGATGAGCCAAAGGATGTGGACAAGTTCTAACCAGTTGAACCCCACATGCGACCAAGAGTGTAGTTAAGTATATCTACTAGGGTCCAGAATCAAGTGACTATTTGGCAAGGCAAAGAAATTCTCGTTAAGACTTTTAACAAGGACGGTAGAATTCTGAATAGAATTTAAGACATCGCGTTCGGAATTATCGTTGCTGTTAATTGTTAAACTTATTAAATCTATTTCATTTTGTTAAGAACCTCTTTTTGTAGTAAATTGTATGCATATAGACCAAATGCGGATTGGATGGGGGCTGTCTGAGCTAAACGAACGACGTAATGAATGCATATGAATCTAAGAGAGTTTTTAACGATTTCCAATCTAGCTAAGGTACGCAAATTATCAGTTTCGTAAATCTGTGATCTAGACTACAAAGATGCATTTTTAATTTAGTCGAATGATGATTTGAGCAACCAGTCTGTTTAGGTTAAACGAGAGAGAATTAATTTAAATAGTAAATTAAAGTCCTATAATTTCCTAAGCAGGGTCTTTAAATAAATACTGGAAACGTAACAAGTGGTGCCTCGTCATGGGATTGATATGTATTAAATTGTAACATTTTTATACATAGGGCGTATCATATCTTTAGGAAACGAACATCTGAGAATTGCCAATATTCTATTGATTCAGGATTGTTGAAATATTTATCTTGCTTTTGTTGTGACATGTGCATGTATTCTTTTGCAGAGTAGCGTGCATGTTTAGTTAATGTTGATATATTTAAGCGTAGTTAAATATGTCATGTTAGCTATTGAATGATTTATTTAGTATTGTGTTACTGGATACTTCATTGTAAGAAGTCGACGTGTTATACCGCCAGCTAGGAGAGTTATCGGTAGTAACAGACTTCGGACTATTATATTTAGGGTGCTAAGTATAATGTGTAATGTTGTATGGTTGGAGCCGTGACATTACGAAAGCCTTGGAGACAACAGATTGTAGCCAAGCAGGTGAACGTGTAACCAACGCGTAATTTATTTCGGAAGGTGTTCTGAATAAATTCAATAATTTTTGTAAGGTCGTAGCCTAAAAGTTATTGTGGGATAAAAGCGGAGTTTTATCGCCTACGGTTAGATACACAATCACGAGAGATATTTATTGTAGCCAGACGCGCTAAATAAATAAGATGGACACTTCGGATCTCGAACAGGTTATTGCGGATCTGAGAGAGATAGGTTCCTTGATCGGATTCCGAACGGAAGACGAGTTAATGAACTTCGTTAGAACTGAACTAGACAAGAAAGCAGAGAGAGAGAGAGAAAGAAAGAGAGAGGAAGAGGAAGAAGAAAGGTTAGAGATAGAACATGATCACATTATGTCTTTGATACATCTAGGGATCAACTATCGGAAGAACAGTGTAGGGAGCTTACAGCTCATGGAGATTCTAAAACACGAACAGAAGATAGGCATATCACTAGAATACGAAAGTGAACAGCTACGTAATTCTGCCCTACTCGCACTCAATGAAAAGGAAATAGAACACAGGGAAGAAAATATATCTTCATTAAGCTCACGTGTAAAACTTACAGAAGCGCAGTTGTGTGATAAAGATTTCCGATTCAAAGGGGAAGGGGAGGCCGAAATACGAGATCTAACGTTCGAAATTAGAAAGTTGAAGAAAGAGAGGCTAGTGCTTATGGAAAGGAAAGAAAGTCTAGAATTAGAATGGTTGTGGACAGAAATCGAAACAGAGTCTAAAATTGCTGGGGAAGGTACTGTCGACAAATTACGACAGGAAGGTCAGGCCGTGAACTTTGACTTGCCGAGGTCAAACACCGCGAGCGTGGAGACTGACACACATAAATTAGTCGCGCTACCGAACACAGCAGACGAATTAGACAGTTTGATTGGAAACAAAAACAAATGTTTTGACGAAACCATTACAGTTCAACATGCTAACCAGTTTACAGAAACAGTTAGCGCACCAAAGCTTGATCTTGAAACAGAGACAAGAAAAGACACTGTTGTTAAGGACTTAATAACACGTGTAGAATTTGGACAAACACATACACCGCCGTGTACGTGTGACACCTTGTTTGACGGACTGAATGCGCATGATAAGATAGAGACAGATTCTATCGGTTGTGTACCGTTAAGGTGTGATGAAACTTCTAGCAACACAGTGACTGATTTTTCTGACAGGACAAATATGCATGAGAAGATAGAAACGGATTCTATCAGTTGTGTATCGTCGAAGGGCAGTGACACATCGACTGAGTTTACTGACCGAACTGTTAGTTTAAGAGAGAATGTGCTCGCTACGAAGACTGACATCGGTAGATCTCGATCTCCGATGATTGACGTGAGTCATGACGTAATTTTGAAACACAAGATTATTGCGTTATGCAAGGTTTCGAGTGCTAACACATTGATAGCCAGGGAAACAGAAGTATTTGATCCAGATGACAGCATAGGTAGCATTACAGACAGGGACAATGTGCCTATGATAAGTTCATTTACTTCGGATGACATGACAGTTGTCAGAGCTGAGACAGAGTTCTTTTCCAAACGTGACATGGAAGAAGATATGGTCGAAAACTGTACAGGGACGGTCGACGATAATGCATGTGTACTGAAGTGTATACACGCAGTTGTCAGAGACATGGCAGAACTGTCTGCAGATAAATCACTTAATGGACTTAGTGACGTAGACAGAAGCCACGGTACATGGACTACCTTTATTGACTCACCTGTTGAGATAAAGGAATGTCATGAGTACGTACCAAAAACTGAGACAAGTAGAAGTAAGGAGGAGGGGGTTTCATTAACTGATAGGTTCCTTGGTTTACTAATGATAAGTACGGAGTGTAATCCCAAATTGATCAAAGACACAGTACAAATGAGTGACAGAACTAGATTGATAGATAATGAAAACCGGAGTGACGGACTGATAACCAGAGTAGGTGGGGCATCAGGGCTGTTACTGACATCAGATGCAGAGAATTATGATAGAGGAAACAGTGGGAGTGTAGCCTACAACACACAGAGAATAGACATAGCGATGTTATTCATTGTGACAGGTGACATTCACTGCCAGTTAGTGACTGAGACTGACAGAATTTCCATCGTAGATTCTGACGACCTGATGAGAAGACATATTGAATTAACTGAGTCAGTGGAGACAGATTATGTTAGTTCAATAAACGGTATGGTCCAGGGGAGACAATCAGTAACTCTTGGGGAGTTTAAGACAGAACCCTTGTTCATACAACCACGGGAATCTGACTTGCTAGCGAGTGAGTCTGACCCCACAGTGACTAGAAAATACTCGAGTGGAAAGTTAGACAATTCTAGAGTCACAAAAGAGACACAGACTTATGTTGTCAAGGAGAGAGACAAATTGACAGACATAACAGTCGAACACCTAGTTGTGAATGGGTTAAAACAGAAAACAACTAGTGGGATGAGGTATTTCACTTCAGTCTATGATAAGATCAGGAGAACGGAACCTCCAGATTTAGAGGGGAAGCTAATGTTGCAATTCAGGTACTTCAGAGAGACTGGTAGCCACGACAGAGCACATTTGCGAACCTATGACGTTAGACTTGATGCGAAATGGACCCATAGTAGATCTGACGCCATTCCGACGAAAGACGTTGAGTGCATGCGAACTAGACGTTCAATGTGTACACAATGACGTAACTTCAGATGCACGAAACACCAAGAGAGCAAATTTCCATTTGCGTGAGCTCAGTGACAAGGCTAAAAGCGATAGATTTGAAATTCAGACTTCGCAGAGTCAAGGCCACAGTGACACTGACATGATACCGAACGTATCGAGAAGTTTGAAACTGTTAGACAGGGTAGAGACCAGTCATGCAGAAACTGACACTACCAAAAACATTTTAAACTTGACAAGTACTTTGGGGAGTTTTGAAAGAGATAAAACACTTCAAGGACGTACTTACCGGACAAGAAATGAAAAGTCTAAACTTGACATGCAATATATTGCACCTCACGGTGACATTCTGACGAACAGAGTAAGAAAGAAAGAATACAGTTGTCATGCCGTAGACATGTTGACACACATGGACGATGACGTGTATTGGGATTGGGGTAGAACTACGAAGATTGTGCTAGGCAGGATAGTGCAGCAGTAGGAATAATGATTTGATACCTTCTTTGAAATTTCATTATTTCCTTGTTGTACCGTAGTTGGTGGTTGTTATTGTGAATATGTTGGACATTTCATGAAACTTGGGACAAGCTATAACACTGATTGAATTGTGTTAGTGTTGTAACTCTGAATATGACAGGTGGACTGATAGATAGTTCATTAGAGTTGGTAATTCATAAACTCTGATATTTGGTTGATACAGGAAATCAATATCTGGAACTTTTCATAACCTGCATATTGATAGTGTTGTTCATTGGAAGTCAATTTTTTGATCACACTATTGTTGGATACGTATTCAGTGGAATTGGTTGATGTTGGATTTCTATTCTGAATAATCTGGTTAGATCAAACTAGGTTGTGTGTGAACTATTGATTATTGGGACAGATAGTGAGAATTTCAGAACATGTTATTCCATTGGATGGATGTCTATTCAATTAGACTGGACGCTTTTCTTAAATCATTTTATTTGATTTTTTCTTAAATCATTTTTCTTTGATTTCCTGAAGTGAGAAATATTGTATGAGAGTGCCGTTAATCTAGAGTTGATTTCCCTGCCGCGTTACATTATTTCTGGTTATGTTGAAATTTTTTAATTGTAAATTTTTTCTTCATTTTGCACTTCTACATTTTATAACACATAATTTGTAGGAGGCATTTATCTTTTGGTAAGATAAACGCCTCAAAAGCAAGGGGGTGTGACGATGTGTGACAAATTCTGTGTCATGACCTCGTGACCCAATTGCTCGTTTCAAAATTAAATTTTTGAACGGACCTTTGTTGAAATTCACCCGTGATACATCAGTATCTAGAAGCTTCTAGCAAGGTCGGATTGTTGCATAACTTTAGGCCAGTGTCCAGCACCTTCGAGATCAACAACATACCACGTGAACGGTCACGTGATGCGTTCAATGCAGTTTCATAAAAATGATCATAAGGCGCCAAAACACTCACTCACCCACAGACCGGCAGACATACAAGGCAGCTTTAACATTAGCTCCGTCCCGCCGCCATACCAGAGTCGTAAGAGAGTCGAAGATGAACCCGCGCTAGAGCAGTAAATCTACTTTTAAGAGGTAACAATAACACGTCTACTTCTTACAGTATCTATTGCATTTATTGATTGTATTTTGTAATTGAATTGACGTATGTATTTTGTGCAGCTTAGCGCTATTTTAGCCAAAGCACGTGTTTCGATGTAAAGGGACAAATCTAAAAGTTATTGTATATAAATTATTGTAATTTTTTCTTATCTTTAATTTATATAAATCGTAAATTCACTAGTGCCGCCAGTATGTCTGTGCACGTGGCGAATTCTTCTTTGTAATTCAAATTGTTCTTGCATATAATTTTTCGTGTAAAATTGTAAAGCATTCATGCTTCATTTTGAATTAATCCTTTGTGTGAATTCCAATTTTTAATGCTGTAAATATTTGGGAATTCATACGTTCGTGTAACGTTATATGTAACACACACGTGGACCACAATGTATATTTAAATATAACCATATTTAAATTGTAAACGACACGATAGTCAAAGATTCTAAATTCAGAACCTTAAACAAAGAAACATGTGCTTGGGTTTTGCGAATATACACGCAAATAGTTACAGGGCCCAAATCCTTTGTTTCAGCCGGGTTCTTCTTATGTTACTCCTCTCTACCTTCGTACTTCTTGAGTCGTACACCGACTCGGGTGTCTTCATGACCCATACGTGAACTATGCAGAAGTACCTGTGTTAACTACGGTTAACGATTCGTCGCAAGTACATTAGCGATGCAGTAATTGAGTGGACGATTGACTGTTATGCTATGCAGTACTGACGATGAGCCAAAGGATGTGGACAAGTTCTAACCAGTTGAACCCCACATGCGACCAAGAGTGTAGTTAAGTATATCTACTAGGGTCCAGAATCAAGTGACTATTTGGCAAGGCAAAGAAATTCTCGTTAAGACTTTTAACAAGGACGGTAGAATTCTGAATAGAATTTAAGACATCGCGTTCGGAATTATCGTTGCTGTTAATTGTTAAACTTATTAAATCTATTTCATTTTGTTAAGAACCTCTTTTTGTAGTAAATTGTATGCATATAGACCAAATGCGGATTGGATGGGGGCTGTCTGAGCTAAACGAACGACGTAATGAATGCATATGAATCTAAGAGAGTTTTTAACGATTTCCAATCTAGCTAAGGTACGCAAATTATCAGTTTCGTAAATCTGTGATCTAGACTACAAAGATGCATTTTTAATTTAGTCGAATGATGATTTGAGCAACCAGTCTGTTTAGGTTAAACGAGAGAGAATTAATTTAAATAGTAAATTAAAGTCCTATAATTTCCTAAGCAGGGTCTTTAAATAAATACTGGAAACGTAACAGTCTCTTTCATTCAAGTTTTTCTGTATGTGTTAACATGTAAATGTTGTATGTTTATAAATTATTGAAACTTTTGAATGTATAATCGATATTATTTATTGTTGTAAGAGGGGTACTTTTCACATTCGGTAAACAATCTGACAGTTTTTTGTAATAATATGTTAATCAATATTAAAGGATCAAAATTAAATTTACTGATTAAGAAATATATATTACATTTTAACAACTAAACAAAGTCAACTTTACTTATTAAGTAATATATATTTATAACAAGTCAAAATTACTGATTATATATTACATTTTAAACAACTAAAAGAAGTCAAATTTACTGATTAAAAAAGCATATATTACATTTTAACAAATAACAAGAAAGCAAAAGAGAGAAGAGAAAATAAACTTCCTTACCTAAATTCGATTTTTTTAAACAGTTACGTGAATCCCTTGTTAGGCACGTCTTGACACTTTTAACAATGAAGATTAGAAAAATATGCCTTTTGTACTATTCATAACATAATTTTGTTTGAGTGTCTTCTTTCATTGAAAACACAAAATAAGACAGAAAAAAATGTGATTTTCTTTCATGCACTATATCAATCCAGTTGCTGCCAGTAGAGTCCTTACTTTAAATTAAATATTTATCAATCCAGTTGCTGCCAGTAGAGCCCTAACTATATAGATTTCAAGCTTCACAGGAAGCAACACTATCGCTACTTCCCTCTCTGAGTTATAGGAAATTCATTTCACTTTTAAGTACATGAAACTGATTCTTGGTACTCAAAGCCAAAGATATATAAAATGTTACGGTAAACAATCGAGTGCGAATCAATTAAAATATGACAGTCTACTTACAGAATCGAAAGCTGTCTGTATGAGTAAGACAAATAAGTTGGGAAAATTATTTGCTTCACATATTTTAACACACACAGCGCACACACACGCACGCACGCTCACACACACACACACACACACACACACACACACACACACACACACACACACACACACACACACACACACACACATATATGTGTATGTAAAGAGAGAACATACATTATGTTTGTTTCTACCTTATTACCTTACTTCTGTATATGATTATCTCTAATGCGTTTGCATGAAGAAGTTGTTGCCAGCCACATTTCTGACCTGATGATCTAGCTCTAATGATCAAATTATATTATATTAATTTTTAGGCAGACTACATACTCTCTTTTACCAAGTAGCATGTCTTTACAAAGCACTACCTTAAATTGATTGCCTATTAAAACATCGAGCCAGACATCAAATTGACACCATCTTATACAAATTACTTTCTCTACAATGTAGAGGTGACCTTGTAGTTGCTGGCAATAAGTCCGTTGAAAACGAGTCTGCCATGTGCACTCCTAATGTACTTCCCTATAAGTGAAGAGTATAACGGACAGGCAATGGGGCCACTATACTGGTTTCACTTATACCTTATCACAAGTGTTCCTTTCAGCAGACCAATATACGGTCAACAAGGCACATTATGTGCTGCATACAAAAACAATACTTTTTTTTTCTTCCTAAGAAGCCACACTGTTTTATCCTTCATGGCAAAGGTAAAATGCTTGATGAAACAAATGTGATATGCCAGCACGTGAGCATTATTAAAATCTCATAATTCACCTCCTCTGTCCTGATAGTATGGAGGGCATTGCCTATTTTCTCCACTTCTGGAAGAAGCAGAGTTAAACATTTTTTAAGTCTTCAGTATACGTTGAAAGCATGCATAAGTCCCGTTTTCAATAAATTATAGATAATTGTGCTTCGATGCATTGTATCCATGAATGTTTGGTATTAATCGGCCTGTAAAGAATGATATAGATTCCTGAAATTCTCTGTGTAAATGTATAAGTCTGTGTAAAACTGTTCAACAATATCAAATGTTCATCTACATATACAGAGTCAGTGTCTAAGTTGACTAATAGTATCCAAAGCTCTCTAAGCTCCTCGTCATGTTTGTCTTGAGGCTTGCACTCTACTGAGTTCTTCTAATAACTTTCTTCAATCTTTTCAATCGCTGTCCTATAGTCTAGTATTTTCTCTCTTTTCTTTCTCTTATTATTATCATCATTACCTTTCAAATTTCCCACTATAGTTTCTTCATTCTCTTTTACTTTCTTTCCTTTGTCATTGCATCTCTTATTTTCTTGCCGTATTCCTTTCCAATGCCTGCTCTCCAATAAATGTTTATGTTCACCGCGAATATAGAAAAATTATTTTTCCATGGGTTCAGCGGATCTACCTAGATTTGAACATTTTTAAATTATCCGTAATTTATTCCTTTCATATGGGTATTTAAAATAGAGACGTAAAACACCTTTTTGAAGTGTTGTTTCTCGAAGATAGACGAAACTTTCGAAACATTCAAGGTGTAAATGCGATTTGAGATGGTTTATCTTGGAATAGTTTTAAATTATTACCAGAATTAATCAACCAGCGGTAGAAAGAAACGTCATGCAACCATTAAAATATTGTGGCTGTATGATGACATTTACCTAGCCATGCTAAATATAGATATGCGAATCAAACAGACTAACACATTTTTCATTTCCCATTAGAACATCCGATATTTTAAATGCATTTGCTAAATGATAATTATATATTTAATGTAGGTAAGTTATTGTTACTGTGTTTATGTGCCATTACATGGTATTTCTGTTTGGCTAAGAGTAATGCCCTTGTCTATGTATGTGTGTATCCACCAGGGGAAGGGGATCAGAGCGCGTGGGTCTGAATATGTGTGTAATCTACCCCTTGACGTTTACGCTTCCTCCCAGGGCCTAGTCAGTGCGGCCTCTGTCCCTCCTCCTATCCTGTGACTAACAACTTCATTAGTCCACCTTTTGCCCTGCTTCATGAAAACATTGACTGACTAGCAACCATATGCCAAGTCTGTTCCAATCTGACCATGAAATTGTTGTGATAACTTCAGACAGCCGACACACAATCTCCGACAGAACAGGACTGTCGTAAGCCAATGTTCTTGTTAATTAACGGTATGACAAAGGATAGTGGCTTAGTCAGAATCTGAAAAGCGAATGCTTAGTCGCGCTTACTCCTAGGGCATTTCATACAGATCTGTTTCAGCGCTACGGCGCGATATCAGCAGACAAGACTTCACGCCAGATGATCTCAAGTTTGGACTCTTTTGAAATTCTGTCGGACGCTTTATAGAAATCTTGGAGACTGATTCCATCAAGCCTTCAAATTGTCCTGTTTATACTTACTGTGATGCTGTTTAATATTTAAAGAGTTTATGAAAATTGAATTAATGATTACATGTGTAGCGGACTAAAGTTGCCTATCCGTCTTTCTAAACTTAATTGTTATATAAATTGTCAAATGTCAAAGTGACTCGACCTTGGCTATTCCTTATGATGGTATGTTTGTAGGTGCCAAGATTTTAAGTTAACATCTCAGGTGAGAATAGGCTAGAAATTGCTGATGCAAATTTAACCAGTTCCAACTGGATGAATAGTTTTTCTGACTCATAGTCCTATACTTGTTTATAACAATTTCATCAAATCAGGATGGACCAAAAGTGAATTTGTTGAAGTAGTACTTTATTCTAATCACGTTGAATTTGAACGAAACTCGAATCCTGTCATAAAAACGATTACTAGTTTATGGTTATGTAACTGACCGATAAAGGAAGAATGTAAGATTACCCACTGATAAAGGAAGAATGGACTTGGAAATAGTTTGTACGTTTGCTATTGATGTATTGTATGATTTAAATTGGAGAATACTTTATGTAAATGATCCATTATATCTACGTTCACTAAGTTGATTACATTGTACAGTATACTTGTGTATTTTGATCGTGCTATATTACTTATGACGTGTGAATATCGGGCTAAAGAAACTGATGCATGATTTGTAAGTTGAGAATGTTTAAGAGACGAGTTTTAGAGATAAAATATGCCTGAAATTTAGCGCTGCTTTAATTTGACTATTGCAGAAGGTTCACGCCATTTTTTCGATGACGCTTTAGATCTCATTCAGACTACATTGACTTCTGTGCTCTACTGAATTACGTTGGTGTGCAAATTCAGCATTGTCATCGAACTTATCAGGAAATGTGTTGCTCTAAGTTGATTCCTGTGAATTCCATTCAAGAGTCAATACGGCGTAAAATGGTGGCTTGAGTTTAGTCTTGAGAATTCACAAAAATTGTTTTGATTGAGGCGTAAGTGTTTGCCCTTACCCGTCATTGTCAATTCTATACTACGATGTGGGTATCTCGAATAAGGTTAGGGTTTAAAACAAGGGGTGGTTGGAAAGCTGTTAGGCAACGCTGAGACTAATCCCCATTTGCTTAAGAAATGTAGCTTGAGGGTGATTCGGAAAGTAAGCCAGGATATCATATTGATAATTCTTCAAATCTATATCGGAAGAATTTAGATAACATGTCATATGTATCTCCTCCCAACAAACTGAGTGCTCACATAGAATTTGTGCGATAGAATAGTCGCACTTCATGATCTTTCTGACACCTGTGACGACATAGTCACTTAGTCAATACAAATGATTATTATTATTTATTAATCTTCCATAAATAATTACAAGTTTGGAGAGTAAACACTTGACAATAGCCGTTGATAAGATGCACTCACAAAACTGAAAGGTCGCCTAAAGACACCATGTAAGGAAGACTTGCACTGCGTTTAACACAGATGAGGAAGAAACTGGTAAAAAAAAATACGTTTATTAAGGCTCGTAGGTTTACACGATAATTATATCCGGCAGGACATTATAAGACAAAGAACATTTTTAACTAATACTTGCACACAGCCGTATACAACAAAAATATAACATACAGAATAGCATGGTCACACACACACACACACACACACACACACACACACACACACACACACACACACACACACCATATCCGCCCTCAATAGCAGCAACAAAACCAGAAGAATGAGGGTGGAATTAGTTTTAAATGTATTTATTCTTTTTAATAAAGTCAATTAGATACTAACTAATTCCACTCACACAAAGTGTGGGGTCACACGCACACACTCACGTGTAATATCAGATTATCTAACACATTCACCCAACAACAACGTGCATTTTAACACGTCCATAAATCATCATACAACTGAAATTAGTACTAAACTAAATTAAGTATCTCCTGTACTATTGAAACCAGTATTCAATATATAGTCTAAACTACTCTAAACCAAACTTTCTCAAAGGCATTCCAAGAAAGGTTGCTAGGGGATTATAGACACCATGATCGAAAAGATAAGCATTGTAACTATAGTAATGCCTTATGAAGCGGTACCATTATTTTAAGGGTTTGTCTAGTATGAAAAGTTTGAGAAAGGCTGTTCTAATCCAACATAAATCGAGAATAAATCTTGTATAAATCATTAATAGTGAAATTACTCAATGATAAAACGTTCAGTTCTAATTATAAAGTATCAGCATTATGGGTTTTCCGGTCATGTTACCTAATGGCATACTGATTAAAATCTATAAATTATTAGTTTTCAAACCTTGGAAATTCAGCAGTAAATTAACAGGGCACAAAACACAGCGCCCAAAACGCATGTAGTTCGCTGCGCTGAAAACAAATGATATGTCTTAATTGGCACCTATGTCTATTCCTGTCATGTATACAACAATCATTAGATACTGCAAACCAGGGCTGACTGCTAACACTGCTTTATCAAAAGACGTTATCTATTCACACACTTTACAATGCATTTTGTTCCGACGGCAACAGTATCCGTTTGCCATAAATACCTTTGGCAAACAAAACTGTTTTCAAATGAGGTCTCCTACATTATACACTTGCATGCTCCAAAGATTCATATTGGTTCTTGCTTGTTTTCCATGTGGTATATGCCCAGACCTAAACACCAAAGCAGCGCCAACACGTTTATCTCAAGTAATAGTATTCACTAAACCATTCACATCTGCAAAGAAAGAAAAGATTCCCCATCTTCTACATCACAATATAATAAATATATTTGGAAACGCATATGAAATGTTTCTTTCCTTGTGGCATCCCGTTTCAAATGTATGTGCAATTACATATGCGTGTGTGAGTATGATGCACATATGGGGAAATGCATTTACATGTGTCCAAGAAATGGGTCATACAAACTGCCTCCTAAAGTAACCATGTGCAATCATACAGCCATATGACTCTAATCAATGCAGAAAAAGCACACATTTACGGATCCGACACCGCAGTTGACGTCACTCGTGCGTTACTGACAGAGTGCAAGAGAGACACCTACACATAAGGTCACATTTAAATATATATCATCTCTCCATATTATAATAAACGCACATCTCTCAGGGTGAAGGAGCAATTTCTACACCCCCTTCCAGCGCTAACCGAGGTGCAAGTAGAGGCTATAGATCAGAACTGACCTGGCATATCCCAGTAATCCAATAACCAGCAACAAGAATGTCCACGTTTGAGTTTTGATGTCCAGCTTATTAATTCTTATATGATGACCGCAAACATTGCTGCAATTCACTCTCTCTGGAAAGCACGTGACTCACAGAGGGTGATTGTTTAGCAAAGAAGTAGTAAATTTATTAATAATATTAATTACCGCACTACATAATACATTTCAGCATTGAATCAAACATACACGATATATACACAGGAACAGATACACATGTTTTCAAATCAATATTGTTCAAGACTAAACGTTCCCTTGATAACTAGTATTGTTCTCGAGTCCTCCTGTAGAGAACTACTGGGATGTACTATGGTTCAACATGCATCCATCAGATGACACACAAACGAGCATACAAATATAATTTACATCATACGAGTTAAGGAAATTCCAATAGGATTTTTTTTACAAACAAATCGATCACATTATTAGCAGAAGCTTTTGCTGGCTGCGCATGAAGTCAGATACGAAATTGCGATGTGGAGAGTGCTTAGTAGGCAAGTAAGAAAACAGACTTCAACATAGGAGGTACCAAAGGAAGCAAAGATCAAGAGGTCTGATATAAGGAACATATATAGGAGTACTGCCAAGGACTCTGGAAAAACGACATTTCCTGTTGAAATTCAGCTAAACAGATATTAACTGTCTCGCTCCTTAGTAACTCATTAGACTATATTCTACAATTACTGAATACAAATATTTAGTACATCACAAGTGGACACTGTATTTGGGCCATGTGCCCACTTACAAGTTATATCCTCTTCCAAAACAGTCAAAGTTGAAATAGGAAAATCCCCAAGTTATAAAGCAGCATATTAAGGATCAAGGACGTGACCCAAAACATCTCTGAATAACAAAACAATAATTTACAGAGATCTAAATTTGTTCACATTAGACTTGATACAATTTTCCAACAAGTGCATACATTTGTTAGTTACAAATAAATCAATCAACACTTCTACATAGAGAGACACATCTTTAGTGCATTCATGTTCTCGGACAGTGGTGGGTAACGGATATTTTTACAACACGTGAGTTTCCCCTCCCTTATTCCCTAAACCGCATTGGTTAATTATGGCTTGCCAGTATACGGCTATTGGCCAGCCATAATTGGCTTCTTCATTACAGGTCTCTTATGATTGTTTAGTGTCACTGATAATCCATTTATCAATAAAAAGTTTGTAAATGATGAAGAGGTGTCTTTACTATAACTATTACCTCAAGCAATGTCTAATTATCCGTTTTGGGGGAAGTTTACACTTGCAACCTATGTATTATACTTAACGTGCAATATACAATATTTACTATTAAACTCTCATTACGCAAATATATAAGGAATAAAGTGTTCCATAATTTTATCATAAAACATTCATAAGTAAAAATATATGGAAATAAGTGGCTTTTAAAGACAGGAACATATTTGTCACGCATATCTCAGATTTCTTTAACCTGTCAGAGATTGAACACTATTCTTTAAGCAAGGGAAGCAAGTTAGAATATAACCGATTCTTTGATTTATCTGTTTGTGTATGTCCCTATTTTATATCAATGTTCAAGGAAGCGTTCATTCATGATGGAGGCATTGCGTATCAATTAAGAATTCAGACACAAAACAAAACAATGAGTGTGGATGACCACGACAATATGAAAAGAGACTATGTATCAGGTCGGTGTGAAGTACATATGTGTAATACGACGATGAACATATCAGTGAGAGGCCACCCTTTCAGCACGCAAGCGTATTATGCTACAGATGGAAGACGTAAGATAATATACCTATGATATCTGTCAGAATGTATGTCACTACTATACAGCTACCAGTGTGCAGCTCACATCTTGACAAAGGATGATTTCGCGGTGTAATACTGTCTTGGTTGTGTTTCTGAATGCATTATTAGGTAAGTTTTTTTTTATTCCTCTCTCACGAGACACACACATACATACACATATGAACATTTTCACTAGTAACTATAAATATTGAGCAATATCATTCATAAAGTCATCTTTATAAATCTTTGGACTGTGACTTTGACGAATTAAGTAATTTAAAGAGTGTGAATTTAGCTGTCTGTTCGAATTCAAATTGTCTATCTATCTATCTACATATCTACATATCTATCTATCTATCTATCTATCTATCTATCTATCTATCTATCTATCTATTTATAATACTATAATTGTCTGCTTTTCGTTTTCTAAATTATTATGTAAGAAATAGCTACAAATATACATCTAGTAACAAAAATAGATTATTTGTAACTCTATACAGATTGACATAATGTACCAATGTGAACAGAAATATGACAGGGTACTGCTTAATTGGTGGCTTTATATGTTGTACAGGATCAATGGAGTGTATTGATGAAATTTTATGTTGTAGTGTTTCATGTTATTAAAAAAAATACAGAAGCCGTGACTCCCCTTTTATTTACCCATTCTGGAATTAAAGCAACTAGCTACAAATCCTTAAGGTGCAATACTGTACACTATTTTTCTCAAAAACGTGAAAGTTACCATCACAATGTAACACTTATCATAGTTTGAATAGTATATATATATTCGACTCTTGTCTATCTGTGCTCCATTACGGGCATCAACATTTTTCTGAACTATAACTTGTGCCATAAGTCTTTATAGGTGATTTGCATCTCTTTTCAACCGATTCATTAACGTCTCTGACACAGTAGTCGAAATTAATATTTGACTAATGACATATCTTTCGTCTGGCGAATCAAGCGTAAATACGATGTTGTTGATGCCCAAACTATGGGTCACAAACAGTATAAGTATGGTAAATGAAACTCACGTATTTAATGTCATTTTCCATTAGTCACACACTGTATTCCTTTGGTACAGATATCTTCGATCAACACACTGTTTATTAACTGTACAACTCAAATATTAAACATATCAGTTACACAGTTAAAAATGAATAATTATTAACTTTAGTATTAACGTGGAACACATATCAATTTAAAAGTTAATTGAATATTTTGTTATAGCTGGATATTTGGTTAAAGTTGGTTTGCATACCATATGCATACATGGGAACGCTTTCCTGGCACTAAGGGCTGAACTAACAAACTTTATTTCAATTTTTATTCCAATTTTCAATGATATTGCGGGACACCTTCTAAATTGCATTCATGTGTAAATAAGAGAAGGGTATATAGGAAATTTCAAATTTATTGTACATCATCTATAACGATTAGATGTTTTGCAATCTCTTCCCTTAATCTATGAAGCAAGAAGGTCAAAGCACATTGGTTAAGGTGTTACGTTTGTAATTAAATACAAGTCGTATGGAAACTTTGTCAAATCAATAAATTAATTTATTTCGCACGGCTGATCACCGCTTTGATTGGTTAAGTGAGTGAGTCTTCTGGAACTTTCAGGTACGTTTCCAGCCAGGGGATAAGGTAATCCTTTCTGGAAAGTAGGTTTATGTGTGGTCTATTATTTATTAGAGGAGGTGTTGGTGTTGGCTACATAAACCATAATGTAAAACTTCAAATACTGCAAACTGACAAGTTCCCTTGTGCTGATTCCTGAATATAAATAGCAAATTATTCTAACCCCATGTAATGATTTTCCATTTACTCCTACAGCTATTTAATGAAATATGTTTACACTTGAGGTCAAAAACTGTGTTTCAATATTACGTTAGAAATAAAATCGTAGCTACATCTGCTTTCTTTTCAAACTGTATAAAACAGTGCACTCTACAAACACTTTGGGACATAATTCTATTTAAAATCAAGTTAATTATGAAATGTATTTTCTTTAAAAAGTCCTTCTAAATTAATACTTTTAATAATGTCTGACGTATGGCGTTTCCCAACATTTGCACTCATATAAACACTTGACATATGCAAAAGTATGATTACAAAGAATGAAGACAGTTTTCTTATGGAAAATGTACGATTTCTTCTCAGGTTCTGCGCTAACAGAAGACATAGTCTTGGTGTGCCCACCAAGATGGATTGACAAACAAGTAGTGACTCTCACGTGTTCAGTGGCAAAAACACGGTTTCCAGGACTGTGCAAATTCTGGAATAATGAAATGTATTTCATAATTAGCAAGAACTCGATTTCTGCAACCAATTGTACAGTTCACTCCTTCAGTTTATGTTCATCTCCCAAACCCACTTTGGGATGTTACTGTGCAGAAGAAAATTCTACGCACTATACATTCCTTTATAAGTTCAAGGCTGAGGCCGGATATCATGGGACATGGGTGTGTTCTGTTACTTGTGTAGATGACGATGGGATTCCGATTTTAAAGAATAACGCCTCTAGCTGTGTGAACAAGACAGTGGAGTCAGGTAAGTAAATAATTCACCATTAGTTAACTTTGAAGTGGGTGATAAATACATATACTTTTTAAATCTAAAATTCACTTAAAAGAAATATTTGAAAAATATATTAATTAAAACATTATATCTAGTGTGAAGATATATTGAAACAAATTATATATTTTTGATAACCATTTTTCTTATTATTAATTTGTTTCTTTTATATACGGTTTTTCCCCTGCCTCACATATTCATCGTGAAAGCTTCCATTAAGGATTAATCTTAAAGGCTGATGAAATGCCTATTTACTCGTTCAGAGAATATAGACCATGTCACAGGTGAAGGACATGGTGAGAATCGGATACTAACCACCCCTATATGGTCATTTGTTTTTTCGTGCAATGACGTAGCGCTAAATTGTTAGTTGACCTTGATTTCATTGTTAAAACTACCTGAATGAATTGGCAAGGGTTAGATGTGCAGACCAAAGATAGTGCCCACATGCCAAGGGTGAAGTTGCGCCCACCGTTATGACCTACCTAAGAACACATAGTAGTAATATACTTGATTTTCCTAAACCATATTCTTCTTGTGAAATTGATAATGTCATGTATTTTGTAAAATAAATGTTGTGTAGAATATTCTTGTGATTTTGATGATGCCTAAAGCTAATATATTTTCCTACAGAAGCTATGTGGTGTTAGCCATGCTACAACTGTAAAGTGGTGGAAAATGCCATGTGTATGTAGTTGTACTACTGATGATTAATAGTTATCACGGAAGAGCTAAGATGTCTTGCATGAGTCACTAGCACAATTAAATTATAACTGCAACTGTATTATATGAAGGAAATATATATTATAAAGATTTTAAACATTTGAAATGTTTATGTATTGAACTGTGAATGAGCTAAAGCTAATTATCGGAATTGCAAAGAGTGATTATCGCTGCCACCTCAAAGCCCATAGAATTACTATTGCCACAAGAGGCTGTAACAGGATAACACTATTTGATCACAGCCAGTCTTGAGTTTCACTCACAACTCTAACCTTGACTGCTAAAATGCTGTACTTGTTGTGGGAGTCCAGTCTTGCTAGGCATGGAGCCCAGAACAAATCACTGAGCAAGCGAGTGTCCGTTAAACCGCGAGTGACTGCCAAGGCCGTCACGTGATGTCAGCATGCATCAGATGAACAACAACACATTATGTCCCGCTGGAAATAATAGAAAGATAAGTCCTAGAACCGATCAGAAACAGACTCTTAAAGGTGTGGACATTTAATTGACTTATCGGGTCACGTAATACCATTATGTTAGTCGTGGAAATTGAATTATTCATTTTCTTGTTTCAAATTTTATTTTATTGTTAATTCTCTTATTGTTGTCTCACCATGTTGTTACATAAGTGTTTGTAACCGACCGTGATTGGCTAACTTGGGGCTAGAACCAGGAATAAAGGGATAAAGAATTATAAATATTAATCTATAAATAGTGAGAATATATTGTTAGTTAAGAAGTCAACTAACTTATACGAAATATTAGTCAACTCACAGAGTATAACATATCAAAGCGAAAATCAGTCAGACAACTCTCCATCAAGCTAATGGCTGCCTTCTACCGAACTTCTTTCCAATTGAAATTCAAAGTTTTTTGAGAGTCGAATATTCTACAGCTAATGAACTCTTTAATCTCAGCCCAATGACTGGTCTCGTTCTCATAAATAGTGGACATTGGATCATAGAAAGCTACTCACTAGTTTGCATTACATCAGTAAATCTAGAATATTATTGCCTCAAGCTGTTTACTTCGAACTCAGATACCTTCAAAATAACAACACAAGGAGTGCACAATGTCAGGTTACTCTGACAATTCAGCAACTTATATATAACAAGTAAATTTTAAAAATAGGAAGTCAACTTTACTCTGTCACGATAGGTAAGCTTTAAACCGTGAGCATTTTACATTCAAGAAAGATCATTTACAGGAAAGGTATTTGATTGCGTGCGTGACAACAAATAATCACATCCTAGGTGGATTTCTTCTCTGCTATTTAAGTAACCATATCTGTGTAAAATAATCGCCTTGTGTCGGTGTGCACGCTATTGAAATTGTTTTTGGAAAATGAAAAATAAATATGGACATTTGAAAGTAAATCAGTGTTGCCTTTGTTTGTGAAACTTCGTTTTTATATATATATATATTCTTAGGTTATGGTGATCTGTTTTGAGATTGCGAAAACAGGTTAATTCTTACATGTGACTACTAGCAATAGTCCAATAATGGCAACACGTTTTATAGAACAAGAAACTCGTAATCATTATTTTAAAATAGCGATTTGATTATGTGCTTTTCAGAATTTTGTCTTGAAGTTTTAGAGAATACTGCATCATTGGAAGAGTGCCTGAACTTTATTTGCGTCTCGCAAATGTACACGAACCTGAATGTGCATTTAATTACCCAGATAATAAAGTTATATTTAATCAGTAAACAGGTCTGATACCTACCAAGTAATTTGTTTATGTACAGATATAGCTTTCTTATTTTACTGAATTTGAACGGGTGTAAGTGTACCCCAAAGCCAAACTGTGATTCAGACAGTTTTTAAATTAAAGTTTAAGCACGCCGATTCTGATACCTAACACGCCAGGACTGGTCTTAAGTAAAAATATGTCAAATGAGTCTCTTACTACTTACTCCTGGGCTCCCATGTATCTATAATCTTAAAGAGTGCAAGTCCTGAATGAAGTGTTCAAATATATATCTTCACGTTTTATGTTGCTGACACGTTTACACTTCCAATGTGAAGCGAAATAGATTTTTCAAAAATAAAATAAATCAGAAATGAAACAGGGGGGTATATCATTTGAGAGCGATATCAAGAGGAATATTTTTAATGGAGACCGTATTGATACTTCTTCATATGCACTGAAAGCATGTGCTAAGTTTATTACATTTTGTGGACAAACTACTATTGGATTCTATTCATTCCTCGTGAGAATAGTTTGTAGTGTTCAAGACGTGCATAACTGAGATTTTTCTGAGAATTCAACAGCATATTAAAGAAAACAATTTACATTTCAATTTGCCCATTACGAAGCAAAACTAATAATGATAGCATATATACTATCAATTAATGTGTGTGCTCCACCCGTCGTGAGTCCTCAAGCATAAGTGCCTTCATTATAATTATATTCTCACCTTTCTCTTCAACAAAATTGAAACAATTGTTTCTGCAGTGTATGCAGATAAACTATTCAAGTATACATCAAAATGTGATACTAAAGAAGTCTCTCAAAAGATCTGGTAAATGTATTTGACACTCATACTTCTTGCAGTATGAGCTTCGCTATAACTACTTCTAGAATCGTATTATTTCCACAGCTAGCTAGTTTAAACTTTGTTTGGAGCAGTGTTACGACATGCATATTTTCATGGAAGACAGACGTAACATTTTGGTTATGATTTCAATTTGGAACTAAAGGATGACGCTGGCGTATGTTGATGAAAAACGTGGTAGTGTAATAGAAACAGATTGTTACCGGATAACGAACACAATAGTCAGAAAAGTAATAGTTAATTGCATTTATACAACATTTCAGAGTTTGTCAAGGAATTTTACTGTGTACAATAGAGTGAAATAGGAGACAATCTTAAGTGGGATCAGCATTGAATGTTGCAGGGTCAAAGGTTGTACTTGTTTGTTTTCAGTTTGGTTTTAAAGAGTAAGCATGTGAAAGGCTAGCGTGCCGGTAGGCACCCTGTACAAAACTTTGTTGAACTTTTCCACACGTATTCTGTCACTACTGGTAAAATTAGATCAGCGCGGTCACCGTTTTTTTGTTAAGGTTCTCGGAAAATTCGTGTATGTGTACTCTACTGTGCCATATTCTGTTGTAAGAAATTATTTTAATGAAGTTGATGTTTGATATATAGATAGGAAATAGTTTATAGTTTGTATTTATTTTTGTTTCATGATTTATTCATTTGAGAACGGTTTTTATATGCACAGGAGTACTGTTATTTATTTTATGTTGTACTTCATAGGACGATGGTTGTAGAATTAGCGGCATCTGCTCATAATATATATGTATATTTCTTTGGCATATAGGCAGAAGAGAGAGAGAGAGAGAGAGAGAGAGAGAGAGAGAGAGAGAGAGTTATTGTGAGTGTGTTTTAAAGAGAAATGAGTTGGCAGTGTGTTGAAATAAAAGCCTCACGTAAACTGTAAACTGTGTTGTGTGTTCACCTCTGGCTGCGGCTGTCATCATGCGTGTGACGTAATGTCCTCCATCATCATCGCTATTCATTTTGCATCGTGTGGTGACCCACTGCACTAAATCACTCTACCCATCACATGCAGTTTTAGATCAACAAGAAAAGACATGTTTATGGAGCGTGTGCGTGTGTGTGTGTGTGTGTGTGTGTGTGTGTGTGTGTGTGTGTGTGTGTGTGTGTGTGTGTGTGTGTGTGTGTGTGTGTGTGTGTGTGTAAGAACAGATGACAAGTCCTACCACAGAAGGATTTTATTAGCACAGAAGGATTTCTACACATTAGTTCATTCATGTGCGAAATCTTTTGTTAATAAAGATATAAATAATATATATATATATATAAACCCTACCTTCAGACATAAGCAGATCAAACATGCTTAAAAATCAGCCTTATGTCGCCCACAGCATTATGCAGACAAATATGTGGTCTTCCTAAGTCTTGTACTATTTATGTGTATAAATAAATCCTATTTTGCCACTTTTCTCTCTTTCTTTTATCATTATTGCAGTTACCTTAGATATATTTCATATTTCAATCGAGTATTCTGTGAATTCAAGTATTTTGATATATTATAAGAGATTATGTATAACAAGAGATAAAATTCCCTTTTGACCCTCGCACATTTAATCTATAATTAAAATAAAATGATAAGCATTTTCTTTCTACAGTGAGAATTATTCAAACAATATTTAGTGTTATTTGAGTGCAGTTTCATGTGCAGGAAAAACCAGCACTTGATCATTCAATTTCCCTATTGCTTCTTCCTGAACGTTTCATATTGAATTTACTGCCAGTTTCGGATTTCTATTTTATTTTTAATTTGTTTTCTTCAGAAGCTATTGTTTTTCTCGCATGCATTCCCCTAATAGGCACAGCATTTCCTTGATGGAGACTTAGGGTTTTCGAGTTAGATTCTCTTTACAGTCTAAGAAAATAAGGAGAACAAGAAAAACTCACGAACTCAAGATATCTATTAAAATGCATTAAGGTCAAACAAACATTCACAATCACAATTACAATTTACACACAAACAGCTACAATTTCAATCCAACCAAAATACTATGTCATTATATTAATGTTTTAAAACAAAACTTAACTTATATCTTAATTCAGAAAGCCCTATTCAAACCTTCTATTTCTTGTCATTTATTTATATTTATTCTATACACTAACATAAATATATAAAGATGAAGAAATTTAAAATAAATCCTCATTTTTAAATGCAGGGTTGATAAAATAATAATTGTCTCCAATACAATTAATATAACCTTCCTCTATCTATCTATCAATCTATCTATCTATCTATCCTACTATCCATCTATCTATCTTACTATCCATCTATCTATATATCTATCCTACTATATATCTATCTATCTATCCTACTATCTATCTATCTTTATATCCTACTATCTATCTATCAATGTATGCATCTATCTGTGACGTCAAACGCCATCTTGTTAATGGATATTATTATTAATTAATCAATCGTCCATCACTAATTATATGAGAATCTTTATTTATGTTATTAATAAATGTCCAGCAGACACAACTCGTCTCTCTCCCTTGGCGGTTATGTGGGCTCTGTAAAAGTGTTCTATCTTCCATAACATTAATAAAGACAAACATTTACCGTTACAAAGTATTTCCATCCACTTTCTTCTCGAACAATAATGTATCAATGTGCATAACTAGGTCAATAAATTTATGAAATCAACAATCAAATTACATATTAAAAAATACAATGAAAAAGATTACTTGACATCAATACATCCATGAAGCCACAGTCAAATTATGTTATACTACATAGTCTTACATCCTAAAATATATTTCTCTAAATTAGCGTCAATACAAAATCATAGGATAGTTCTTATAAGAGAGCAGAAATGAAATTATTAGAGATAAGCGATTATAGTTTTTACAGTAATCTGAAGTAGGTACTCTCTGAATATTCTTTCATGTGCTTATTTTTGCAAAGAGAAAACAAGTTATTGTACAGTTAATACTGACAATTCCATATGTTTCTCACTGATTCAATGTTATTCCTCTAGGCTTAACCTGGGTGCTCCTTCGATGTGTTTTACTCCTTCCAAGTAGAACAACAATTGTAGCCATATACAGCAACCTCATTGTTACCAAACTTGATCGATGTAGTCAGCATACCTTACACTTATTTACATAGCACTAGATATTTCCCACGTCTATCACAGTCGTAATGGTTTATAATATGTAAACCAGGAGATTAAGATAATATATGGAAATGCTGCTTAAATTAAGCATTACGTTAACATCCACCTTTCATGACCAGACTACTTGCCACAACAAATTAAAGTGATTAGACAATAGACTTCTTTATAGCAGGTAAAATTTTGATCTCAGCCAATTGGTTTGTATCCTTTTCGTAAATCTTAATCGTTGGATAATAAAAACTAATCATCCAGTTGGAAAAGGTTTGTATTACATAATCAAGTTCATGCATATTCTCAACTGGAGTGTTTACTCCAAACGTGACACTTACAAACATACCATCATAAGGAGTACCTAAGTTTGGGACACTTCGATAATTGAACAATTTATATAACAATTAAGTTTAGAAAAAAGAAAGGCATATTTTATCCGCCACATATCGGTATCTTGGTTCGAATAATGCTACTTTTGTCTGGAATATATTGAACACATACAGGATACAGAATTATACACACGTGTTAATATAATTCTTTAAAATAATATATGTTCGTATATCATTCCAATGTTCGCAAGAATATCTAATGATGTTTTGACTTCTGATATTACAAAGGAAATCGGGCATATGATATTTCTGGTTTTTAGTGTTTTGAATTATGTAGTCTCTCTCTCTCTCTCTCTCTCTCTCTCTCTCTCTCTCTCTCTCTCTCTCTCTCTCTCTCTCACACACACACACACACACACACACACTCACACACACACACACACACACACACACACATACACACACAATCCTACCATATAAAATTACATTTTCGTTATCTGTGATTTTAAAATAACATGCTATTTGTAATCTGTACGATTTAGAAATGTTATATAAAATTTATTTCTGAAGGGAAAGTCCAGGATAGACAGGAGTAGAAGGAGATAAGCTGTTTCAGTGAGTGTACCTGAAGTAGCAGCCGCAGATATGGCCTATTGTTACTGTTCGTGAGAATACTAGCTCCCTCTATGCATCAACATATTGTATAGGATAGTCGAGAGGTCGCCGTATTTTGACAGCAAGGAGGAGTGTGGATACACTATATCAGATTTAATGTACAACAGAAAGTAAAATCTACTGAGTCGAAATTAATCTTTTACGTGGTTATCATAGTAATCCGAATATCCTCAAACTCTATTTCGTCTTTGCCTCTGTGAAGAACGGATAGTCGGAAACGTCTGTAGCTACTATTGTGCAATCACATTCACTACATTCACACATAGTAGCTTAGGCACGAATACAGTGTTCATTCGTTGTGACCTGTACTAACAGCAGGCATACTAATAGAATAATTATGGTTCGCCTGCATCTGCACTCAGTTATGGCAAACTGGTACACGAGACAATGTACAAAGTGAATCTGGTGATTAAACCTTTCAATGCTAGTATCTAACAACAAATGTTTACAAACACTATTGATATTTATGAAATCATACATAGAACATGTAAATACCACTCACCTATATAACATGTGTGTATGTGTATGTGTCACAGAGAGAGAGAGAGAGAGAGAGAGAGAGAGAGAGAGAGAGAGAGAGAGAGAGAGAGAGAGAGAGAGAGTGCATTTTCAAGTTGAGTCTCCGTTGAGTACACGGTAGTTCACTCGCTGGTTCCCTCTCGTCTTGTACCTCACTTCTCAGTGACCTCAGTGAGTCTAGTGTGTAAATAGTTCTAAGTGTTCAAAGAACTGCATATTGGGTTATTCTTAGAACAATAAAATATTGAACATTGATGCCTCATATCTCCAGTCCTCAGTGATTACCTACTCAAAATCAAAGGCAATACAATATAAATGTTTCTGTTACGCATTTCCATCTATCTTGTTTAAAACATAAGTATTTGCTGATCTCATATGGACTATACTGTCATTTGTCTATCATGTCATACATAGGTATTATACATATTTAGGCGAAATGTCAAATAGAAAGAAGTATGTGCATATTTATAATCCTTTATCTAGTAGAAATGTATGTCAATAATTCACTGAATTCGAACTTTACAGTTATGATAATTTAAACTTGTTTACGGTATATTAGCTTGCTTACACAGTGAATGTACATTTATGGAAGTTCTGTAATGATTAAGGTGTGGTTTATTTCATTTAGTAAA
Source organism: Sinotaia quadrata (assembly GCA_028829895.1). Lineage (NCBI taxonomy): Eukaryota > Metazoa > Mollusca > Gastropoda > Architaenioglossa > Viviparidae > Sinotaia > Sinotaia quadrata. The sequence continues at coordinate 118,201,208 of CM054179.1, forward strand.
TGTACACTTAAAGAAAACCAAAATAAAGAGACGTATCTATCTAATCAGTAATTACCATTGAATTGCATATATTTAACTGTAGAATTGTAAGAGGAACATTTTGACATTCATATATAATTAAAATATGAGAGGTGCATGATAGCTAAGGTCGTCATTAACAGGGGAAGTAAATTTTCTTCTCTTTAAATTGCATTTTAAATATTTCAGCATGATAGATAGATAGTGTGATTGATTATGTGACACCAACGCCACTTAGTTAATGGATATTATTATAATTAATTAACTAATTATGCAAAACTATTTACAAGTGATGAAAATCTTAATTTATTTTATTAATTATCATCACAAAAGCGTTATTTTCATACATTAATTACTTTACTCCAGCCACAAGAATTGTTTAAATTAATTACAAAGTAGGTGTCTACAGACGACAACAAACTGCAATGTATACTTTCATAAGGTAGATTTCAACAAGGCAGGACTTGTCAAGACTAATATATAGAAAATTTAAAATGGAAAAAAATGCTTCAGTAATAGTGTACAGAATACACGGCATTATTATACCGTAATGCATGATAACAAACGAAACACCTTTAAATTGTAGGCGTGCACTTCGGCACTCTCAACTAATAACTAGTTAATGGATCCATTTACCATGTGTGCCATTAAATAGATAGTAATTATAATACCATTATGATGAATAAATCTTTGCCCAAGCTGTAATATTCCGCATCAATTACCAGGGCATCTGTTGTAATCGATTCCATCTTGAAACAAAACATACATTCGTAAGCTATTTCAAATTTGGTGTAAACATTTTCATTGACTTTACTAATTTGCCTACGCTCCATAAGAGCTATGAAAACATGTTATTTTATATATAAACATTTTAACTGATAGTGATGTTTCATAATGCTCTATATAGAATATGCGTGCTGGTGTATTTGAGAAATTGCATTGTGGTAGAACGAGAAAAAGAAAAAAACCCACACACAATACCACATATGAATGTCGCATACACATGCGCTAGCACGTGCATATGTGTGCAGTGCATATCCTTTCAAAACTTAACAAGACGTTTTTTTTATTATACATGAAACGTGATATGTTACAATAATATCTTCTGTTATCAATTTATTTACGCAAAGTTTGGATTTTTTATGCTGTCACCTAAAGAAAGTGTTTATTTTCCAGGTAAATTCACATATTTGAAAAGAGAATGATTACACATTTGTATTTGTTCTAATTTTCCACCATGTGGGCAAGAGGCAAGCTTAGAACATAGGCTATGTATATGTTGCTATGAATTCGTTTAAAGAAAGCATATCAGTCTTTGGTACATATAGAAATAGTTGTGCGTTTAATATAATTATATATGACACTTGACGAATGTTGTAATATGCACTGTATGTACTAAAGAAAAAGTTGCTTAATAATAAAAAAATAAAATGTGCAACTTTATGAATATTGTACTCATATTTATACATTCATACACACGTACACACACATACGTACGTATATAAGATTGCTGGTAGCATTTTTGGAATTGCAAAGCGCATTCATTCCCCTTACTTAATCCATGCATGATTTATGTACACTGCTTATGTACACTAGAATATATTTGTGATGTGTTATTGGTTACTAAAACGCATACACACATTTCTGAAACACACAGACTTTGCAAAATAAAATAAATGAAACACCATATATTTGATTCCACAAATTAGCAGTTATTTAATATAACATGGATCTATCGCCGATAAATTATTTATGTGCTGTTTTGTATTACAACAGAGATGTCTGATCCTCCACTACCTGTTTCCTCAAGCGTTGGTGAAATTGTTGGAGGAACTGTAGGAGGACTTGCTTTAATTAGCCTGATTGCAGTGATCCTTTATTTCATAAGAAGGAAACGGAAAGGTTAGTAACAACACTGTTAAATAATTGTCCTTCTTATATAATTTTACAATATTTACACTATTATTAATTAATTAATCACCCAACACTAACTACAAGTGATTAGAATCTTAATTCACATTACATGTATTAATAATCCTCCAGCAGATACCACTCGTCTCTCTCACTTTGTAGATATGTGGGAGAAACACATATCTTGACAGTGGAGTAAAACAGAATTATTAGTAACATAAATTAAGATCCTCATCACACGTAATTTGTTATGAATGATTGATCATAATAATAATCGAAACCAATAACTAGAGTGGAGTTGTGTCACAGACTCTTTTATGATTTTATGAACATTCACTAAACATGTATATTTTCTTCTCTATTCTTTTTCATATATGAATCTTACGGAATAGTGCACATTCAAGATCCAATCTACAAGGTAGTCAACCACTCCGATGTATCTTCACACGGACCCAGTGGACAAAGATCTTTAAAAAATTCAGGTAACCAATGAAATGATGTTGTATTAGTATGCATGCATTTCTATTGTAAGCTACGTTCTTCACAAATTTACATTGGAATAAGGAAAGATTACATAATGTGAAGAAAGCAGAATTTGACGACATTTGAAAGATTGTATTATTTTCATAGAGATGTAATACATTATTCGTTATTAATGTTACCCTTTTGCATCTTTTCATATAATTTTTAAAATCTTTTTGGACGTACTGTTGAATCTTGAACACAATGTTACAAATGTCTTGTATTTCATGTTTCAATAACGAGTTTATTATTATTGCATTGTCAATTGTTATATATATGCCTTCCATCGAATATTAACGATCCGTTACTTGTATGAAAATACTCTTCTCTGCTTGTTTTTTAAAATCGTTATGAATTATATTTATTTTCGTATGCATTGACAATTAGTACATAATATTAAAATGATGTGTCATATGTGTGTTTGTGTGTGTGTGTGTGTGTGTGTGTGTGTGTGTGTGTGTGTGTGTGTGTGTGTGTGTGCGTGCGTGTGTGATTTAATAATGTTTAAACTTAAACTTAATATTATTATTATTAATAATAATAATAAAACTCTTGCACTGAATAGTCATGTTACTTCGTATCATTCAGTCTACATTCATATTGAAATGTTTCTTTATTTTCAGAAAATAACGTCTCTAGTATTCGTGCATATTTATTTTTGTTTCAGATCCTGACTGCGAGAAGATCAACACTGACCAGTCTGTTTAAATCTTCAAACCAAAATAGCCAGTACTGTTTTGTTAGAATGAATAGTAATACATTATTTCAGATAAATGTGGTTTTATTTTAAAACTGCCTTTGTAATATTATTTATAATAATATTTTAATTTATGTATTCATTCTCTTCCAAACTTGATATGATTTTTACTTACGTGATTACTTGCTATAATATTTTTTCTTAAATGAACAAACGAACTAAACATATGAATACACATAAATATATCAACAATGTTTAAACGTTCAGACTATGTGTAACTATTTAAGATTCATTTGAAAATTCATTACATGATATTTACGCTTTCAAGTCGTACAAAAACGTATGCATTATTAACCTATTTATAGACTGCCATTGAATCGATAGATAGATAGATAGATAATGTGGTGGAGTAAATTTGCATTTCCATACTTTTTTAATTAAAACATTATATAAATTGTCTGAATAACCCGACCTTGGGCAGTCCCAATAATGGTAATTTTGAAAGTGTCTGAGTTAGAAGTAAACGCTAGAGGCATATATAGTCTAGATTTTTAATGTAATGCTAGTAGTTTTATTATTTAATGATATGAGTATTTTTTTATTATTCATTGATATGGCCGCCTTTCAAAACCGGACTTTTTTTTTGCCACCTGAAATTTAAAGTTATTAGACATTAGATTTATCTTCAGCAAGTAGACTTTTTAATCTCAGCCCATTGACTAGTCTCGTTCTCTTAAATTATAACCATTGGATAATAAATATTATTCTCTGGTTTGCATTACATCAGCATTTCTTGCATATTCTTACCTCGAGCGTTTACAAGATCATACTCCAACAGGAAGGTATTCTCATTGATGAACTCTATAAAGAAAACTATCAAACATATTACCTTAGTAGAAAAGCTTTACTACTGCATTGTGATATTATGATTTTTGTTGGTGTGTCTCTGGGCTTACAAAGTTGACCTCCCTGTTCATAGGCTAGGTCCCCAATGGTATCCCACACCATTACTTCTGTGAACAGAACTGCTGTCGCTATGTTTGCCTGTCAGTGACTGTACTACCAGCACTCAAAACATGCACCCTTGAAAATCCACATATTTTTTCTCTTCAATACACACTTCCTGCACAAACTTCTCACGTTAGGCTAAAGGTTCCTATCACAATATTCAGTGCAATTTCAAGTCCTAACTACAATGAATATCACACTGGTTTAAATAAATATTTATCTCGATTTCAATCATATCAATATTCACAAATTTACATTTATATTTACTTCTGATAAATATTTCCATATTCAATAGTGAAATGAAATAAAACTGCATCACTCAATGCATAAATCGATAGTTTCACATGCACACTTCACATAATAAACTTATAGTTTAATATCAAACATAGATTCAGTTTTGTTGCCAATGAAATACATGTGAACTTTATGATTCAACTCTTAAAAATGTGTCCTTTAAAACCAAATACCAGCCATAGTTATGAGTGGTTGGACGAACTTGAACGAATGACTGAAGTATATAAATTTATCTGGCGATTGTTATCTCCCTTTGACCGTGACAAGTACAGCAGTCTGTCTAAGGCGTCTGATGTCAATCATACTTTTTACAACTGAAAGAATCATATAAATTTGCCATTGGCGATAGGTTCACAAAGTCGTACAATTGTGAGACTGCTGCTCTAGTACTGAAAAGTTTCTGCAGACTTACAGCCACAGCTCGGCCTCAATGCTTTCACACCAGACAGACCAAAGGATATATATAAAACTGAAGAAAAATTATAAGTAAATGGTGTGGTTCTTTGTGAATTCAATAGTCAAGGCTTCATTGAAAAAGCGTGTGAGCTGTTAGAAAATATTATTGACATTCGGCTTACATTTGATGTGATGTGCTTCTAGGGGACCTGTAATGAACGAGCCTGTTTTGACTGACCAATGGCCTGATATTGGCCAACCACAACGACCAATAGGAATTAAGGAGGAAATGACACGTGTTGAAGTATTCCCCATTGTATCTCGTGTTTTGAAGCATTCCTCATGTTGTTACTTGCTGTGAAGCAGTGGCAGGGAGTGTTTATTCTTCAGATACGTCCCCGCTTTTTGATGCATGTGCACAGTAAACGTCTTTCATTAGTAAATTCAGAGTTATACATTTTAACTTGTAAATTTATATTTCTCTTTCAGCTAAATAATAATGTAGTTTGATTCTTTTGTATAAGGTCATATGATGTCTTATAATTCTAAGATATATGTAATGTTTATTTTGTCCAATAAGGCCATATTATTATGTGATTTATATTGACTGAATTATTTTTAACTAACATGTATAAGGAATTGTTTGGAACTTTGCAGTAGTTAGTGCAGCAGTTTTCAATTTCTGTTAAACTGTTCCTGCAAATGATTCAGAAATTGTATTGTTGATCCATGAATTACAACTTTGTTCAAATTAATTTTGTATGAATAGGTTCATAATTGATAAGGAGAATATGCAGCAAAATGTCATGCTTTATTTACAGGTGTAGCAAAGGTGTAATGCCGTTCAGTCAGGCAAGGAGTATAATAATTGTATTTTATAACTACTAGAATAATTCTGAAGAGTGTTAGGAAAAGATTCGTAGGCAGATGAGAAGCCAGTCAAAGTGCTCATAGGGCAAAACTGTTTTCCTGGAGAAATGATCGGCAATTTCTTTGATCTTTGGTACCTCCTGATTCCTCTGCAGACTGGTCTATGACTCAAACATCCCGGTATTTTGGAGGCCTTCATTTTCGTCATGCCAACGTCATGAATAGTATAAAGTAAGTTTCACATATGATATCACGCAGAGCCAGCGAAGATGATGAAGTTATTTGCAAACAGTGCCTATTTGTCTATCCTATTATAATGTAAATTAATTTTGTGTTCGTCTCTATTTCATTCGACCGAAGTAATTTTGCAGTAGCTTTATGTATTTCGAGCGACATAATGATATTCTAGGGGCACTCTATAAACAAACTGGATATAACCTCATGTGAACAATTATAGACAGTAGGAGCTCTGAAAGCAAATTACCATCAAGTGAACAATTTGACTTCAACTAATGATATGTTATGTAGGTATATTCTGTGTGTTTCTCTGTGTTTCCTGTATACGTCATTACTTGTACTTGACCAATTTTGAATTGCTTTCTGTAGTGTATAGTTAATTTATTTTTTGTTAATAAATTGTATTTCCTTATTTATTAACACCATCCACCTCGTGTTTAATTGGGCTAAAATGTTATTTAGTTATTATAGTACAGATTCTAAATGTACCGGATCTGACAACACAACCTACTTTACTGTTTCTATGCACATGTCTTGTGAATATATGAGGTTGTAACATCAACGTGTTTCATAGTGTTCTTGATGGTTACAACCTCATATAGTCCGTGACGTCATTCAATGGAAGACGGATAACGAATGTAAATTGCATTTTTATTATATATACAGTTGATTGTTTCGTATACTTTTTTTGCATGGGCGTATTATACTGCTTTAAATTTAGTCTTGTCGATGTCATTCACAATAAATGTTAATTGGTGGGGGGGATATAGTCTACCTACTTAAAGTTAAAAAACGTGTTTCGCACTGTGAAGTATGGATGGACTAATAAATATACAGTTATAAACCGAACTGCTTTATTTTAATTCCTGACAAATATTCTTGCTGTTAGCCTGCTAGCATACAATAGTGCATTGGTAATCTAATCTAAAAGTTAAAATAATATATTTCAAGATGGGACTAGTGTGAAATATTACTTATATAGTCTTCACTTCCACGTGCGCAACTTATTTACCCATCCAACATTTTTTATTATATCGTCCAGTGATACGAGTCAATCAGGCAACATTTGATAAGAAAAGACAAGAGAATATTGAGAGAAAATAAAAAGGTTTGTGGAGAAAAGGGAAATTTATTACACTCGTACGTATTCAAAAAGTTACAATGTAGACACTACCATTACACTACTATTATATATTTATCAGATCTGTTCAACTCGTTTGATCCAATGTTTCACTTTTCCCAAAATAATGTGAACAACATTTTCTCGGTCCAAAGAAAACAAAAGGAACAGAAAAAGCAAAATATGCATGCATATGCATAGTATACATCGGAATTTACAAATATTGATTCCATTCATAATTACAAATTATCTTAGTCAAATGCATCACTTTCTGGTTTTGTTACTATGTTATTAATCAATCAAACATGACTGACTATGACCATAGGCCGAGTGATATCGTACTTTGTATATTTACTCTCACTTGGACAGCTACCCAGGTGAGGAATGGTAAATTCACATTTCTAGACTGTTAAATTTGAGAGGAGTGACTGCATAACAAACCACCATTAATGAGTGATTTAGCCTCACTTATGTCTGATTATGTGTATGTTTGAATTCATGTCTTGTTTATTTGTTAGCGCGACGGTGTGTGAGATTGAAGTGGAAGTTGACGTAAGGGAGATAACTTCCTTTCGGGGCACCCCAGAAGAATGTCAACAGCGTGACAATATCTGACGGTCACACGAAAATGAAATAAGCTCTGTATATTTACTATTATATCATGAACTTAATACTATAAATTATATCGCCCACGCTTGCTAAAAAGTACCTAATATTAAGGACATGGAAAAGAACACTGTAAGTGACAGAGCCGGGAAAACAGCCTCTGGAATAGAAAATGATGCTCTAATTTGATTTATGTAGCGGGAAGTTATTTTTGTAATAAGTTATATTCATTTTTTCAGTGCATTATTTTAAAAAGAGAAACGTTATATATTTTTATTTGAATTTATCTAGGGAAATTATATCTGGAGAAACGGAAGAATTAAATATCATTCATATTGCGATATCTAAATATTGGTAAGTACAGAAAACGATTTTCCAAGAGAACAAATTGTAATAATATAATAGTATCTGATAGCCAGCATAAAAAATTCTATATTCCAACTAGTTTGAAAACAATATTCTTTGATTCCATCTGTAGTTTGTTGTCTACCAAAATCAAATCTGAAAAGTTGAATCGTGAACCCGTTGAAAATGAAAACAAGCCGACAGCGAACACGTTACAGAAAAATGGTAGCATACTCATTTGCTTCATTCTCTTCTCTTGGTGCCTGTTTCTCTTGCGTTTTCTTTTCTCCAATCAATCCGACTTGCACATAGTGCAGACCATGTAGTACACCTTGACGGCAGGATCCAGTATCCTGCACTATTTGCTGAAATGGAAGGACACACCTGATAACGCAAATATTCGGGAAATGATAACATTACTCATGTAACATGATACATAATAGATTACACAGAATATTAAGTAGTTTACGTTTGTAATTTCTTATATTCTTTTCTCATACAGCTCTATCCGACTCTCTCTCTCTTCTCTCTCTATAAATAAATAAATAAACAAATGTACATTGTTGAACATTTTCTTCTGCTTTAATTTACATATTTAATTTAAATTATCTATCCAGAACAGCGTAGCCGCTGTACCCTGGGGTGACTTTGTAACAATGAATTATATTAAATATGTGTAATTAGTTATGGTACAAGACATCTACAAGTGCCGATGAATGGTATGGGTCACTGGTTAGATATGTATATCTGCAACTGTTACGCCGCCAAGTTGGCTCCGCCCCCACTCAGATCTCCTTGAGAATCAATGTTTATGAATAAATATCTATGATGATTATAAATAGACGAATAGAGGACAAGACGTAATCATTAGATTATCACTTCGGACTACGAAAACAAACGATATAAATTACTTCATTAACAAATACGCGTTTAAAACAATAACAAGAAATTTAATAAGAAAAGTTAACAAGATAAAAAATATAAATAACAAAAGCAATTTTGCTACACTGAAGTCACTTTCTCCATCAACACTTAACTCATGGCTGGAATGACGTCACAGTCTGGTAGACTTGGATATGACAGTCCTCAGTAATAAATCAGAACATCACAATCAAGCCAGAGACAAAATCAAATTAAACAGAGACAGTATGGTCACCAGCCACCAAGGCATACAGCTACAAAACAGGCAGCTACAATAGCAAGCAGCCGAAAAACACAGCAGTCAAAAAGAAAAACCCTGAAAAACAAACAATTGCAAAGCCTAAGTGTCCAGTTCAAAATAAAACATAGCATATAACATCCTAATAAAACCTAACCATTCATACAATACAAAGACATTTTACCTCATGCAGCCCAGGGTTTTGCTGTCATACACGACCGCTCGGGAAGGACTATGATTTCCAGTTGCCATCCAAAGACAATTTCAGAAATGAGTAACGATAAAAATTTTAGTATCGCCCTTTTATCACCCTTGGAATCACACCTGCTTCAATTAGACACGCTATCGATCTGACCGATTACTTAGTGCTAAGACAATTATAGCTTTCTAACGACTTCTAAACGCACGCGCCCATCTAGTTAACAAGGCTTCCCATTGCATACCAACACACACACACACACACACACACACACACACACACACACACACACACACACACACACACACACACACACACACACACTTGCAATAATAATTCCTACCTAGCTTATTGGCCATTGATCACGTAACTTAAACAACAAACACTCGATCACCTTTCTGCCGCAAACATCAAACACCAGTCAATAAATCTACCATCATGCACGACTCATTCCTTCAGGACCTCACTTCTAAACCAACATGACGCAATACGAAAAGTCATTCAAATAACAATAACGTTCACTTTAAATGCAACAATGACAATTTATATAAAACATATGGGAAAATTCCCCATCATACAACAAACAGTGAACCTGTTTAAAGCATATATTACCTTACGAAATTAAATTAAACGAAATTAAACATTATAACGATAGCATCATTAAAATATGATCTAGCATAAAGTAAGTGAATTGTAATTTTCAATAAGGGGTTAACATTGACTGCATGCTTTATTTTACCAGTTCTGATTGCAAGGTAACTGAGTCTTTGTTCAAGGCACCTTCTTCATCAACAGTACGACTTAAATCGTTGAAATAGTGTGTCGTATTGATGTCGTCATGGACTGAAATGAGTATTTGAAAAACAATGCACTATTAATAATAGGTGTGTAGAGATACAAGTAACAATGGTAATACTAATATTAACAGAAGAGAGAGTGGTGATTGTTGAGCGTCAAATAAATAACATTTTAAAAATTAGTTTTGTACAATTGCATTATCACCAGACACAATTAGTATCACTACACTGCAAGGATTGTTAGGATAAAATGTTATCCAGAAGTATATAATATTCACTTAAGTACCTCTCTAGGCTTTAATTTGCACAAAAAAAAAAGCAAACTCACTTAGCAACGTATGTGTGAAAAAAGTCAATAAACTTGTTTTTCTTTGGGCGGGGGGGGGGTGTTTCTTACATGCATAGTGAATTTGTAAGGGAAGATTTTAATCTGTTCTACTAAGTACTTTACTTACAGGTCTTTTAAATCACAAATATCCCTTTTATAGAATAGTATCCTTGGTTTGTTATTGTCGAGTTTCAAATTATGCATTTTTACCATTTAGATTGATAATGTCCTTAAGTACTATATCAGACCAGAGCGATGGCGTTCTTCAATCTGTGCCACAGACTGAAAAGACAAACTCGGTGACCATGACTTTTCTGTGACACACCAAGAGGTCTTTTTATACTGTAACATTTATTCTGATCATTAATTTCTAAATAGCTACTTTAAATATAAATAATATTTATTTGAAGTATTATTAATAAAGTCCAACAGTTCTGTCAGTCTAGATTAGCAACACCTATATCATATCAGCAACAAATGAAGAACAAAATTAAAAAGTTTTCTCTTTATCTAAAGAAAGTAATGCATTGCGAAACTTTTCTTGAAGGTGAATAAAGGTGCATTCTAAACCGTATGGAGTAACGTTTAGCTAAATGATTGAATGAAATTGAGATAAAGTACTGAAGTTGAAAATCTATCTATCTATCTATATGTGTGCCTGTCTATCGATCTATCTATCTATCTATCTATCTATCTATCTATCTATCTATATGTCTGTTTATCTGCATGTCTGTCTATCTGTCTGTCTATCTATATATCTATCTATCTATCTCTCCGACCAACAATTATGAACTAATTATTAGAGTCTCTCTCTCTCTCTCTCTCTCTCTCTCTCTCTCTCTCTCTCTCTCTCTCTCTCTCTCTCTCTCTCTCTCTCTCTCTATATATATATATATGCATGTATGTATGTGCTACTGTATGTTAGTGTGCGGATTGGAGAATGTGAAACATTTTTAAATATTAAGTAAAAAAAAACCTCTTTAGTTCTTTGTTCGAAATGGGAAGCTCGCTAGTTGGAATGTGTGGACTTTGTTCTCATGTGCTTGATCGAGGTACAAACTAGTCAAGTACATAGCCCAAAGAAACTCTTTTTGTGAAAAAAAATGCTATTTTATATTTAGTAACATTCCAAAGTCACATAAATGCAGATAGATAAACAATAGATAGATAAAGAAATACGTTACCCAGTGATCTAACCACAAATCAGTTATATGTTACATACTTTCTTCTTCGTCGTCGTTTGTGTTGAATAATGTCGAAGACAGTGCCAACGTCGCCATTTCGTCATTTGTGCTGACTAATTTCGGAGGTTGTGTCGAAGTCATCATTTCAAGAGATGCGGAATGATCAAACTGCATCTGGGAGTGATCTCTACCTTGGTCTGAAAACCCTGTGTGTTCATTTGAATTTACGTGTGATGCTTTGCATTTGTTGACACTGGAATAAATATAACTCTCTTTGACATGTAGTAAGCCTAGTTTAGGTTTATTTAAAACACATGGCAGCATAGACATTTCCTTAATGCACTCATCGGCATCCTCACAGTTTGTATTTCTCAACTTCATTCTCGACAGTGTAGGGTTGCCATTTTCGATTGCTGTTTTGAGACGATCATTTGACTTTGAATATTCTGACAAGTGTACATTGACGGTTGACTGATCGTTATTTCCTGAAGCATATGACTCATTGTCTTCAACTGATATATTTACATACGTATCAGTAGTACCTAAAGGTATATCGGGCGTCGTCGCAATAATCTGTTGATGTCGCTCTTTCATTGCATTAATTGTAATACAGTTGTCTGGAGAAATAAAAATCAGGTATATGGTCTGAATTGCATTCAAAAGATTCAAGTTAAACACTTGTGACATTAATATTACCTAATATATTTATATGAACTGAAAGGTACACAGCAGACAGCGGATATAAAGTCACTGGTGTATGTAAATAATTTTCACTTGTATTTACCTTTTAATGATGACGACAGCAATGAGGAAGAAGAAACAATGTTAATGATGACGATGATGATGGTGATGATAATGACGACGACGGTGATGATGATTATGATGACGATTTACTAAAACTATCTATCTACATGTTATCAATTAAACTGAATAAACTATGAATTATACTTTTACATATAATTGAAAAATAATCTTTTACGCTTATATCACATTACAATGTCAATAATTACTTGCTTAAGCCTTACTAATAATTACTTACTAAGTAATAAATTAGGATATACTGACGCACAGTTATCTGATTAGTTTTCATCATTTTTGAAGCAGCAATAAAAGTATGGAAATATTGTTTGTTGTGACAAGGGGAGAAACGATACATAGGTTTGAATGATAATGTATTGACTGTAAGGAGTTTAATGAAACTTAGATAATTATTTCTAAATAAAACAGAATTACCTTGAATTGTGACAAATATTCAGAATTTCTCCTCTTCCACACAATCACAACAAATCATTTTACATCAAATTGCATCATTTATGGTATTGTCAAGAAGAACAGTTGAAAAATAATCAACATCACTTCAAATTATGAAGAATAACGAGAGAAAATTTAAATTGGCAAGAGTCTCCCACCATTCTAAAATATAACCTATAGCAACTATTTGAATAAATCATTTGCCGTTGAAATATACGATTTCCAATTTATTTTATTTTTTTACTGCTTATTGTAGGTAATATAGCATTGGTAAATTTCAAAGGTCGGCAGACGTCTAAATATGCTTATCGCCAGGACACACATCAACGGGACTAAGACTTCACTCTTGGTCAATGAATGTCACGTTTGAATAATTAATTAACGCCATCGTGTTGAGAGATAAAGAGAGATAAAGTGGGGAGAACGTGCATGTGTTTATGTGCGTTTGTGTGTGCAACAGTGTTGGTACCCCCGCTACTTGACGTCACGAAATACACAACAATTTTTGAAGTCGTCGCTCCGTTGGCTCGTGTACAGCCCCCAGAGGTTCGAACCTCACATTTAAACGATAAACAGAACGGACTAACAAACACACTGACAACTGACAGACAGACCGACGGACAGACAGACAGACGCTATGGTTACAATAAATGAATTTTAACACGAAACGAAGAGAACAAGAATTGACACAAAGCCGATGAACATTAAGAAAATATTTATATAAAATTTTAAAAAAAACGAATTAAAAGGAATACAATACACTGCAATTATATTTATGCTGAGCACCAAGCTCGAAAATCTATTCAGAGAAATTAGCTTTCCCTTAACTGTCTCTGAGTCTCTATGATTTCTTTTTATAAAGTTCGGTCAAGTTCCCGATTTTCCTAAAGAGTTAATATGTATCGTTGCACACTCCTGGCCAAAGTACTTTGTTACTTAACTGGGAGGAATAGTGCAGGAAGTGTCCCAGGCTGATCACTCAGCAACCAAAGATTCAGGTTGATCACACAGCAACCCAAGATTCAGGTTGATCACACAGCAACCCAAGATTCAGGTTGATCACACAGCAACCAAAGATTCAGGTTGATCACACAGCAACCAAAGATTCAGGTTGATCACACAGCAACCAAAGATTCAGGTTGATCACACAGCAACCAAAGATTCAGGTTGATCACACAGCAACCAAAGATTCAGGTTGATCACACAGCAACCAGAGATTCATACGAAGAGTAAAATAAAAATCCTGCAATATATATTATAAAAGGGCTCAGAGACTACTAACACAATTTTTCCTATATTTACTAATTAAAAGCTAATCATTTCTCTGAGTACAATATCACTAACCTGAAATAGAATGAATTAGTTTTACATATCAATTCTTTATCAAATGACATTCTATACATTAATTATGAATTTAAAGTGATGTAAAAGCAGCCGGCTTACCTTTCGTTTTCGGCAAAAAACCCAAGGATTAAAGAAAAATTGTAATGGTGTAATGATACACTCTTTTCAAGCCTTCTGGCTGTTCTATGTATATAAATTTTTAACAGTTATTAAAACTGGGCTGTTCCGACACTCTACCAGCGTTGAGATCCGATGAGGGTGCCCTTGTTGTGGAAAAAGCAAAGTGAGTGGGAGATTTTCCCTATTTATAGTTTTTGTTTTGTTTCGTTATCCTGACCTCAGGGTCAACCGGTCCACTCTTTCATTCATAGTGCGGATAGATACTTCCGATTTCGTTCCGCCCATCCTCCATTCAACTATCACGCTTTGGTCACGCTTCCTTCCTACGCGTGTTTATTTAACGGCCCTTTCTCTTCTTGACGATGGACACGTGCGTCGTTCCGTGCAAGCTTGTTTTAGACTGCCGTAATTCGATACTGCTGTACTTAGATATAGTTCCTTCCTACGTGTTTTATTTGACAGGTCAGTCTAACGGACCCAGAAAACAACTGGCCCTGCCCTGACCCTGCCCTCGACGATGCGATACGCGCGTCATCCGCACGAGCCTGTCCTAAACCGCTCTATTTAGACATAGCCTTCCTCACTTGCTAATTTAGTTTAAAATGTCATTCCATCCTATATTTAATTTTTGATATTTATAGTTGGGATCCGGGCGAGATTTACAGAAGATCCTGACAAACAGGTATTTTTAACAGTGAGAGGTGTTTCTTAAATTTGAAATATATATTATCTTTCATAAAATGAAACATGAACGTTTACAAGTTAAATGTACAACTCTGTACTTTAATCACAATATGGAATTATCATATGGCTACAAGTGAGACTGTTTGGAAACACATCTTTCTAAGGTAGATAATTTTCAAACAGTGATGGGACCAAGACATATTTTACAAGACCGACTTCTTCCCTCTACTCCTATTGGTCAGTTACAGTTGGCCACTATTCGGCCATTGGTCAATTATGGCACCTTTCGCTCTTCTTTTCTCTCTATAGTCACTCAGCTTCACCCACTGGCATAATCAATGTTATTAACGGTAACAATGCCTAGCGGGCAGGACTGGCTAACTCCAGGGAAACATTTAGTTACCGTTTAGGAAAAATACCGACATTTCCCATTATGCGTTACACGTAACATGTAGAGCACGATGTCTACTTTAATCTTCACTACATAAATGTTAACACCTCGATTAAAAATGCACTGTATTTTAGCATATAGAAAATTGATGCAATATATACATATAAATTAGTGACAAGTACAGGAAAGTGTGAAAATATTTGTCACCGTGTCTGTGTTTGTGTGGGGAGAAAGAGAGGTAGGCCTATGGTTAAGCAAAATAGATTTCATGAAGTATTGATATAAACTTTCTAAACATTGCAGTAATCTGACTTGGTTTTTTAGTTTCTAGAAGTAGCGTAGGACGAGAATAGATCGATAGATCAACTTACGTCTTCTCCTCCTCGTGATGATAATCATGATGATTATGATGACACCCAGAACGCCTAGTACGCTAAGTGCGTTTAAATTGCCAACCGCGTCTCTCTTCTCAGTACCTGAGTTATAATGCATATAAATATATTTATTCATAGGTATTCTTATAAGATGCAAATATATTACAAGCATTATGCGAGTGGTATTTGGAATTACTACTACTACTACTACTACTACTACTTCTGCTGCTGCTATTGCTGCTACTATTACAACATCAACGACTACTACACTTAAAGATCACAACAAAATAATATGAATTAAAATGCAAAAATGACAAATTTTGCATGTGTGGTATCAGAGTAATATTTGGGCTGGATTAGTATGATACTGATGTGTGAATTCGCGATGGCACCGAAATTACTTTCCGTATACAGATATCCATAGATTGAACATGTATCTTGTACATTAATTTTGGATAAACAGAGATGTAGTGTAACGTATTCCATGCGGTTGGGGCAGCATGAATGAGTGTCTTAGATATCTGATTTTTGTTTATGGGAGACCAGACACAATAGGTGTTTGTGTGTAATAAGGATTCTACAAGAAGGAACAACGAGCAAATCATCTTTGTCATTCAGAGCGAATCCGTAGGATGTACTCTACTTTGGAACATTATCCGTGGGAAAATAAGAATTAATCTTAGACATCTTGTAAAAACTGTAAGCACTTTCACAAAAGGATTATATCTAAAATACAATATCAGCCACTCGTTCTTTAAGCCGTAGTCGAACTTCAAGACTAAATCATCCGAGAGAATAGTCTTTGCCAAAACCTTTGAAATCGATGTATTGCCCCTATCTTATTTAAGGTGATCACTTTTCTTTATTCATACTGTTCAGAATTTACCTAAATATGAAAACGATTGATTTAAATGATAAACAATTATACAATAATAGTATAATGATAAGATATTATGTTACCATTCTAATTGAAGTCAGACGTATGAATACGGAATGCTATAATTTACTTACGACACATGAACAACAATATTCAGTTGAAGTTACAAATTAATGTTATACTTTTGTAGCTTACCTATTGCAATCATCCTAAAAATAATAGAAATGATGAAACCATAATAATAAGCTGGATAACATTAAATGCAGAGATAAAATTACGTGTTCAAATACAATAATGTTCAATAAATTTATGAATTTCCTACACTATAGATACTAAATAAAACAATGAAATGTTGTAACAAATGTAGTTATTAATGTAGACTTGACAAATGTATCCTGTCACAATTAATTATTGCTATTTATAAGTTCTACTTTGTTCGTGACTAACAATGTTAATAAGTAACTTTATAAAGTTACGTATGAATACGTGTATTATAGATGTCAAAGTAGTTTTTATCCCACGAAATCACATAAACACAAAATCGTCTTAACGGAGAGAAGATACATAGCAATATGTATAAATCGAATAACACTGATTGTTCCCATATCCAGACCAAAGGTTTATAAGAAAATCCAGGTGTAGTATTTCATCATGTACCATTCAGATCAAAATGCATAATGAAGGAAAGTGAGTATGCAATCACGTGCTATTCATAGTGTGCAATTAAAAAAGAAATAAACTATTTTTGCATTACTTTATTATTTCTGTATCTGATGGAAACTTGTATAGATGGTGAATAGAAGTAGGCAGTGCATATGCGTACTTTTAATATTACACCGAAAATATTTCGAGAGATCATTTACGTTGAATAAGAACTTTAAAAACTAATTTAATAAAATACCTGACAGTATTGCAAATGGAAAGAGGTGACGTACCTGAAATAACTTGAAAAGTGATATTGATCTGACCCTTTGAATTACCCACAGCCACTTGATAATAGCCAACAGAAATGTTGTGAACAACGACACTGCAGTTGATCAAAGAAATGTCACGTTCTTGCCAACACGAAGCGTTTAAGTGTTCATTCTCTACACACATGGAAACATTAGACAGGTTTGGTGTTGATCCAAGACAATAAAAGTTGAAAGCATTCGGCACTGGATACGCCACTAATTCAAAACTCACTTGGACAGCTTGTTCTCTTCTCTCCACAACAAGGGATTTTTTCTTCCATTGTTCAGGTATTCTTGGCGTGCCTAGGATAGACATCGATGGAACACATATATATCCTTTTAATAGGAGAGCAAGAGAGAGATAGAGAGAAAAAGAAGGATATGTAGAGAGAGTGGATTAAAGGAAGAAAGGGTTAGAAGAAAATCAAAGAAAAATAAAAAAGGAAAATTGAATTTACTAAACGAATTTCAATTTGTGGAAGCAACTATCAGTATACGAAACTGGTTTACACTGGTTTATATATATATATATATATATATATATTTTACCTCCTGCTTAGAACATAGGATTCAATTTCTGCTGCTAACCAACTACTATGTATACTACTATTCCTGTACATGCAACATGATAACGACGCCGATTATGTGGGTGATGATGACAACTACTATGGTGAGAATGTACATCTATACAAAAACGCAACTTTAAGAATTATTGTAGAGTCTTTCTACTCACATTCAATGTATAAATGTACTGATGTCTGAATTACTTCTCCAAAATTATTATCAGCGGTACAGACATAGATAGAAGAATTTAAGCAGTTTGCACTGGATATCGATGTAACAAGGCGTGTCTCTTCTTCACCAACATTTCCCGAGTCAGCAATTGAGGTAAATAAGAATTTCATTGATGTTCTGCTCTTTTTAAAAAGACTTATATTTGGAGGTGGTCTACCATTGGCTTGACACTCAAATGTAACTGATACATTTTCATCGACACTGAGAGCAGTTGAAACGTTGTTCAACATCAATTGGATTGTGCTAGGTTTATCTGAAAGTGGAAAAGGCGTATCATTTAATAAACTGCAATACATTCTTTGCATCTGGTTTTTCAAGGATTTTTAGTATGGAGCTTTAATTGTCTGAAAGAGTTGTCTGTTGTAGCATTCCAGTAGGCTAGTCTTGAATGCCGGCGTAAATGACTGAACAAACAAAACAAGATACTTCCGCAAATTCTAATAATAAAAAATAAGAATTTAATACCAATTTTTAAGAACCTCTGAAGAAAAAAATAGCAAACGTCTCTCTCTCTCTCTCTCTCTCTCTCTCTCTCTCTCTCTCTCTCTCTCTGTCTCTCTCTCTGTCTCTGTCTCTGTCTCTACTGTTATACTATATTATACATCTCAAATTCTTATCAATTACATGATATAACACAGTTGATTATTTCCATCTTCTAGCACATTTTGGACAGACGTAATTGTTAACACTGGGGCTGACAATACATATTGATGATTTGTACTAGTGGAAAATAAATTTACTACACATTGTTATTTGACAGGACTGATTTTGTGTTCATTAGAAACTTTACTTTCATTCACGATACGATCTATTTTTTTTATTAGAACATGTATAATCGTATATTCTTCATAATCAGACTCATTAAAAGTCTCAAAGTTAGGGTCTCATAAACTCATTTTAAGGAAGCTAATTTTAATAATATTAATAATATTCTTTAATAACGCAAATAAATAAATAACGCAACAATCAATAATGGTCATTGAAATAACAAACCGGAATATTAATGCAGGGAAACATAATTATTCAAGTGTCACGTTTCATGCACATTTGAATTATCCATTTACGTCTTATAAGTTTTCAAGTTAAGCACATACTTTGTAAAATATAGTGGCTATGACTGTCCTTTCCTTAGGGTAGACCAATGTGTGTACTTATTCTGTGTTTAATACTGCGCAATTTTTCACCAGTGTTAGTCTCAACATTGTCTAATAATACATTTATTGAGCTACCCACGGCACTCCTTTGCAAAGCATGTGTGCGTTTTGATTCTTCAAACGTTAACTAGAAATCAATATGTTACTAGTCACAAACCTATCACGTATTTATTATTTGTTTCATTATGAAGCAATATCTATCATAGTACATAAGAACACAATTTAATCGCGTTTTAGGAATACAAACATTCATCAGCAAGTGTCCAGGACAGGCAAATTTGCTGTATGTTTGAAGTTGACCCTATCGTGTTTAAGTGTGAACTTTAACTGAGTATGCAATTGCATATTTAACATCACTCTGTATTAAGCAATGAAGCATAGGTTTACGGTTTTTGCATCATTATATAAGAATTTATATATTTCAAAGTTTCAACACACGCATATTCGTTAATACTGTAGCTATCATATGTACATGAACTGACGATATCAAGAGTGCTAAAATACAATTTACTATGCAAGGCAAAACGACTTACAAGCGACAAGCAGTCTTTGCAAAATGTATTTTATTGATGACGCGCAATTCATATTTTAAAATAACGAAAACGTACATGCGACACGAAGGGAATACGTCACAAAGTGGTCTCTGCTTATCCAATCCACTAGGCACCGTAGATGGTCACCGTCGTTGCTTCGTTGCAGAACTGACGTCATGTCCAATGTTAGAATGCCATATTCACCAGACATCATCACTGTGCCGTTAAAGATCCACTGCAATCTGCCTTCAGGCTGGCCGAGATTGTTTGTCCGACAGGTGCAATATATTCGACTGTCTTCTGGCACCCAAGGTTGAGGTTCACACTTGATTACAGGGTTACTAGGGGTTTCTTTAAGAAATTGAGGTACAAACAGATCTATTGCAAACCGCCTAGTGATTAACTTGTGTGTAATGTGTGTGTATGCATGTATACACGTGTATATATCAATGTAATCTCCGTAATAAGAAACCATTATTAGCTATTTTATTTTATTTTTAATCTTAATATAGTTTCGGTTGAAAATAATGGTATTAATTATGAATGCACATCGTAAATAAATATATTATGATTAACTGGTTATCAGGCAACATTTAAAGCTGTCCATACGAATTAATCTGTTTGTGCATAATTCATATATGAATTTTATTGTATGTAATATTAAAATATAATTCATTATTCTTTGCACTTACCAAAATTTACATTTTCGAAATCATATTCCGTTTGTCCGGGGTGAACTACTGCCTTATAGAAATAATCAGTGGACTCATTGAGAATGACGGTAAAGTTGCACATACCCTGACGGTACGCTGGATTTATATGCTCTGTTGGCGTATATTCTGTTGATGTTATTTTTACTGTCTTAGAAAACTTTAACAAAGAAAAATCAAGCAATCATTATTTACTAGTTCAGTTTGTGCTTTTTAGTTCTGAAGAAGAGGCGTTTATTATTAAGTGACATGATATTAAATTACAGAATTGATTCAATCAGAAGCTCAAATACATGAAAATGTTAGCTATTTATAAGCACGTTTGGTAAGTAAATTATACAGGCTTTTGTGATCACATATCCATAATAGATAGACAGACAGGACAGACAGACAGATAGATAGATAGATTATATTAGATTAAATTAGATTCGAATTAGATCGATAGATAGACAGATAAATAGATATATAGATAGATTAAATAGATAGATAGATAGATAGACAGACAGATAGATAGATAGATAGATAGATAGATAGATAGATAGATAGATAGATAGATAGATAGATAGATAGATAGATAGATAGATAGATAGATAGATAGATAGATAGATAGATAGATAGACAGACAGATAGATGTTATGATATTAAATTACAGAATTGATTCATTCAGAAGCTCAGATATATGTGAGAAAATGTTAGCTATTTATAAGCACGTTTTGTAAGTAAACCTTCCAAATTATACAGGCTTTGGTGATCACATATCCACAATAGATAGATAGATAGATAGATGGAGAGATAGATGGAGAGATAGATGGAGAGAGACAGACAGACAGACAGATACAAAGAGAGAGACAGACAGACAGACAGGCAGATACACAGAGAGAGAGAGAGCGAGAGAGCGAGCGAGAGAGAGAGAGAGTAATTATCTAACCTTTGATGTACCTCTGTACCATTCACACATGTAATATCCAGAAGAAGAGTACACAGAATCGATTTCACACGATCCACGTAACTGCCATGGATCCCTTGTCACATTGATCGCACATAAAGAAATATTTGCTGGGTCTGTATTTACGTAACATATTAAAGATGTTTTTGACTTTACATATATTCATGAGATATTGAACACATAAAGAAACATTTGCTGGGTCTGTATTTATGTAGCATATTCAAGTTGCTTTTGTTTATACATGTATGTTTGAGATAGTGAACACATAAAGAAACACTTGCTGGGTCTGTATTCACGTAACATATTCAAGATGCTTTTGTTTTTACATATATTCATTAGATACTGACCACATAAAGAAACATTGCTGGATCTGTATTTACGTAACATATTCCATATGTTTTATGAGATACTGACCACGTTCCATACATTTGTTTTAAAGGATCAACTACAATTGTATGCAGAAATTAATATCGTAATCAGATTTACCATTCACCTAGATTATGCTATGTTTGAATGTTTTTTTTTACCAGTTACATAATAAATGTGATGTACCTTGGTTTACGTCTCGTCTCCTACTCCTAGACCAAGTGAATAAACATTCTGGGCATCTCCATTCATCATTTAAATATGACGTCATTTACTACTTTTTAAACATATATTAATGCTTCGACAGCTACGGTATTTCCTATTCCCGCCACTACTCTGTTTGCTGTTACTGCTGCTTCTGGTCAGTTTAGACTATTATTAGCGATGGAACGAGCACATATGATATTTCATTATAACTGTAACATTGTTTCTATACGAGTAATAATATCAGAACTCTGCGAACATTATTCAGGTAATATTTTTTCTCTCATTATATTTTTCGGTTTACACTATTAGATATTTAGTTTAAATTCAAAACATATGTACGATTGTGAATGTAAACTTGTATGTAGTATTTTAAATTAGCAATAATAATTTCGAGTTATTATCTAACTTGAAATTTAAAACAAATTCTCTTTCATAATAAATATTATAATCCACGTTCCTTATTTGATTTTGCTTTTACTGTTCTTACTGCGTGGGAACACTATGCCAATTCGATCCGTGAATTACTGTATATCTCTGATGTTTATTCATGTAATATTATATATTTATAAATACCCCAAATAGATATCATTTATTAGCAAAAATACTAAACTGCTTCACACACACACACACACACACACACACATACACACACACAAACACACAAACACACAAACACACACACATACACACACACAAACACACAAACACACACACACACACACACGCACGCACACGCACGCACGCACACACACACACACACACACACACACACACACACACACACACACACACACACTAACTGCACTCATAAATGTGTGCCAACACATTCATTCATATCCACATAATTAAATTAGTAAGTTAGCCTTAGTTGTCGTCTTATCAGCAACAATGTCATATTAACTGGGGTCTAGGGTATTGCACTGTAAAAATGTTGATTCGATCACAACTTTTTGTTGCATTCATTTATTGATTTCTCAAGCCTGTTTCGGGAGTAAGGAAATAAATTAGCATGTATACTTAATAGAGAAAGCGATAAACATTTAACTTTAACTTTCGATACATAGTTAAACCATTTATTTAATTTACGGAATCTTCCTATTCCTTAATAAGAGGTATGTTTCGTAAAAAAAATAAATTGAAATGAAACTCACATATAAAGTCAAACCGACATATTGGCACATCAAAATCAGAGCGTCCAGGAGTATAGCAAGTGACACTGTAATCCTTGTAAACGACAGATGCATTAAAAATTCTCAGAAAACTCGAGGAAGCATGTAAGCGAGTTATGTTGAAGGAAGAAAACCAAGAGTTACAATTGTTGTTCGGTTTACATTCTCCTATAGTTTTTGTTTCGTTTGTAAGCATGTTTACTAAACTCCATACCATTGTCTCGCTATGACTGAAGCCTGTACACGTGACAGAATTGTTGGTGAACCCTCCAATCTCAATGCGACCAGCAGATCCGCAGCCTACAAGTACATGTCCTGTGGATGTTAGTGGAATATAAATTATAACACTTTTATTCATATATATAAATAGTGCGGAGTACAAAATATAAATCCGTGCAAGAATATTAATATTGTTTTATTAAAAAAAATACAAATGCACTAATCTACTAATAATTGTCTAACAAGATACATATTTCTATATACAAAATAGATAAATAGATAATAAATTGAATTAAACTCTTTGATCATGTCTCATACACGTGATTAATAAGCATTATCCTAGTTTTTAGCTTAGCGTCTATGTCACAAACTTCACGCTAGACGGGCTAACCTGAAAAGTAAAAATTGGATTAGAACTGACACACATTCCAAAGAAATCCTTACAAGTAGTATGTGCTTTTATTAAGTGCAAAGATGCGCACAGATGCCATTCAAAAATTTATATTACAAATCAACTCACTCTACAACAATCATACTATTCTCGTAAGTATTGGTCAAATCAATTAATCGTTATATCTAAAAAATAGAATATGCACAATCATTATTATGTTAAAATATATATAATTTGCAATAAATAACAAAACAATAATGCACATATTATAAAATTCAATACATCACAGTTTTTGGTGTACTAAAGACTACTTTTGTGAAGTATTATGTCTGATTGCAGATTCCTAAATTCAACTAAACACCATCATTCTATATTTAGAGAGATTACGTGATCTGCATTGCAATCCCTTACACGATCAAGTATGACATTTTGTGAGTTAAGTAACATTTGGCTGTTCTGATGTATGATGCAATGCTGACAATTTTCTTATTGTTTACTAAATTAAACATTTTACTGTTACAATCAGTGTACACATATCATGGATCATTATGTGTATATAATATTACCAGTTAACATTTGTTAGAATATCATCCGTACTGAAATAAAATATTGTCAATATACCTACCGTTCGTTTTCAATAAATCATTCATAATGCTAAACGCACCTATACCTTGTGCAATGAGAATGATGTAAACTGTTGCCAGCAGGATACACGTTCTCTTCACCTGTTCTGAATATGACGAAATGATCGTTCATACATAAGTGGACTATTTTTTACTAAGCAAAAAATAGCATCGTAAATGAGCAGTACATTAAATAAATAAAAATTAACAAAGGACACATTTATGTACAGAATTTATATATATATATATATAGCAATACTTGTTAACTTAGGGATAAACGAAAATTGTATAGAAATGGAGTGATGTTGACTGAAGGGTTGTTATAAAATCAACAAGACGCGAGCGCGTTGAAACAATTCGATATTTGCTTAGTGTCCACTGTATAACAGAGTTGGAGTATCTGTATGTTTATTTCGTTTAACTTTCCAGGGTTAGCTGCTAGGTTGGCGTTTTTAACCTGATCAGCAGGCTAGTGTGGCACAAGGTTTGGGTTTCCCTGAATGAACATCTTTGAATTTATATATTTGTTCTGGGAATTAATTGGTAAATAACGCAAAAATTATTCAGATTCTTAAACACTTCTATAGTAGAAGTGTCTCTAAGATGTTAATTAACTGTTTAAGATGTATTATTCCACAATTACAAATAACATTTACTATTTTTAATTTGTTGCCAACTAAAAAAAAAAAAAATAGCGAAATGTAGAAGAAAGAAGTATTCAGCAAGCAAAGCCAGTATGATGAAATGTAAGAGAATTAGAGATCGAGAAATAAATTATGAACAGATATAAAACATGCAGTATTCAAACGTGTAAGTAAGAAATGAATTAGTGATTATTGATAATAATGGGTGAATTGGTGAACGTGATATCTCAAACGTCACTTCTGCGTGAATGAAGACACACTTCTTAACGAATCATATTATGTCATCAAGTGTATAGTACCTTCGTATTAGTATGATGTTAGTATCATACGGTACTATTGGTATTGTATGTAAATAGTAATCTGTTTAAGAAAACCCCATGTTGTATGCACTGGGTACATCTTTCTTATCAGTTTACTGTAGAATTCTCTACACAAATAAACGTTTTAAATCTCAGACTATTGGCTGGTCTCGTTCTCGTAAATTGTAACCATTGGATAATAAAAACTACTCATTGATTTGCATTATATCAGCAATTCTATCATATCCTAGCCTCGAGCATTCACTTCATCTCAAACATTTTCAAACATACCTTCTTAAGGAGTACCCAAGGTTGGGTTACTCTGTCAATTCAACAGATTAAAATGTAAAATAGGGATAGACAAATTTAATCTGTCACAGGAACACTTTATAGTCTAAGAAAGAGAATTACGTTACAATAATAAACAACACTCACCCATCATAATAATACCGCGCAAAACAAATCAATTTGTTTGGCATCGATTTGCGAACATGCTCGGAGACGCAGAGGCCAGTTCAACCAAACAGCTGCCGAAAAAGAAAATTACATTACACCTGGTAGAATTATACATTATTAAAATGAAGGGCATTCATACTAATACATTAAATATTTTTTCTGATAAGTTTCAGTATTGTAGCCACATAACCGACAAAATGCGGCTTACATATATTGATAATTATGAATATTTTATGACCGTTTCTTGAAATAGCGTGTAAGTAATACTATAGGGTGTGAGTACTGTGCTTCTGGAAAATCATTTGAGCTTATAAATGAATGAATACAGGATTTAGGTGGACTGAGCTGTATGAATTCATATTTTATTAATTATATTCGTTGCATGTCTGTCCATAATATCTTAATGAGGAAATGTAAACAAATCCTGACCTTATTTAGAGTGAAAAAAATTGCACTTTGTTGTTTTGCTTAATCAAATAATCTCTATTGTTTTGCTTTTCTACCAACCATTATATTCTTTGTCAATTTAAATTAAAACTTACAAACGAAAAGAGTTTGGAAGATTTAGATAAGCCATGAAGTTGCTCTTCTTTTGACAAAACATTGTAATTTATTAGGGTAGACGTGGATGTAATTATATATATATATATGTGAACAGCACTACCCATAATAATAATAATAGAGTAAAAATGTTTGTTTTAGACAAGATTGCTTGAGGGCAGAAAGCAGATCGAATGCTAAGTACGTTAAATAAAAACACATGTTCCCATTAATAAGGACATTTTACAGCAAAAGCGGGACATACGAATAACAAACAAGTTAGAAAACAAGTTACAATGAAAGTGAGAGCGATTACAACTGTATGCGCTCTACAAGCATTACATATTAAAAGTTTTACATACTTACTAAATGAAAGTGGGGGAAAACATTTGCATCGCGTGTGCCATTGTTCATTCAATGGTATTATTGAAAATGCTTTCAATTATTGTTAATCATTCATCAAAGAGTTAACACTTCATGTGCTGCAAAACAGCGACCATTATGATAATGCAGTATACAAATGTTATTCAGAATATATTCTTGTAATATATCATGTAAAGGAGAGTCTGTAGTAATTAAGTTTTGTTTTCCTTATTAAGTCAAAAGCGTTAAATAAATATAAAATATCACTTACAAAGTCATAGTGTATGACAAACAATTTCGCTGGCTCGAACGCCAATAAGGAAATTGACACATATAACAATATACGAGATAAGATAACGCGTAGGAGTTGCAGCAAATTTTCGCCACATTTTTTATTTTGTAATTTTTTCGTTTTAAATCCCCGACACCACCACCACCTCACACACCCATATACACGCATGCATGTACATATACATACATACACACGAACACGCACACGCATACGCGCGCACAATGTTGCTAAAGTATGATTTATGTGAGCCCTACGCGCACACAGGTACATGTTAAAATAATGCAATGTCACAACCCACTTCTCAATCGCCGGCGAGAGGGAAGGTATTTGTTGACATATGTCAGAAGCAGCAGAGACACAGGTGATATTTGACTGGCTAATCAATTTTATTCTGCAAACAAGGGAACGTTTGCTGACGTGTTTGCTTATGGGAATGAGAGTGAAAATGGGTTTGAATGTTATATGGACAATACTGGACGATACAAGATGGACAATCGCAAAAAAAAACTCCGCGTTCTCCCTTTCAAAACAGTGTTTTGAAAGAAGATTTGATTAGGTTTATTAACCCGTGGGCGTTTCTCTTTCATGCAAAACACAGAAGCCTTACAAAAATACGCACACTCTTGGGAAGTGAAAGAGGGAATGGCAAATAATGAAATATATCAAATAAAGAATAAATAAATAAATGCAAGCGTCAATAGCAACAATCATAAAGCACAAATGCCAATTCCACAATTCAGGATTTAATCAATCACAAAAGTTCAAATAAAGAAAGTTCTTAAAATGGCATAAATATACAAAGTTCGTTAGAAGAAAAACAACTAAATAATTATGATTATGTGCGATGAGATCATAGCTACAATAAACTTCTCGTGCTTTTTCATTTACTCACATAAATCTGTCATGACCGCAGTATTGCCTCTGTGACCATCCTTTGTGTAGTGTTGGGTCTTAACGGTTAACCACTTTGCTTAAATAAAACTGACAAGCATGTGTATGCAGGAAGAAATCGGGGACATAGAATTAATTTGGTTCAACAATGTCGATAATTGTTCTACTTGTTGACAATGACAGTAACCGGAATTCATGCAGAAGTGAATTGATGCGGTCTTTCTCTTTCTTTTCCAAGGCCAGTAGAATTTTAATTTTGTTCTGTTTACTTGCTGTTCTGTTTGTAGCATCCGTGATATTTATGGTGCTTTAATTCAGTAGTTCTCACAAAGATTTCTACGAATGATCCTTGTCATTTTAATAGTCTTCTGTGTGTGTGTGTGTGTGTGTGTGTGAGAGAGAGAGAGAGAGAGAGAGAGAGAGAGAGAGAGAGAGAGAGAGAGAGAGAGAGAGAGAGAGAGAGAGAGAGAGAGAGAGAGGGAGGAAGAGGGAGACAACCAAAGCTGTGATTTACTGCCATTTTCCATTTGTATCGAACACTTTTAATAAGTAAAAACAAACACGCACACACTTAACTCTAGGACTCTAAAGAATATGAATACTATTATATCATTTGTGAAATATGAACTTTAAATTCTTTAGATTAATGTTAAAATTAATGCTTATTTTATATGTAGACTATTGTTGAAGTGGCCCCATTTGCCGCATAAGAATTGTGTAATTAATCTTTATTTTATATTTTGAATTTCATCATTTTCATCCCCCCCCCCTCTTATTTCCCCCAAAGTGTATGACATTGGAAAGTTGAATGTATGAATAATCACTGTGCGAAAGAGTAGTGCTCTAAACTTTAAATCAGGAAATAAATAACCTGATTTAACCATTTTTCAACTTTCTTGTTATTCATAGTTTTTGAGAGGGGAGAAAGAATTCGTATTTGTATTTTGTACCGTTCGTCTGTTCGTCCATTAATTCACTTTCATGATACTCGCTCACAACATACACAGCCAATAAAACGTTCTTTGGCATGACATAATAAAGTTGGGCCCACCCAATCATCAATGGTGTATGTCATGTGTGTTTGTGTAACATCCTGACACGACGTATTACTGGCATATGTCATACGGGCTTTTCTTGGAGGTGCACCGTAGGCCAAAAATAGACTTCAACCCTTGCAGCCTCTAACTCAGGGGTCGGGAACCTTTTTGTCTGAGAGAGCCGTGGACACAACATATTTTGAAAAGTAATTCTGTGAGAGCCATACATTATGTTTAAAACTAAAAATTCAAGTAAATGTGTAATTTTGTGTAATTTCAACACTAAAAGTACAATAATTATGTCGCTAATTCTTTTTAATAACATTATTATGCTGTTGTTAATCAATAATGAGAATTTCTTCCCATTAATGCGACTTCTGGTGCTGCATGGCTTTGCTGATGGCTTTGTAGTCTGGTTGTTAGGTGGTGAGGTTAAGCTTCATGCAGGCGTTGAGACTTCCATCCGTTAAACATGATCGCAGGTTGGTCTTAATGTTCTTTAGATGTGAGAAAGACTGCTCGCATGCATACGTAGAGCCAAACATTGTCAGTACAGCAATACTCACACGCTGCAGTGTGTGGTATGTGACGGGAAGCGCGTTCCAAGTTTTGACAATCAGCTGGTCTGCGTGTTGAAGTTTTTTAATTTCTGCCCACTTGTGTTGGCTCGCCAACTCTGCTTGCTGTCGTGCAAGTCTTTCCAAATCTTCATTCAGTGACTTGAACTTATTCACCCACATGTCTGAGGCCTTCAGGTCAGCAGCGTGGAGCTCAAAATCTCTGGCCGCTATTTTCGAAAGCTATATATGGCAGCCCCAGTTGAACAATGTCAGATATAGACACAATGACATGTATTTTTGTCACTTTTCCATAGAAATCCACGCTTTTAGTAAGGTTGGACTTCCACCAAGGAACAGCTAGCAGTTGAAGTCTGAGTTATAAGGTGAACTCAGGAACCGGCTGCAATGCATAGTTAATCATGTTTCAGACTCGTGTGACAATAATGATTTATATGGGCCTTATAACAGCAGCGTTAATCATTCTTTACAATTTCCACTAACTTACAATTTACATTATGTGAAAATCCAAACATCTAAAATTCTAAATCTTTACAATATATTTCTCCATTAATCCAAAGTTGCTAGTAATACGATTTAACTAATGAATACGTGGCGGGTTTTGACTCTCCCGTGATAACAATTAATCAACGGTAGTTCAATTACATACACATGGTGTCCTCACCACTACTACAAATGTAATATCGCTGTGCCACTTAGCTTTGTAGAAAATATATTATCAATCAGCAATAAAATGCACAAGAAAATTCTACATACATTCACAATACAAAGTATATAGAATTAATTCAACTCAACACAGAGAAATCAAGATATTACCACTATGTTGTGTTCTGATATTTTTCCATTAATCCAAAGTTGCTAGTAATACAATTCAACTACTGAATACGTGGCGGGTTTTGACTCTCCCATAATAACAATTAATCAACGGTAGTTCAATTGCATACACATGGTGTCTTCACCACTACTATTACAAATGTAATATCGCTGTTACATGCCTGCTCCAGAATTAAGATGTAGATTAATTAAATCTCCTCGCTTATTCTGAAACAGGCTAGCTGCCCAGATTTATCCTTCAGTCTGACTAAATTTAACTTCGTAGTTAGGACACGAAATTCAGTGACAGATAAACCTGTGTGACTTCACATTCAATAGTTTGAATATAATTATGAAAATACAATCAACATCACGCACATGCGTGTTACAATTAAAATGCAACATTGCTCACGCAAGAGAATTTAAATCATTCAAAGAAAACATTTAGATTTTACAAAGAAAGTGAATATGAATTAAAATCACGCACATACGCGTTACAAGTATAAACGCGATTATACACATTGTTTACAAACTTTACATCAAGGAATCTTTACATAAAAAGAATCATATGAACGTGCACCAACGTTCTGTGGTTACAATTCCGTTAATTTAGCATTATAAACCATTGTCTCACAATTCGACAATTACTGTAAAGAATGTAATGTTTCTAGTTTAGCCATACTGTTACCAAGCCACGTGTCTAGAAAAGGTTGCAGTAAAGATATAATTTCTACATTAACAATCTCGCACATTCACACAATGATAACTTAAATAAAATGCAAGTTATAATTTAAGAAATCGATGTGTTTACCTTGTTCAATACACGAAGGTTATCGACACAGCGGGTTAGGCTTATCGGCTGATTGACTCGCGGAATAATTGATGCCGCCGGACAATGTTCCAAAGCGGTTGTTCCTCGCAGAGTACTGATTAACATTCAAACCTGGTTTATAGAGACTCGTGAATTCGGACAGAGAACCGTTATGTACGCATGTAGCGCTTGGGTGGTCCAGCTGTGCATGCAATGTCCGTAGAAAGGGTCAGCCATGCTGTGCTGACACAGTCGTAAACCACGGACCCTAAAAGTGCCAGCTATCGGAGACTGGCAAGTCCAAGGAAGTTACTATAATTTGCCCCGACCCTATTACAATCGCTGTGCCACTTAGCTTTGTAGAAAATATATTATCAATCAGCAATAAAATGCACAAGAAAATTCTACATACATTCACAATACAAAATATATAGAATTAATTCAACTCAACACAGAGAAATCAAGATATTACCACTATGTTGTGTTCTGATAGGTCCGGTCATAGTAATGAATGGATGCTCTAATTTTACCCATATTAAGTCGGGCGTGATGCAGTGTGCTTCTAACGTGGCCCGTTCATTCAGGGGTCTATAATGAATGAAAGTAGAGGTCAACTCACAACTTAGCGTTATGTCACATTATCTGAAAACAAGTGACCTAGTATCCGACTTTTGATGCGACCTTCACCTCTGGTTTTAGCCTGTTTCTCTGAAGGAGTAAACAAGGTATTTCATCAGTCTCTAAGCCTAATCACTAACGGGTGTCTCTTTATGGAGGCGTAAGACTGGGAAAACCCACTGTTTTTTTTTATAATCGAACATTTGTCTGAGAGCCAGTTGCAGCCATCAATAGAGCCACATCTGGCTCGCGAGCCATAGGTTCCCGACCCCTGCTCTAACTTCAGCTCGGGTCGGCTTAACAGCCGGCGATATTTGACACAAATCAATAGGCTGCCGAGAGATTGTTTTCATGGTATCATGAAATATTAAATGTAGTGAAAGACGGCGTATACAGTGTAATCATGGGAATGTGTTATTTTACCTTCATGATCACAGGTTTGATGAGGATTATAACAATAAGCATTACGACAATAATATGCACACAACTAGGTTAGTACACAAGAAACAACGTGTGTGTGTGTGTGTGTGTGTGTGTGTGTGTGTGTGTGTGTGTGTGTGTGTGTGTGTGTGTGTGTGTGTGTGTTTTCTCTTTCATACTTCATTGTATTTGTGAAAATATGAATTGGTGTTGTTAGTGCACAACGAGTTGTGTTCAGTTTGCATAAATGTATGCTTTCAATTTATGTAGTGTATTCCTATTTTATGCTCTTTAAAAGGCCGCAGTTCAGCTTTTATGAAAAATAAATAGACGAAACTGAGACATGGGCACTTCACGTAGTTAATGGAAATGATTATTATTATTATTAATCTTTCATAACTAATTTCAAGTGATGAGATATTAATTTTATTTTATTGGTGATTCGCCATTGTAAACGTTTTCTCTATTCCACAACATATATATTAGAATATATTAATTTAATGCAGAAATTGTTGTATTTCAATGTTTTGTGAAACTAGCATTTATTAAAATAAGTACATAAAATATGTGCTAGGTTACTTTCAGAGTTTTGAGTCTAACTAAAAATGTTTGCCAGTTCTTCAGTTAATTTAATTAAAATATAAGGACATGTACTGTTTCTATATTCTTTCATCCGAGTCTTTCAACGTATATGCAGTTGAGTGATAGGCGATTGTAACGTTTTGCTGGGAGATGGGCAAGATGTTAATTCTCCACCACCGCGGGCCACCCGTACCTTTAGGCTCATCCCCAAAACACACCTGTTAATTAATGTAGAATAGAAGAGTAATAGTTCTAGAAGAAAGCAAGACCCCTTCTTCCCACCCCGATACATTCAGCATTGTAGGTAATACAGGTGATAGACTTCAACATATAACATGTGAAACGCTAACGCGAATGATATCAACAATAACCGTATTCAAAGAGAAATAACGTAAGACTGTATAGTTACCTATAGCGACTAGTTCAAAAGAATTTATATTTAAAATGTATTTATGCGTAGGATTCTTTCATACATAACTTTGTCAGAAAATTCATTGCAAATATAGATCGTGTTCATGGAAACACAACATTTCTCTTTATGTTTATTTGTAATTATACCAAGAGTGTTTTTCATAAATAACCCCATTGATACGTTCTTTCGACAGTTATGTGCAATTGGGACATACGACTATCCTGTCCAGAGACTTGGTATGACAGAGAAATGATCACACTTGTCTGTGAAGTTAGCAAACAGCGATTAAACAGTTGTACAACAAAAACACAGAATGCAGAATTTCGCTTGAAGAATGATGCACCTCCTAAGCAGATGTGCAACGTAGACCCAAATGGATACGCAACTTGCAACCAGGCTACAATATCGAATGCAACACAGTGTGACTGTTACGACAACAACACCTACTTCACATTCAAGTATACATTTTTTGCAAATAAATCAATACACAATGGAACATGGGATTGCATCAAACCGTGTTTGGACGACCCAGTCAGTCCTGACATTTTAGTTAAAAACAACAGTCAATACTGCTTCAATGTAAAAGTCATGGACAGAGGTAAAAATACTCTTCGTTTTTTTATATATTTCACTCCAGTTTCATTAATTTTCTTTGCGCAGTCTAGAAATCTTCACCGTAGAAAGAGTATTTTAGTACACATGCACTACTGTACCATTAATTCATTCTCTTCACACACCGCTTCCTTCTTTGCCTTCAAACGATTATTTTTTGGTTTCACGATCATTCGAGAATTCCCAAAGAGAATGTGTATACGTAAATAACCGCTAATTTCAAGATTTAACATCCCACCCGTGTCACTTTGCGATCCGTCCATAATTCAACCAGTGTAAATGCGCAGCACCAAAGAAACGCATTAGTGATGAAATATCGCATACGAAATATTCAGAGACTAAGTAGCAAATATTAATCATTTAAATGTAGAGCAGTTAGTTACACACTATTCATTTAAAGGCAACAGCATGTGAACAAGAGTGATTTGACAAGACTATATAAAGGTATAGAGATGTAACAACAAAATATCAATATCTTGTGTGTCCACACTTTTCCTGTTTGAAGAGCGATTAAATGCTGACTCATTGTTTGAATCTCTTAATAAGATTCGAGCCCTTAGATGGTCCAGTTGCCATGACAGCTAAAACACGTTCATATGTCAGTGTAACCTTTTCCGAAGATGTTATATCGAAGATAATTCAGGCAACTCTGTTCGCGATAACATATGTGTTGAAAAATGTTCCTTTAACAAACGGTGTACACATAACTATTTTTACAGAAATGTTATCTGCATTATTCGACCTATCTCCCTTTCTTCCTTCCCATCCTATTGGCTACTAAATAAAGAAGCTCGATCTGAAAAGGGAACTCAACCAAATAAAATGTCAGACCAAAGCATTACCTTTTATCCTATCACAGAGAGCGACCTCTGTGATTAAATAATCTGTTATTCTCACTTATTCTCACTTTCTTTCTGCACACACACACACACACACACACACACACACACACACACACACACACACACACACACACACACACACACACACACACACACACACACACACACACACACACACACACACACACACACACACATGATACCCATGCTAATCGAGAGGTATCCACGGAGTAGAGTCATATGTGCGTGTAAAACTAGTGTTGTTTGCTGAAAAGCATTTGTGCATTGAATGCTTGAGATAATTTGTTTTACGGATTTTTTGCCCTTCAGTCTATTTGATAATCAGGTGCTAGAAGTAATAAATGGAGAGTGTTTTGTTCTGGTAATAAGTCGGTATCACAGTGCGTGCTGCACAGAATATGGTTTCCATTTAGAGCCACATTAAATTGGTTAAGACGCCGATAGTAGTAAATTTAAAATTACCGGGATATGCTTTTTTCTTCAAACCCAGCATAACCAAACGTAAAAGGAGAACTCAATTTCTAGCATTATAGGAGAAAGAAATGAGTGCTGAATGAAAAACACTATATGTAATTTTATATAGACCATACTTATTATTGATAGTTGTTGTTTTCATTTATATTTATAGAACAAAGACAATTTGACACACAGGATACGATAAACAACAATGTGACTGATAGTGAGTATTTATTTTATTATTCAATTATATGTAATTGTTTATTCATTACACTGCGTCACACACACAAATATTGTAAGTTAATATTTTAAACGATTTAGAACAATTTTGCATTGCTAAATTTGAAAATTACATCCGTTTTTTTAATCCAGTCAGATTTTTGATCAAATTCGATTTGTAAAAACTCGATCTTATAGCTAAATCGATTACATTTTTGTAACATTATTAGGCATTTTCGTTAATATTTCTTTCCAAAATAGGTTTTTAAATAAAAAAATAATTTAAATTTTAAAAAATCGTTTTCTAACACAATTCATTTATTAAATGTTACAAACGTTGATTAGTGTACATTTAATATTAGACACTGATAACGGTAAGTACATATAAATTCAATATTAGGATATCATTGTTCAAAATTCATGGCATGAACTTCCGCCTCTTCGAACTTCTGGAATGTTCAGCAGTAGGAATGTCTCTCTTTAGAGTCCAACAGTAATCAGCCATCATGACTGCGTCCCAACGTCCCTGATACCTGGTTTCCATCTCTTTCATATCCTGGTGAAATCTCTCCCCTTGCTCGTCGCTCATTGATCACATATTTTCAGATAGCCGATCCATATGTAAGAATAAGTAATGCATGTTGATGATCATGTTGTATCCAAGGTTTCAGAAAGCAGTCAGCATATTGGCAACAAGCTCTGCATAGTTCCTGGCTTTATTATTGTCAAGAACAAAAGCCTTCCACGCTTCCAGTTCATTTAATTCATTGAGTTTTCAAACTCTGGATCTCTGATTAGCTTACAGAGATGTGGAACATCAAAAAGGCCAGCTTTCACTTCTCAATGGTCAACCCTGGAAAAGCATGGCACAAGTAAGCGAAACAACCACCATCCTTGTCCATACCTTTGTTGAACTGTTTGATTAAGCCAAGCTTAATGTGCAGCAGTAGGAAAAGTATCTTGTCTCTGTCCACTAGAGGGTTGTTTATTAGGTTCTTTGCGTTGCAAGGTACCAATTCCTCCCATACAGGCCAGTCCTGCTTCATGTAACGATGTGATTTGTCCCTACTATCTCACATGCACAGAAAGCACGGAGCAAAATGTTTACCATTTTCAGGTCAACACATTATAACCGTACATGCTGATTGTTACATGTCCGGTTTTCATTTAAAGACCATGTCCTAATTTATGCTCTAGTTATCAATATTAGTTTATTAGATAATTCCTAACATTAGCGACAGTTGGACTTGCATAACTTATCCTCCACACAGATGCCACAATATCGGCCAATTATTCATGACACCTAGCCAGATAAATTAGTTGACTTGTCTAAGCTAACAATGTTATCTCCCATTTATTTATAGATTAATAATTATGATTCTTTATTCCTTTATTATGGCTCTAGCCATCAGTTAGCTAATCATTTGATCGGTTACAAACACTTAAGTAACAAAAAGGTGAGATAACAATAAAATTTAATAACAAAATTAAATTACAAAACAAAGAAATGATCAATTTGATTGTGACTCTGGTACAGAGCGTTATCCTGTGGCCCGGTATCCAATTAATTTACCACACTGCTTAACACCCCTGGAAAATCAGGTACACTATCTCTTTCGTTCAGTGCATCTGATGTAAGCCAACTCATTCAGGTAGTTCTATCAATGAAGTAAAGGTCAAATAACAAATTAGCACTGTCATTGCACGGAAAGCAAATGACCATATAATGGTGGTTAGTATCCGGTTTTTAGTGTGTCCTTCACCTGCAACCTAGCCTATATTCCCTGAATGTGTAAACAGGTATTTAATCAGCCTTTAAGCTTTAATCCCTTAATGGAAGCTTTCACAATAAATATGCAAGGCATGGAAAACCCGTTAATAAAAGTAACAATTAATAATAAGAAAATGGTTATCAAAAATACATAATTTGTTTAATACATCCTCAAACTGATCATAACGAATTTTCTCCAGCACATACTTCGCGCTGCATACTTCCCCTTCAGTGTAGTCGAGTGAGCTAGAGGTACAGAGGCAAATTGGTTACTATTGTGTAGCAGAACACATTTCATTGATCGCTTGCTTCTGTCAATGAACAATCTCCAATCTTCAGGTTTATACTGTGGCACTCCAAGCTTGTGTATACAACATCTGTACAGTACACCAGATCCTTCTCTGTAGAGATAAAACTGAGATACTCTTGATGTCTGTTGCGGTAGAAGATGATGCGAACACTGTCAGAAAGGAAGTTTTTTCCCCTCAATCTGGATGCCAACAGTTCAGCAGATGACTTTGACAAGCTGAGATCATGAACTAGATCATTTAGCTCCTTTTGCGAAAAAGGATTTGGAACATCATCATCAAGAACCATTAATTCTTCTTCATATTCTTCAACATTAGAGAATTCTTCTTCACTAATGTCGGTAAGTTCTCCAGGGACAGGTACTGGAATTTCATTACAATGAGCTATTGGACAATGTGCTGATTCAGGATCATGATACTTAAGGCTGATCCGGATTTTTCTGTTAATGCCAGTCACATCAATAGCGCAGAAGTAGCAGTCAATGACATGGTTTGTCGGTTCCCTCCAAACCATAGGAATTCCAAACTTCAGACAACTCTTCTTACCTTTGGTCCAATGAAGGTGAATGTCTTGCATACCATGTGTGGTGCTCAAACTTTATCCTGATCACCAAGTTTTATACCAAAATAAACTTGGTAAGCACACTTTATAAAACCTGTTTCTGTATTCCTGTTAGGAACAATGGTGTATTCGCCGCAGATGTAACAAAGTACATCGGGTTTATTTTTGCAATGTCTTTTGGCCGACTCCATTTCATTACCCAAATTCGAAAAATATAATTTATATCAATTAGCTTATGTAACCTCTTCATAATTATGTGAAACAAATTATAATTTGTTTATTTAAAGATATGAGAAAGAATTTTATATCATATAAATACAAAATACCCTTATATATAAAAAAAATAATAACAATGTCGCAATAGATCAAAGTTTTCATCAAAAATAGCTCAAAACGTTGACCTGATTGGACATAACCGATGTAATTTTTCGATCTAGCACAATAAATCTCTCATATATCCGTAAAACAATCTTAGCAAATTTGTTGTTTCCCAGAGTTATTAAATCCTTGGCAAACGTAAAACGTGTATTTTTTGTCGATATCTATTAAGCAGTGCATGTTTTATAAACTTTTAACACATATATATGACACATGACGAATGTTGTAATAAACACTGTCTATCCTAAAGAAAAAAAAGTTGCTTAATAGTAAAAAATAAATATGCGAAGCGCATTCATTCCCCTCACTTAATATGCTTATGTACACTAGAATATATTTGTGATGTGTTATTGGTTACTAAAAGACATACATACATTTATTAAACAGAGATTTTGCAAAATAAAATAAATGAGACACCATATATTTGATTCAACAAATTAACACTTATTTAATATAACATGGATCGATCGCTGATAAAATATTTATGTGCTGCTTTGTATCACAACAGAGATGTCTGATCATCCACTACATGTTTCCTCACGTGTTGATGGAACTGTAGGAGGACTTCTTTTAATTAGCCTGATTGCAGTGATCCTTTATTTCATAAGAAGACAACGGAAAGGTTAGTAATAGCACTGTTAAAAATTTTTTTAAAATATATATATATATATATATGACGCCAATGACATTTAGTTAATGATTATATTATGATCGTGGTATGATTATAATATTATTCTTCTTCTACTACTACTACTACTGCTACTACAACAACAACAACTACTACTACTACTACTACTACTACTACTACTACTAAGAAGAAGAAGAAGAAGAAGAAGACCAACATTCTTGCACTGAAATTTCATGTTACTTCGTAGCATTCATACCACTTATATTCAAATTATCATTCTTTATTTTGAGAAAATAACGTCTCCAGTGATTCGTGCATGCTTACTTTTGTCTCAGATCCTGACTACACGAATATGACCAAGTGATCATTCTGTTCAAATCTTCAACCCAACATGACCAGTACTGTTGTCTTAGAAAGAATAGTAATACATTACTTCATACAAATGTGGTTTTATTTTAAAACTGCCTTTGTAATATTTTTCTTAATTATATATTCATTCTCTTCCAAACATGATATGATTTTTACTTCCGTGATTATTTCCTATATGTTTTTAAATAAACAAACGAACTAAACATTGGAATGCACATAAATATATCAACAATGTTTAAACGTTCAGACTATGTGTAAATATTTAAGATCCTTTGGCAAATTCATGACATGATCTTTACGCTTACAATTCGTACAAAAACGTATGCATTATTAACCTATTTATAGATAGACATTGAATAATGAATAATTTTGGAGAAAGAGTTATATATTTCGAGGAGAAAACATATACTACCTTTCCTAAGATTTTATACACAGTTTGTTTACGTGTGTTTGGCCTAATGTTTGTTGACAACAGTACATCGATAGATATTCGCTAGTTTGTACAATAATATTAACTCAAAGGAAATATATTCATGACGAATTTTACATATTGTCATGCAGTGATTTAATTAAAAACTGCGTAACACTAGAGTCTTCAATCTTAGAGAGTATCTTATTGTTAATATCCGATAAAAATATGTAAAGTTATAAAAGTATCAAATAGGTTTTCGATAGTTCATGTAATAGATTGTAGATATTACATTTTCTGAAAGATTATTCCTACTGATTATATATTCACAGTTTTCCAATTTATAATTTTGAAATGATGAATGTATATAAATATTCTATATTAAATAAATTTATATTTTTTTAAAAGTCTTCTTCACGATTCTTTCATTTATGCGCACTACTTTATGATGGTGAATCATGAATAACATTGTTTAAATGATTATATAATGCTTGATATCACGTTTCCTTTCCTACATTGATATTAATTGTACATTGACTTTAAAGATGGCAGATTACTTTGTCGTAATTTTGATGGTACTGTATATTATTATAATTATTTATTTAATTATTTATCCTAAACTAATTACAAGTTATGAGAATCATAATTTATTTTATTAATGATCGTCCAACAGACACCACTTGCCTCTCACTTGGAGGATAAGTGGGCGCTATAAAAGTTTTCTCTATTCCACAACATTAAAATAAACATTAAGGATCACATAATCTCATAGTAGGTGGAAAACGTCTTACTAAAGGAGAAGACAAATCCATCTTTTATCTATATTTAGCGAGCCCCCATCCACCCACTCTTTTCCAACATAAGATTATATTATCACTATGCATTAGAAGGGCAACACATGTAACAATAAATTTATTAAATCAACTGTAGTACACTAACAGTTCACCCTTGTATGTCTAATATATTGCAGCTTCTTCTTGGAGCCAATTAAAGACTATACTAAAATGTCCCTTCATTCCTGCAACTAAGCAATTAAGCCAAAGTTTTTTTGTTTTTTTTTCATGGTGGACCTAATCTCACAGTGCATTGGTCAAAGCTTAACATGTAATCTTTGATGTTTTCCGCTTTTATTGTTAAGAGAATGAAAATGAATTTTCACACTGGCTTCCAGAACCTTAGCTGCACTCTCACTTATCTTTAAGCTACATTCCTTTATCTTCAGTTGGTTTAAACCAAGCTCTCTCTTACTTTCATCATTGAGCTGAGCAGAGAGGTTCTCTGGCTCAGGTATTGGTTCTGCTGAGAAAACAATCAACCTATTAAGCCGTCTGTAGTCCACACACAATTAGTGTGTGCCATGCTTCATTTTAACTAAGTCATTTGGAGAGCAGTATGTGGACTCCACCTTCTCAATCATACCTAAGAGTCAATTTCCTTCTTAAGAGCATCCCGATTAGGATAAGGTAAAACATATGGTTTCATGTGGATAGGATTTTGATCATGAAGTGCGACCTAATTTCACACAGATACGTTTTACCAGGTTTATCAGTAAAAACGTTATGAATTTCTTTTATCACACTCCACAACTGTTGAGCTTCAGAATCTGATAGTTTTGGATTTAAAATATCAACAGTTCAGAATATGTCATACATGGGTATGTTACTGATTCAACATCCGCTACAGAGATAGCATTATCCCCTATTACAATAGTAGCAAACATGTTATCAGGGCATTCTGTATATGCTTTCATCAGATTAGCATGATAAAGTTTTGTGTTCAATTCGATCTGAATTCAGTAATTGCACCCACTCAATTTCTCAACAACTCTACTTCATAGAGTCCTTGCAATGATACATCTAATTTATTCTGGTGCAGAGGTAACAACAAAAAAATGTGTGTACTGACTTCAATGTTAGACTCTTTCGTTTTATGGCTGTACAGACATGCTTGTCTAGCCTTACCTTTGAGGGCATTCTCAGCCACTATCTGACATGGGGTATCAATATGGATTGCAATTTCAATCACATGTTGATATCTGCTTTATACTGATTCTGCTAGCCCGCCATATGTCCAATATTCTCGTAATATTGACATAAGTCCCCTAATGGTTCTACCATATAAGATTTCAAAGGGCAAGCATTGAGTTGAATGTTGTGGTACTCATACAATGCAAACAAAATTGCTGGCAAATATAAATCCCAGTCATGCAGTCTTTCCATGCACAGTTTCCTCAAAGACATGTGAGAATAGCATTCATTGCTATAACATTGTGTATGATCATCTTATCAGTCCTGATAGCTGTTGGTTTGCATACCATAACATCAACAGTCAGACGAGAAGGGAGAGTTCCCTTCACTCAGACCACTCCTACACTTTATCCTCTAGTGTTCAGTTGCAATAATTTGCCCTGATACTGCCAGCCTGGACTTAGCATTACCACCAAATATTGAATCCATTGACGTCGATGCTATATCACTACATCACTCATCTACACGCCAGCAAATATTGTTGGTGCATGACATTCAGACGGTACACTGTCATTTACTGTCTCTTCCATATGTTGGGGTGCAGACACAACCAAATGCACTATCACTACCAGATCCGATACAGTGCTATTGTCTACCAATTGTGCTGCTCTGAGCAGGGCATTTCCCCCATCAGATTCAGCCACAGTCTGAGGGTCAGAAAAATAAATAGCTGCTCTACCGTGAATGAGTCATGTGTGACTTCCTGGTGACATGCTCCAACAACAACGGTTTCAGTCAATGTCATTGGTGCATCACATTTACAATTACTACTGACCATCCCTGGCTCACTTTGCATAACTTAATACATGTCCTTTGCATCAACCGCCTGTGCTTCAGCCTGCCTATGGGTGAGTATGCAAACATTGTTGAGTGTATCTGGGGTGTCTTCACATTTCTTACATTTGATGTGATGTGCTTCTAAGTGAATTGTAATGAATGAGCCAGTTTTAACTGACCAATGGCCTGATGCTGGACAACCACAACGACCACTAGGAAATGACACGTTTTGAAGCATTCTCCATTGTATCATGTGTTTTGAAGCATTCCCCATTTTGTTACTTGTTTTGAAGCAGTGGCAGATAGTGTTTATTCTTCATTCGACCGAAGTAATATTGCAGTAGCTTTATGTATTTTGAGTGACATAATGATAATATAGAGGCACTCTATAAACAGACTAGATATAACCCCATGTGAACAATTATAGACAGTTGAAGCTCTGAAATCACATTACCATCAAGTGAACAATTTGACTTCAACTAATGATATGTATGTATATTCTGTTTCCAGTATACGTCCTTACTTATACTTGACCAATGTTGAATTGCTTTGTGCAGTGTATAGTTAATTTATATTGTTCATAAAGTGTATTTCCTTATTTATCAACTCCATCGACCTCGTGTTTAATTGGGGTAAATTGTTATTTAGTATTATAGTACAGATTCAGTTTGCAATGATTAGCATCCTTGTTGGATAATTATTTTTATATTGCAGTTTTACTGTGTGGGGATAGGGTTGGTGAGTCAAGCATAATAAGCACAACTAACGATAGACTGTCTTCCTGAATAACCAGAGACGATTACTTGCAATGCATCTATAGGTGAACTAGTGCATTAAGACGAAGCATATCGAGGTAATTCCATTAACATAAATCACCCAGTTATCATAAGACACATCACAGTGTTATAATACAATTCTGAATAAACATCTCATAGTTTAGAATGATATGAGTACTTGTGTATGCTATGACGACATTGACAAATTTAACAGTGTTGTGTGCAGGAATGTACTTGGCAAATGATGTTTTTAATTTTATTATATGTTCATTAATATGTAATAAATATAAGTAAGTTTATGTACTTCACGTGACAATTATTCAGTTATGCCATACCATTCAGGTTACAGTAGACATCATATTCGTTGGTTAATATCAGATCGATGACAACATGGTTCCATTTCCTTTATAGTATACATTACAATTCGAGCAAAATGAATACGCAAGAAACTACTAAATATTATTCCTTGTTCTGATAGTCTAGCCAGTGGAGTTTCAGCTAAATAAAAAAGACTGTGTGATTATGAATATGTGACACTGCAGCTGCCATTATTGAAAAGGTTATGTATATTGACTACAAACATCTCTCTGGAACTCCACTCTGATATCCAAATCGCTGTATTGGCTCTTGAACGGACTTAACATGAATCAACTTACAGCAACACATTTACTGATATGTTCGATGACACTTTTGGATAGACACACCAGTGTGGTCTGATAAAATACAGTAG
Source organism: Sinotaia quadrata (assembly GCA_028829895.1). Lineage (NCBI taxonomy): Eukaryota > Metazoa > Mollusca > Gastropoda > Architaenioglossa > Viviparidae > Sinotaia > Sinotaia quadrata. Next base: position 118,245,647 of record CM054179.1, read on the forward strand.
TCACTGCACTCTGAAGTGAATGCAAGGTTAGGAAATTTTTTTAAAAGTGTGCTCATTTCTGCAAAAGTCAAATTAAGGCAGCACTAAATTTTAAGCTTATTTCAACACTGAACTCTTTTCTCCCTTACACACATTCTCAACTTACAAATCCTGTAACAATATGCATTAGCCCGATTAATATGTAGCAAAAGAAATATAAATCGATCATAATTCACAAGTATAATGTATAGCATAATCAAATTAGTGAACATGGAAATAATGGTTCAGTTCTGTAAAACATTCTCCAATTCAAACCAAAGATCAATAGCAAACGTATAAAATATTTCTAAGTTCATTCTTTCTTTATCAGTCAGTTAACTTACCGTAAGCTAACGATCACCTATATGACCAGACTTCGAGTTATGTTAAAATACAAAACTTTCTTCGTTCTATCCCCCCTCCCTGGAGGAAGTTGTTATGAAGAAATATAAAACCACCTTTTCAGGAAAACTATTCATCCACCTGGAGCTGGATTGGATTGCATAAGCAAGTTTTAGGATATTCTCCACCTGAGTTGTTTGCTTCAACTTTGGCACTTACAAAAATAATATTATAATCTGTGCCCAATTTCGGGTTTCATTAACATTGGCAACAACGGTATATTTTGTATGTTTTGATTTAATAAATTTATTTTTGTTTGTTATTTGTCCTTATGCATACTATTTAAATTATATGTTTGGAGTAATGGTGGGTGGATGCAGGCTCGTTAAAATAACTTAATAAACGGATCTAATTACTCCTTTAAGAAGTTCTAGATACGGAAGAAATTGTGTCTCAGTAGAACGTCTAAGTATTGTGAGTAAGGGGTGGAGTTTTGCAGCACCAGGATCCGCCAAGTGGAGAACACGTTGAACGTCTTATTGTGATATAATAAATTAGGATTCCATCCACTTGTATTTAGATATTAATTATTACTTATAATCTAACAATAATAATAATCAGCAATTGACATAGGCCACCGCCGTAAAATTGGGACAATCGTAATTCGCATAAATTTGTTTCAAATCTGAAGAGTATCTATAGGAACTAAATCCACTCTATGTTGCTTAAAGTACAATTCTTCATCCCCGAGCGAATGATTGCATTTGTGAACTTAACATTGCTGCTGATCTATGCTAAATCTTAAAATTCAAATACATTGTACAAATTTGCATTCCAATATACAATATGAGTGTTTCTTCATGAAGATATATCTGCGTGTTTTATGCACGCCTGAAAATTGAGAGCAAATTGACTACGATTTGAGATTTAATATTGATAAATACACTGAGGGTACGGTAATAGTGTTGTCTGAGAGAATGGCAATACTTGTAAAAGTAGGTTTAGATCCGGTAAATATGAGTAAAATCTACTTAGATGATGAGGTGCCAGGCAACGATAACTATACTAAGTCAAGGGTATTGCATGTGCCATGATTCTTGATTGCACCAAGGATTGCACAAAATGTACCGGATCTGACAACGCAACATACCTTACCGTTTCTATGCACGTCTTGTGAATATATGAGGTTGTAGCATCAACGTGCTTCATGGTGTTCTTGATGGCTACAACCTCATATATTCTGTGACGTCATTCAACATTCAATGGAAGAAGGATAACGGATGCAAAGTGATTTAAAAATTTTTTTTTTAATGATATATACATTTGATTGTTTCGTATACTTTCTTTTTGCATGGACGTATTACACTGCTTTAAATTTAGTCTTGTCGATGTCATTCACAGTAAATGCTAATTGGGGTGCTATAGTCTACCTACGTAAGTTAAAAAAACAAACATGTATCACACTGTGAAGTATGGGTGGACTAATACATTTACAGTAATAAACCGAATTGCTTCATTTTAATTCCTTACAAATATTCTTGCTGTTCGCCTGCTAGCATACAATAGTGCATTGGTAACTTAATCTAAAAGTTAAAATAATATATTTCAAGAAGGGACTTGTGTGAAATACTACTTATAAAGTCTTCACTTTCACGTGTGCAACTCATTTACCCATCCAACATTTTTTTTATTATATCGTCCAATGTTATACGTCAACCAGGCAGCATTTGATAAGAAAAGACAACAGCACATTGAAAGAAAATAAAAAGGTTTGTGAAGAAAAGGGAAATTTATTACACTCGTACGTATTCAAAACGTTACAAGGTAGACACTACTATTATATATTTATCAAATCTTTTCAACTGATTTGATCCAATGTTTCAACTTTCCCAAAATAATATGAACAACATTTTCTCGGTCCAAAGAAAACAAAAAGAACAGAAAATGGTTAAAATGTGCATGCATGTGCATAGTTTACATCAGAATGAACAAATATTGATTCCATTCATAATTACAAAGTCTCATAGTCAAATGCATCACCATATGGCTTTTTTTTTCTTTTTCCAGCATTGCCCTATGTTAAAAGGCAAGCCCATTTATTCATATAACTAAATATAAACAATTTATCATAAAAACAATAAAAATGGTCCTAAGATGGACAATATAAAATATCACATTTATTTAAAATTTTAAACGGATGTACAAAAAGGTTTGTCAAAGCTGGACACAAAAGATAAGGTGTTTTGAAACAATATGCATGTAAGTACAAGCGGAATGTATGATACAATATTCTGGATACACATAAGAGGAATTTTTAAACAATGTACATCTAGAATCAATCTTACGTTTTAAATAAATGCGGATGGACAATAGAAAAAGTATAAGAAAGAAAAATTTAAAAATAACGTGGCAAGCTAGGTTACGAGGTCAGCGCGCTTTCACCCTCCTTTCGGATATCGACTTTCATTCCCGCGGTCACTCACACAGCCATGCGTGACCTCGAACCGGGGTTAGATTTGTTTACATTTTTCGAGGTTAGGGTGTGGGGGTCGTCGCGCTTTCCGTTTTCCATTCATACTGACTTTCGTTCTCGGCGAAAGCCGTCCACACACGCACACAGTTACACACACACACACAAACACACTACGGATTGCGTGCGGCCCCACTCTTCAGAATTTTACATTTTTGAAAGGAACAGATAGCTTTCCGTCTTCCCCTATGGTGCACAGGGTACTGTCACACCACGTCTTACGGAAGGTGTCGTGGGGCAGTCGGCTTTTGTCAACGTGTAGTCGGATGCGTACACGGGCTAGAAAGTACTGGGTCACGTCCGCACCGACAATGATCTTTTTGTCGAAGCGTGCTCGGTTGCCACACGTCCACACTGCAAGTCTATATTCGGCCAGCAGTGCTAAAATTACTTTCGGCAGTGGACCTGCTTGTGTGCCTTCGCCGAAACGAATTGCTGCGGGTGGGAGGGGGTAGCCTAGGGTGTTGACCCAGTTTTCGAGGTGCGTGCGCGCTCGCTTAACGTGGACGCACTGCTGGAATAGGTGTTCTACTGTTTCGCAATGCAGATGGCAGAAAGAGCACATCTTGTGGGGGGTGATATTGCGAAGATGTAGCGTGTATGCCACTGGCACTATGTCGTGTGCAAGCTTGAAATTGATGTTGTATGTGTCCGGGTTCACAAAAGGGTCACATACTGAAGAGAAGGCCTGTTTAAAGTCGATCTGTGGAAAGAGTGTTAAAACTCTTGGTTTTGATGTTTTGTCTGTAATGAGAAGCTTGTACAGTTGCTTTGCCGTGGTGTTTGGTGTGAAGGTAAAGCTCTGTTTGCGTGATTTTGCATATGAGAGTGCACGTATGCATGCGGCGTAGTATGGAGGTGGGTCGTTGATGCAGTGTGGGTGTGTGTTACTGAAAGTGTAGCCAGGCGTGCGTGCCAGCTGTATCCCCAACCACATGTGTCCGAAGTTTTCCCAGGGGACTGTTTTTCCCGTAGCGATTTTGCCTACCTGGGTCAACAACAAGCTGCGGATTTTTGTGTCTATGCTTACTACCCCCCCCCCTCCCTCTCTTGGGGGTAAAAACAGGGTCGCTCTTTTCACTAACTCCTGTTTCCCTGTCCACAAGAAATCGAAAACCGCTCTTTCTATCAGTTTGGTGTAATGTTCGGGTGGTGGAAGTACTGCGGCCGTGTACCATAGTTTTGATAAAACCATGATGTTTACTAATTTAGCTTTGCCGAAGATCGACAGATGTCGGCCTTTGTAGAGGGCTAGTGTTTTTAGGATGCTCTGGCATATTGGATGCCATAAGTCATCCGGGGTGGTGGCACCAAAAAGGACTCCGAAAATCGTGGTTGATTCGATCCACTTTATGCCTAGTGTGTTATCTGCCCTTCCTCGCCACTCGCCGAGGTACAGTCCTTTGGTTTTTGCTAGGTTTAGTTTCGCCCCGGAGGCACGGCCGTACAGCCTGTACCAGTCGGTGACGATGTGTGCTGACCTATCGTCTGACAAGCAGTAATTGCTGTCGTCAGCGAAAGCGCTGATTTTTACTGTTTCTTTTTTGCCTGGGATTTTAATGCCCTGTACAGTGCAGTCTTCCCGAATCTTTTTCAAGACCGGTTCCAGGCACAGTACGTGAAGTAGGGGCGATAGACTGCAACCTTGCCTCACGGAACGTGATACCGGGAAGGGGGTCGATATGTGTTGGTTGACAATGACGCTACTCCAGATGTCGTTGTAGATGGCCGAAACCCAATTCGCAAAGCTCTCCCCTAAGCCGAAAGCCCTTAGGGTGCGCAATAAGTATTTGTGGGACACTCTGTCAAAGGCTTTTTCCTGGTCTAGCGAAAGAATGAAGCCAGGTATATTGCGTGAATTACAATGGTCTATTATGTCCCTGATTAAGTGACAGTTGTCTATGATTGAGCGGCCAGGTACCCCGCAGGATTGGTCTGGGTGGATGATTTTACTCATCACTTTTTTCAGTCTGTTACACAGTGATTTCGTCAGTATTTTGTAGTCTACATTTAATAACGATATTGGTCTGTAGTTGTTAAGTAGACCGGCGTTTGTTTCGTCTTTGCAGAGGAGTGTAATGTAAGACAGTCGTTGTGTCTCTGTCAAGGTGCCTGATTTTTGGACCGCCTGATAAACTCTGGCAAGTATGGGTGCTAAGTATTGTACGAAATGGTAATAGAATTCTTTCGGGAGGCCGTCTGGGCCGGGGGATTTATTGTTGTCCATGTCTGTAATGGACCGGCGTATTTCGTCTGTCGATATGGAGGCTCCAAGCATGTCTGCGTCGCTGTCGTCTGCTTGGGGGAGGCCAGATAAAAGGGTGTCTGTCGCGTCTGTGTCTGTTTCGTCGTCCGTGTATAGGTCTTTGTAAAAATCTCTAAATGCGTCAAGTATTGTGTCAATGGTGTCGCACGTCTGTCCGGTCTTTGATACAACGTTCCTGATTGTCTTTCTACGTCCTTTCGTTAGTTCCTTCCTGAGAAAATATCTACTAGGTCTTTCGTTTATGTCCAGTTCGTTTGCTCTAGCTCTTATTTGCGTTCCTAAGAGTTTGTCATCTTCTATCTGTCTTATCATGTCTTTAATTTTATTCATTTCTTCAAATTTTTTCTCACGTTCTAAGGCTAGATATTTGCTAGATAGGGTTTTAAGGTCCCTATCGCGTTGTCTAGGTCTGAGTCTACAGTGGTCTATGGAAATATCTTTAATGTCGGTCTTTAATTCGTCCCACCATTTCAGGACAGTGTCGTCTTCGGGTATGTCCCGTGAGGCAAAGTATAGTAAGTGTTTGATTTTCTCTGTGTAGTCTATGTCGGACAAGTAGGAGGTGTTAAGTTTCCAATAACCTCGTCCTATGTGGATGTCAGTTATGTCTGTTATGGTACACGTTACGTAGTCATGGTCTGAAAAGGAACATAGGTCATGCCGCGCGCTCGCTAAGCTGTTTCTGAGGGAGGGCGGTAGATATAAACGGTTTAGGCGGCAACCGACGCCGCGTCCTCGCCAGGTTACCGCTCTGGTCCTGGGGTGTTTAAGTCTAAAGGTCGCTGAGGAGGGCGGACAGTTCTTTCCAGCCTTCTGTACCCCTCTCTGCGTTACCCCCTATCTTGTCGATAGTAGGACTGGCTATGCAGTTAAAGTCGCCTCCCAGTATTGTCAGTCTGGTTGTTACTAGTGTCGAGTACAGGTCGTGAAAAAACTGTTTTCGATCTAAGGGATTGTTCGGTGCGTATATATTTACTATTCTCAGTTTGGAGCCGTTAACTGTAATGTCTACGCACACGTATCGTCCTTCAAAATCAAAATTAAAGTGGTCTAAACTGTATTGTAAATTGTCGTTAAAATAAATGCCTACACCCTTGCCTCTAGTGTGGCTGAGTGACCAAATAATTTTGCCCTCTAATTTTTTCGCTATAGATTTGCCTAATTCTAAACTATCTATGTGGGTTTCTTGTAGCAGGCATATGTCTACTTTGTTTTTATCTATATACTGTTTTAAAAGACTAATTTTCCTATCATTCCTAAAGCCGTTACAGTTGATACTAACAATGTTTAACATGGCTGGGTTACAATGTACACAAAGTTTGAAATGGTTAAATAGTACAAAAAATGCTTAATATAGTTAGGTTACATAAAATGCTACTAGGTTAAGTTATAATACTAACAATGCTAGGTTTAAATACTAACAATGCTAGATTCCATATGGCTTTTTTACTATGCTATTAATCAATCAAACATGACTGACTATGACCATGGGCCGAGTGACATCGTACTTTGTATATTGACTCTCACTTGGACAGCTACCCAGGTGAGTAATGATAAATTCACACTTCTAGACTGTTAAATTTGAGAGGGTGACTGCATAACAAACTACCATTAATGAGTGATTTAATCTCACCTCTGTCTGGTTATGTGTATGTTTGAATTCATACCTTGTTTATTTGTTAGCGCGATGGTATGTGATAATGCGTGTGAGATTGAAGTGGAAGTTGACGTAGGGGGGTGATAACTTATTTTCGGGGCACTCCAGAAGAGTGTCAACAGCGTGACAATGTCTGACGGTCACACGAAAAGGAAATAAGCTCTGTATATTTACTATTATATCATGAACTTAACACTAGAAAATTATATCGCCCAAGTGGCTAAAAATTATCTAATATTAAGGACATGAAAAAGAACGCTATAAATGACAGAGGCGGGAAAACAGCCTTTGGAATAGAAAACGATGCTATATTTTGATTTATGGAACGGGAAGTTAATTTCTAATAAGTTATATTCATTATTCAGTGCACTATTTTAAAAAGAAACAAGTTATATATATATATTTGAATGTATTAATTTGATGATAAATCTAGGGAAATTATATCTCTAGAAAAGGAATAATTAAATATCATTCATATTGCGATATCTAAATATTGGTAAGTACAGAAAACGATTTTCCCAGAGAACAATTTGTAATAATATAATACTATATTATAGCCAGCATAAATAATTCTATATTCCAACTAGTATGAAAACAATATTCTTTGATTTCATCTGTAGTTTGTTGTCTACCAAAATCAAATCTGAAAAGTTGAATCGTGAACCCGTTGAAAATGAAGACAAGCCGACAACGAACACGTTACAGAAAAATGGTAGCATACTCATTTGGTTCATTCTCTTCTGGTTGTGCCTGTTTCTCTTGCGTTTTCTTTTCGCCAATCACTCCGACTTGCACATAGTGTAGACTCTGTAGTACACCTTGACGGCAGAATCCAATATCCTGCACTATTTGCTGAAATGCAAGGACACAACTGATAACGCACATATTCGACAAATGAGAACATTACTCATGTGCTATCAGGTAACATGATAAATAACAGATTACACAAAAAATTAAGTAGTTTACGTTTGCAATTTCTGATATTATTTTCTCATACAGCTCTCTCTCTCTCTCTCTCTCTCTCTCTAAATAAACAAATATACATAGTTTAACATTTTCTTCTGCTTTAATTTACATATTTATATATCCAGAACAGTTTCCACGCTCTACCCTGGGGTGACTTTGTAATAATGGATTATATTAAATATGTGTAATTATGATACAAGACATCTACAAGTGCCGATGCAGAGTATGGGTCACTGGTTAGATATGTATATCTGAAACTGTTACGTCGCCATGTTGGCTTCCCCCCACCCACTCAGATCTCCTTGAGAATCAATGTTTATAAATAAATATATATGATGATTATAAATAGAGGACAAGACATAATTATTAGATTATCACATTGGACTACGAAAACAAACGATAGAAATTACTTCACTAACAAATATGCGTTTAAAACAATAACAAGAAATGTAATAAGAAAAGTTAACAAGATTAAAATTATAAATAAAAAAAGCAATTTTGCTACACTGGAGTCACTTTCTCCATGGACACTTAACTCAAGGCTGGAATGACGTCACAGTCTGGTAGACTTGGATATGACAGTCCTCGGTAATAGATCAGAACATCCCAATCAAGCCAGGGACAAAATCGTATTAAAGAGAGACGGTCAGTATGATAAACAGCCAACGAGGCATACAGCTACAATAAAAAGCATCCGAAAAACACAGCAGTCAAAAAGAAAATCCATGAAACACAAACAATTGTAAAGCCTAAGTGTCCAGTTAAAAATAACATAGCATAAAACATCCTAATAAAACCTAAACATTTATACAATACAAAAACATTTTACCTTATGTAGCCAAGGGTTTTGTTGTCACATATGATGTTCTAGGCAAGGACTAAGATTTCTAGTTGCTATTCAGAAGCGAGTAACGATAAAAAAAAATTACTATTGCCCTTTTATCACCCTTAGAAGCACATCTGCGTCTATTAGACTCGCTTTCGATCTGACCAATTACTTAGCGCTAATATGATTATAGCTTTCTAATGACTTCTAAATGCACGCGCCCATCTAGTTAATAAGGCTTCCCATTGTATACCAACACACACACACACACACACACACACACACACACACACACACACACACACACACACACACACACACACACACACACACACTTCGCAAATATAATCTCTAGCTAGCTTATTGGCCATTGATCTCGCAACTTAAACAACAAACACTTGATCACCTATCTACCACAAAAATCAAACACCGGTCAACAAATCTACCACCAAACACGACTCATTCCTTCAGAACCTCACTTCTAAACCAACATGACGCAATACACACCGTCATTCAAATTACAATAACGCTCAATTTAAATGCAACAATGAAAATTTATATAAAATATGTGGGAAAATTCCCCATCATACAACAAACAGTGAACCTGTTTAAAGCATATATTACCTTACGTCGATAACGAAATTAAACGTTATAACGATAGCATCATTAAAATATGATCTAGCATAAAGTAAGTGAATAGTAATTTTCAATAAGGGGTTAACATTGACTGCATGCTTTATTTTACCAGTTTTGATTGCAAGGTAACTGTGTCTTTGTTCAAGGCAACTTCTTCCTCAACAGTACGACTTAAATCGTTGAAATAGTGTGTCGTATTGATGTCGTCATGGGCTGAAATGAGTATTTGAAAAACAATGCACTATTAATAATAGGTATGAGGAGATACAAGTAACAATGGGAATACTAATATTAACAGAAACGAGTGGTGATTGTTTAGCGTCAAATAAATAACATTTTAAAAATTAGTTTTGTACAATTGCATTTATCATCAGACACAATTAATATCACTACACTGCAAGGATTGTTAGGATAAAATGTTATCCAGAAGTATATAATATTCACTTAAGTACCTCTCTAGGCTTTAATTTGCAAAAAAAAGCAAACTCACTTAGCAACGTATGTGTGAAAAAGTCAATAAACTTGTTTTTCTTTGGGGGTGGGTGGGGAATGTTCTTTGCATGCATAGTGAATTTGTAAGGGAAGATTTTAATCTGTTCTACTAAGTACTTTACTTACAGGTCTTTTAAATCACAAATATCCCTTTTATAGAATAGTATCCTTGGTTTGTTATTGTCGAGTTTCAAATTACGCATTTTTACCATTTAGATTGATAATGTCCTTAAGCACTATATCAGACCAGAGCGATGGTGTTCTTTAATCTGTGCCACAGACTGAAAAGAAACTCGGTGACCATGACTTTTCTGTGACACACCAAGAGGTCTTTTTATACTGTAACATTTATTCTCATCATTAATTTTTAAATAGATGCTTTAAATATAAATAATATTTATTTGAAGTATTATTAATAAAGTCCAACAGTTCTGTCAATCTAGAATAGTAAAACCTATATCATATCAGGAATGAATGGAGAACAAAATTAAAATGTTTTCACTTTAACTAAAGAAAGTAATGAATTGCGAAACTTTTCTTGATGGTGAATGAAGGTGCATTCTAAACCGTATGGAGTAACGTTTTGCTAAATGATTGAATGAAATTGAGGTAAAGTACAGTAAGTTGAAAATCTATCTATCTATCTATCTATCTATCTATCTATCTATCTATCTATCTATCTATCTATCTATCTATCTATCTATCTATCTATATGTCTGTCTATCTATCTATCTATCTATCTATCTATCTATCTATCTATCTATCTATCTATCTATCTATCTATCTATCTATCTATCTGTCTGTCTGTCTCTATCTATCTATTTATCTCTTAGACCAACAATTATGAACTAATTATAATTGTCTATCTATCTATCTATCTATCTATCTATCTATCTATCTATCTATCTATCTATCTAACTATCTATCTATCTAAATGTATGTATGTGCTACTGTATGTTAGTGTGCGGATTGGAGAATGTGAAACATTTTTAAATATTAAGTAAAAAAAAAAAAACCTCTTTAGTTCTTTGTTCGAAATGGGAAGCTCGCTAGTTGGAATGTGTAGACTTTGTTCTCATGTGATTGATCGAGGTACATACTAGTCAAGTACATAGCCCAAAGAAACTATCTTTTTGTGAAAAAAATGCTATTTTATCTTAGTAGTATTCCAAAGTCACATACATGCAGACAGATAAACAATAGATAGAAAAAGAAATACGTTACCCAGTTATCTAACCACAAATCAGTGATATGTTACCTACTTTCTTCTTCGTCGTCGTTTGTGTTGAATAATGTCGAAGACAGTGCCAACGTCGCCATTTCGTCATTTGTGCTGACTAATTTCGGAGGTTGTGTCGAAGTCACCATTTTGAGAGATGCGGAATGATCAAACTGCATCTGGGAGTGATCTCTACCTTGGTCTGAAAACCCTGTGTGTTCATTTGAATTTACGTGTGATGCTTTGCATTTGTTGACACTGGAATAAATATAACTCTCTTTGACATGTAGTAAGCCTAGTTTAGGTTTATTTAAAACACATGGCAGCATAGACATTTCCTTAATGCATTCATCGGCATCCTCACAGTTTGTATTTCTCAACTTCATTCTCGACCGTGTAGGTTTGCCATTTTCGATTGCTGTTTTGAGATGATCATTTGATTTTGAATATGCTGAACAGTGTACATTGACGGTTGACTGATCGTTTTTTCCTGAAGCATATGACTCATTGTCTTCAACTGATATATTTATATACGTATCAGTAGTGCCTAAAGACATATCGGGCGTCGTCAGAATAATCTGTTGATGTCGCTTTTTCATTGCATTAATTGTAATACAGTTGTCTGGAGAAATAAAAATCAAATGTATGGTCTGAATTGCATTCAAAAGATTCAAGTTAAACTCTTATCAAATTAATATTACCTAATATATTTATATGAAATGAAAGGTACACAGTAGATAGCGGATATAAAGTCACTGGTGTATGTAAATAATTTCCACTTTTATTTACCTTTAATGACGACGACGACAGCAACGAAGAAGAAGACGATGTTAATGATGACGATTATGATAATAATGACGACGACGATAGTGATGATGATTATGGTGACGATTTACTAAAACTATCTATCTACATGTTATCAATTAAAATGAATAAATTATGAATTATACTTTTACAGATAATTGAAAACAAATCATTTTACGCATATATCACATTACAATGTCAATAATTATTTGCTTACAACTTACTAATTTGTCAACCACTAATACATTAGAATATACTGAGGCAGAGTTATCTGACCATTTTTCATCACTTTTGACAGTTCGAAGAAACAACAATAAAAGTATGGAAATATTGTTTGTTGTGAAATGGGGAGAAAAGATACAAAGGTTTGATTGATAATGTATAGACTGGAAGGTGTTTAATGAAACTTAGATAATTATTTCTAAATAAAAGCAGAATTACCTTGAATTGTGACAAATATTCATAGTTTCTCCTCTTCCACACAATCACAACAAACCATTTTACATCAAATTTTGCATCATTTATGGCATTGTCAAGAAGAACAGATGAAAAATAATCAACATCACTTCAAATTATGAAAAATAACGAGAAAAAATTTAAATTGGCAAGAGCCTCCCACCATTCTAAAATATAACCTATAGCAACTATTTGAATAAATCATTTGCCGTTAAAATATACGATTTCCAATTTATTTTATTCTCTTACTGCTTATTGTAGGTAATATAGCATTGGTAACTTTCAAAGGTCGGCAGACGTCTAAATATGCTTCTCGCCAGGACACACAACAACGGGACTAAGACTTCACTTCTGGTCAATAAATGTCACGTTTGAATAATTAATTAACGCCATCGTATTGAGAGATAAAGAGAGATAAAGTGGGGAGAACGTGCATGTGTTTATGTGCGTATGTGTGTGCAACAGGTACTTTTAACAGTGAGAGGTGTTTCTTAAATTTGAAAAAGTATATTATCTTTCATAAAATGAAACACGAATCTTTACAAGTTAAATTTATAATTCTGCACTTTAAGCACAGTATGGAATTATCACATGGCTACAAGCGGAGACTGTTGGAAACACGTCTTTTTAAGGTGGATACATTTCAAACAGTGATGGGAACAAGACATATATTTTACAAGACCAACTTCTTCCCTCTACTCCTATTGGTCAGTTACAGTTGGCCAGTATTCGGCCATTGGTCAGTTATGACTTACCTTTCGCTCTTCCTTTCTGTCGCTCACCTTCACCCAATGGCATAATCAATGTTATTAACGGTAACAATGCCTAGCGGGCAGGTCTGGCTAACGCAGAGTATCTTTTAGTTACCGTTTAGGAAAAATACAAGCATTTTCCCACTATGCGTCACACGTAACATGTAGAGCATGATGTCTACTTTAAACTTCACTACATAAATGTTAACACCACGATTAAAAATGCACTGTACTTTAGCATATAGAAAATTGATGCAATATATACATATACATTAGTGATAAGTACATGAAAGTGTGAAAATATTTGTCACCGTGTCTGTGTTTGTGTGGGGAGAAAGAGAGGTAGGCCTATGGTTAAGCAAAATAGATTTCATGAAGTTTTGATATAAACTTTCTAAACATTGCAGTAATCTGACTTGGTTTTTTAGTTTCTAGAAGTAGCGTAGGAATAGATAGATCGATAGATCAACTTACGTCTTCTCCTCTTCTTGATGATAATCATGATGATTATGATGACACCCAGAACGCCTAGTACGCTAAGTACGTTTAAATTACCAACCGCGTCTCTCTTCTCAGTACCTGAGTTATAATGCATATAAATATATTTATTCATAGGTCTTCTTATAAGACGCAAATATATTACAAGCAGTATGCAAGTGGTATTTGGAATTACTACTACTACTACTACTACTACTGCTGCTATTGCTGCTACTATTACAACATCATCAGCGACTACTACACTTAAAGATCACAGCAAAATAATATGAATTCAAATGCAAAAATGACAAATTTTGCATATTTGGTATCATATTAATATTTGTGCTGGATTAGTATGATACTGATGTGTGAACTCGCGATGGCACGGAAATCACTTTCCGTATACAGATATCCATAGAGATTGAGCATGTATCTTGTACATTAATTTTGGATAAACAGAGGTGCAGTGTAACGTATTCCATGCGGTTGGGGCAGCATGAACGAGTGTCTTCGATATCTGATTTTTGTTTATGGGAGACCAGACACAACAGGTGTTTGCGTGTAATAAGGATCTTACAAGAATGATCAAACAGCAAATCATCTTTGTCATTCAGCGGGAATCCGTAGTATATATTCTACTTTCGAACATTATCCGTGGGCAAATAAGAATTAATCTTAGACATCTTGTAAAATCTGTAAGCACTTTCACAAAATGATTATATCTAAAATGCATCACCCTCTCGTCCTTTAACTGAAGCCGTAGTCGAACTTCAAGACTAAATCATTCCAGAGAGTGGTCTTTGTCAGAACGTTTGAAATCGATTTATTGCCCCTATCTTATTTAAGGTGATCACTTTTCTTTATTCATACTGTTCAGAATTTACATAAACATGAAAACGATTGATTTAAATGATAAACAATTATACAATAATAGAATAATGATAAGATATTATGTTAAAATTCTAATTGAAGTCAGACGTATGAATACGGACTGCTATAATTTACTTACGACACATGAACAATAATATGCAGTTGATGTTACAAATTAATGTTGTACTTTTGTAGCATATCTATTGCACTCATCTTTAAAATGATAGAAACGATAAAACCATAATAACAAGCTGGATAACATTAAATGATCAGATAAAATTACGTGTTCAAATACAATTATGTTCAATAAATTTATGAATTTCTTACACTATTGATGCTAAATACAGAAATGAAATGTTGTAACAAATATAGTTGTTAATGTAGATTTGCTAAATGTATCCTGTCACAATTAATTATTGCTATTTATAAGTTCTACTTTGCTTGTGACTAACAATGCTAATCAGTAACTTTATATATGAATACATGTATTTGTAGATGTCAAAGTAGTTTGTCTACCTCGAAAACACATAAAACCAAAATCGTCTTAACGGAGAGAAGATACATAACAATATGTATAAATCGAATAACACTGATTGTTCCCACATCCAGACCAAAGGTTAATAAGAAAATCCAGCTGGAGATATTTCATCATGTGCCATCCAGAGCACAATGCATAATGAAGGAATGTGCAAGAATATAATTTTATCAATACCTGAAATGTTAGTATGCAATTATGTCCTGTGTATAGTGTGCAATTGAACAGAAATAAAATATGTTTGCATTACTTTATTATTTCTTAACATGATGGAAACTTGTATAGATGGTGGATGAAAGTAGGCAGTGAATATGCCTACTTTTAATATTACATTGAAAATATTTCTTTAGATGATATATTTCGAGAGATCACTTACGTTGAATGCTAACTTTTAAAACTAATTTAAGAAAATACCAGACAGTATTGCAAAAGGAAGGCGGGTACGTACCTAAAATAACTTGAAAAGGGATATTGACGTGACCCTTTGAATTACCCACGGTCACTTGATAATAGCCAACAGAAATGTTGTGAACAACGACACTGCAGTTGATCAAAGAAATGTCACGTTCTTGCCAACACGAAGCGTTTACGTGTTCATTCTCTACACACATGGAAACATTAGACAGGTTAGGTGTTGATCCAAGACAATAAATGGTGAAAGCATCCGGCACTGGATATGACACTAATTCAAAGCTCACGTGGACAGCGTGGTCTCTTCTCTCCACTACTAGGGATTTTTGCTTCCATTGCTCACGTATTCTTGGCGTGCCTAGGAAAGATATCGAAGCATCACACATAATATGTATATATTATTATATATTATGTGTGTGTGTGTGTGTGTGTGTGTGTGTGTGAGAGAGAGAGAGAGAGCGAGCGAGCGAGAGAGAGAGACTGGAGAAAGGGAATTAAGGAGTAGAAGAAAATTAAAGAACAATTTAAAATGGCAAGCTTGAAATTAGTCAATGAAATTCAATTTGTGGAAGCAATTATCAGTATCCCAAACTGGTATGCACTGATTTCTTTATAGATATGTCGTTCCTGCTTTGTTATAATTATTTTCTACCCCCTGTTTACAATATAGGATTCAATTTGTGCTGCTAACCAACTACTACATCTACTACTATTCCTGCATTTACAACATGATGACGACGACGACGATTTGATTGGTAACAACAACAATGATAATAATATAAATTTATAAACGCAACTTTAAGAATTATTATATAGTCTTTCTACTCACATTCAATATATAAATGTACAGATGTCTGAATTACTTCTCCAACATAATTATCAGCGGTACAGACATAGATGGAAGAATTTAAGCAGTTTGCACTGGATATCGATGTAACAAGGCGTGTCTCTTCTTCACCAACATTTCCCGAGTCAGCAATTGAGGTAAATAAGAGTTTCATTGATGACATGCTCTTTTTAAAAACACATATATTGGGAGGAGGTCTACCATTGGCTCGACACTCAAATGTAACTGATACATTTTCATCGACACTGAGAGCATTTGAAACGTTGTTCAACATCAGTTGGATTGTGCTAGGTTTATCTGAAAGTGGAAAAGGCGTATCATTTAATAAACTGCAATACATTATTTGCATCTGGTTTTTCATGGGCAGTAAGTATAGAGCTTTAATTATCCTTGAAAGAGTTGTCTGCTATGGCATACCAGTAGTTTAGTCTGGAATGCTGGCGTGTCTCGGCAAACAAAACAAGACACTTCCACAAATTCTAATAATAAAAAGTGAGTGTGAGATACCCCTTCTTAAGCACTTCTAAAGAAAAGTAAAAAAAACAACCCAACTTCTCTCTCTCTCACTCTCTCTCTCTCTCTGTCTCTCTGTCTCCCTCCCTCTCTCTCTCTCTCTCTCTGTCTCTGTCTCAGTCTCTCTGTGATATTATAACATATTATTATACCTATAATATTCTTACAATTACATGATATAACAGTTGGTTATTTCCATTTTCTAGCACTACTTTGGATGGTCATAATTGTTAACACTGGGGCTGACAATACACTCTCATGATTTGTACTGGTGGAAAATAAATTTGCTGCACTTTGTTATTGTCAGGAGTGATTTTGTGTTCATAAGAAATTTCACTTGCATTCACGATACGATCTAATTATTTTTCTGCACATGTATTATCGTATAGTCTTCATAATTAGATTCATTAACAGTTTCGAAGTTAGCTTCTCATAAACTCATTTTAAGGAAGCTAATTTAAATAATATATCTTTTAGAGAGTAATAATACAAAAATCAATAAGGTCATTGAAACAACAAAACGGAAAATTAATGTAAGTAATTATTCAGTCTTATAAATTTTCATACTAAAATTCAAGCACTGAAATATAAACTATTCTTTCTTTAGGCTAGACCAAGGTTAATAATTATTCTGTATTTCATGCTGCGCAATTTGAAAGAAAATTGGTTTACATATTTTCAACAGTGCTCGTCACATCATTGTCTAATAGGAATTTTGTTCAGTTATGCATGGCACTTTCTTTTCAAAGTATGTGTGCGTTTCGATTCTACAAAAGTCAGCCAGAAATCAATATATTACTAGTTGCATTCATGACGTGCTTCATTATGGGAGAGTACCTATCGCACTGCATAAGAACAAAATTTAAAAATTCATTTATCAACAAACGTCCACGACAAACAAATTTACTGCATGTTTGAAGTCCACTCTACCGGGTTTAAGTTTGCAAGAAATATTTGAACAGCACCTGAGTATGTACAAACATATTTAACATTAATATATATATATATATAGAAAATTTCAGCACGCAAAGTATTTAACACTGTAGCTATCATAATGATGTGAACTAGTTAATTAAAATGACGAAATCAAGTGTACCAAAATAAAATTCAAATAAGCAAAGCATAGCGTATTACAAGCATCATGCAGAGTTTGCAAATTGCTTTTTACTGATGACAGGCAATTCATATTTTAAAATAACAAAAACGTACATGCGACACGAAGGGAATACGTCACAAAGTGGTCTCTGCTTATCCAATCCACTAGGCACCGTAGGTGTTCACCGTCGCTGCTTCGCTGCAGAAGTGACGTCATGTCCAATGTCTGAATGCCGTATTCACCAGTCTTCATCACCGTGCCATTAAAGATCCACTGCAATCTGCCTTCAGGCTGACCGAGACTTCTTGCCCGACAGGTGCAAGATACTTGACTGTCTTCTGGCACCCAAGGTTGAGGTGCACACTCGATTACAGGAAT
This sequence comes from Sinotaia quadrata, assembly GCA_028829895.1. Lineage (NCBI taxonomy): Eukaryota > Metazoa > Mollusca > Gastropoda > Architaenioglossa > Viviparidae > Sinotaia > Sinotaia quadrata. The sequence continues at coordinate 118,263,738 of CM054179.1, forward strand.
TATTGGGTTTTCTTTGAAAATTTGAGGTATAAACAGATCTATTGCAACTCGTCAACCTGTGTATACCGTGTGTTCATGCATGTGTATGTATACTATCAATGTAATCCCCGTAAAGGAGAAAACATTATTGGCTATTTTATTTTTAATCTTATTATAGTTTCGGGGGAAAATGCATTAATTCTGAATGCACATCGTAAATAATTATATTATGATTAAATGGTTATCAAACAATATGTATGTCCCTTATTGCTGTCTATACGAATTAATGTTTGTACACAATTCATATTATGTACTTTGTTGTATTGATTATTAAAAATATATAATCACTATTCTATTACTTACCAAACATTCCATTCTCGAAATCATATTCTGTTTGTCCGGGGTGAACTACTGCCTTATAGAAATAATCAGTGGACTCATTTAGAAAAACGGTAAAGTTGCACGTACCCTGACGGTACGCTGGATTTCTGTGCTCTGTTGGCGTATATTGTGATGATGTTATTTTTACTGTCTTCGAAAACTTTAACAAAGAAAAAAACAAGCATGCATTATTTACTAGTTTAGTACGTGTTTTGTAGTTCTCAAGAGGAGGCGTTTATTATTAACTGATATACTATTAAATTACAGAATTGATTCAATCATCAGATCAAGTGCATGCGAGAAAATTTTACCTATTTATAAGTTCGGTAAGTAAACCTTCAAAAGTATACGAGCTTTGGTGATTACACAACCATGTAGATGGACGTATGAACTTATGAAAGCCTTATTATGTAATTGAGTATAACTATATGGATGCATGTTTATATAAACTTGAATGATCACATCAACCAGTGGGATTTTTAAATTATAAATTATTAATTCATTCAGTGTTGTATTTGATTTCCTTGTATTTTTTACCATGCGCACCAAAGAAAGAGTTAAAGAAAGACATATATGGGAATCATTATAAAAAATGATTCTGTGATAATCTATTGCTTGATTTTTGTCTGCACGATTTGATATGATTCGTAAGTACACAGTTCAAGGAATGATGTTTAGTAGAAAGCAAATACTGACCGACAGATGCGAGTGGGTAGAAGGAATTGCTTATAGCGTGTTAGCAGAGGTGAATTTTGAATTCGGCTAAATTAATAATTACATAATTTGGATACTTCAATTAGTATATATGTAAGTACGTATGTTGATCACATGAAATTGATTTTAATATTTTAGTCCTAAATATTAAACAATATCTTGAACAAACATAAGCATAAACACAATCGCATATAATAAAAGTCACAGCGATCATTATTAACACGAAGGAGGCACAGTTATTACAAGTTTGCGAAATGGAATGGTGGGTCATAGTGATGTTTCGGCCATATGCATTAGTTTTAAGTATGAATAATAATAATAATTTTATAGTTTTGCTCAACAGTTGCGATGCTTATCAGATATCCGAACATCTAATTATATCTATCTATCTATCAATTTATCTACCTACCTATCTATCTATCTATCTATTGATGTTAAATTATCTAACCTTTGATGTACCTTTGTACCATTCACATATGTAATTTCCAGAAGAAGAGTAGACAGAGTCGATTTCACACGATCCACTTAACTGCCATGGATCTCTTGTCACGTTGATCGTACATAAGGAAACATTTGCTGGGTCTGTATTTACGTGACATATTCAAGATATTTTGTTTTTACATATATTCATGAGATACTGAACACATTTCATATACATCTGAAAATAATTTATTTCCTTTTTGTTTTCAAGGATCAGCTACAATTGTATTTTGGAATTATAATCGCAATCATAAGATTTACCCCTCTCCTAGATTGTGTTATGTTTGAATGTCTGTTATATGAAATTGCGTAATAGATGGGATGTATTCTGGTTTACGTCTTGTTCTCCTAGACTAAGGAAATAAATATTCTGAACATCTCCATTCATCATTAAATATGGCGTCAGTTACTACTTTTTAAACTACTATTACTGCTTCGATAGCTACGTTATTTTTTTATTCCTGCCATTACTGTTTACGGTTACAACTGCTTCTGGCAATATACTATGCTTAGCGATGTGACGTCAGAATGTGGTATTTCAATACAAATGTAACATGTTTATGCTACGCGTAAGAATGTCAAGATTCTGCCATAATTGATATCTCACGATATACATATGTTCACTCTACTGGATATTTAGCTTACAGTCAAACCAAATTTACGATGTGATGATTGTGAATTTGTGTGAAACGTGCACATAGAATTTTAATTGCAATAATCACTTCGAGTTATTATCTAATTTGAAATTTAAAACAGGTTCTCTTCTCCTAATAAATATTATAATCCATGTTTCTTATTTTAATTTGCACTTACTGTTCTTACTGCTCTCTCTCTCTTCTCTCTCTCTCTCTCTCTCTCTCTCTCTCTCTCTCTCTCTCTCTCTCACGCACACATACGCGCGCGCACGTACACACACACACACACACACACACACACACACACACACACACATACACACACTAACTGCACAGATAATCGTGCAAACACATTCAATCATGCACGCATCATTAAATTAGTAAGCTAACGTTGTCTGCAACAATGTCATGTTATCTGGGGTCTATGGTAGTGCACTGTAAACAGTTGGTTCGAATAAAAAAATGCGTTGCATTCATTTATTTATTTCTTAAGTAAGACTCAAGAGTAAGAAAATAAATTAGCAAGTGTGCTTAATATAAATAGTTGTAGACCCTTATCTTTCGATACATAGATAAACCATCTATGTAATTTACGATTGTTTTCTAATTCCCTAATAAGAAGTGTGTTCCTTAAAACAATAAATTGAAATTAAACTCACTTATAAAGTCAAACCGACACGTCGGTTTGTCAATCATGAGGCGTCCCTGAGTATAGCAATCCACACCGTAGTCCTTGTATACGACAGAGGGATTATAAATTCTCAGAAAACTCGACGAAGCATTTAATCGATTTATGTTGAAGGAAGAATACCAAGAGTTACAAGTGTTGTCCGGTTTACATTCTCCAATAGCTTTCGTTTCGTTTGTAAACATGTTTACCAAACTCCATACCATTGTCTCGTTATGATGGAAGTCTGTACACATGACAGAGCTGTTGGTGAACCCATCAATCTCAATGAGACCAGTGGATCCGCAGCCTACAAGTGTTTGTCCTGTGGATGTTAGGTGAATGTAAATTATAACTCTTTTAGGAAAAAAATATAAATATATTGTGCGGAGTTAAAAGATGTGAATCCATGCACGCTTGTTATTATTATTTAATTAAAAAGAACATAAATAAATACAGTATTCATAATAATTAAGTAACAAGATGTATACTTCGTTAAACAAAGTATAGAGGTAATAAATGATACAAAACGCATTGATCATATCTCATACAACTGAAAATAGCAATGTTCCTAGTTATTAGTTTAGTTTCTATATTTCAAATCTCCCGCTAGATAGGCAGACACAAACCTGAAACGTACAAGTGAGATTATCATGATACACAAACCTGAAACGTACATGTGGAATTATCCTGATACACAAACCTGAAACGTACATGTGGGATTATCCTGATACACAAACCTGAAACGTACATGTGGGATTATCCTGATACACAAACCAAATAAGTGGTTACAAGTAATATTTGCTTTTATTAAGTGCAAACATACACACACAGATGCCATTCAGAAATATATATTACATATCAGCTCATTCCACAACAATCATCCTATTCGCGTAATTATTGGTCAAATCACTTAATCATTATATCTGAAAAAATACAATAAATAAAAAAAGCAATGTTCACATTATAAAATTCAATTTTAATATAACACAAGTGTTTTGTACTAAAAGTTATTTTTGTGCAGTTTAATGTCTGATTGCGAGTTCCTAAAATCAGCTGAGCAACAGTATCTTCTAGAGAGATTGCGAAGTATGCATTGCAATTCCTTATACATGATCATTTATGACATTTTGTGATTTAAGTAACATGTGACTGTTCTGGTGTGTGATGCAATGCATACAAGTGTCTTATGTACTCGTGTACTGAATTAAACATGTTACTGTGACAATCAGTGTACAAATATCATGGAACATTGTGTGTATGTAATATTGCCAGTTGACATTTTTAAAGAATATCATTATTCATGAAATGAAAATATTGTCAATACATTTCGATCTTCACACCTACCGTTTATTTTCAATAAATCATTCATAATGCAATACGCACCTATACCTTGCGCAATGAGAACACTGCAGACTGTTGCCAGCAGGATACACATTCTATTCACCTGTTATGAGTACGACGTAGTGATCGTTAATACATAAATGAAATATTTTACACAAAACAAAAAGTAGCATCATAAATGAGCAGTTCATTAAATTAAATAATAAACATTAATAAAGGACACATGTTAAGCTAAATATTAATATTAATAGTGGAGATTAAATAAAATATTTTCTTTAATTCGGATTTTAACTAGGGAACTAAACAAAAGAGGTAGATAGTAAACTGACGCACACCTGTGTTTATTTACATATCAGACAACAATTCAAACCATATGCATAATGAAGTTATTATAAATATACCGGTTTACTTTTAAAGTTAAATTTGATGACTGTGCTAAAATTATGGTGAATCCGAAAAGACGTAACTCTGTACTACGTCATTAGACGAAGAAAACCAAATATATTTTGTTATTCTAATTAGAGAAAGCATTGATTGTAAACGTTTAAATATATATTTGCTTATTTGACACTTGTGTCGGGGGGGGGGGGGGAGGGGTGGCGGCTTAAGAAATATGTTTCATAAGACATTATCGCATTAAAACCGTAACGTGGACAACCACACATCCACTCACACTTCTGAAGTGCCATGTGTTACAAAGTATTTGAAAATTAAAGGTATTCCGAATATTAATAATAAGAAACAACGTCTACGAGATTTGCAATCCCAGACTGACATAAAGATGCTGACAACAGTGAAGGAAAACATCAATACTTGTAAATTGAGTGATAAATGAAAAGTTTATTGAAATAATATAATGGTGGATGAAATGTTGTTATAAAATATTCACGACCCAAGCACGTTGAATCAATTCAATATTTAGCTTACTGTCCACTGTAGAATATTTTGTAGTATTTGTTTGTTTATTTATGTAAAATTTCCAGGGTTACCTGCCAAGTTGGCGCTTTTGCCTGATCCGCAGATCAGTGAAGCACAGGATTTGGGTGTAGTGTCGATAGAAGGATTCAGTCAGCCAGATCCTGTTAGAAGATCGTTCGTGAAGGCGCAATGAAGTGGAAGGTACCTGGCATGCCAAAGGAGTGCTGATCCGAAAACATAGAACACCGTTAAATTTCTAGTAGATACTAAATTGATGACTTACTGACCAGACATACATAATTAATACGTAGAAATTATGAGGCAAGTGAGATAGATAAATGAAAAAAGAAATCAGAAAAGAATGAATTAAAATAACAAATACATACAATTATGAACATAAATGCACAAAACGCGTACTTGCATAATCATATGACTGTACATGTTTTGATAGTAAGTTCAGTCTGAATGACATTTCTTAGAAAACGCACGTTTACCAATGAGGTTCTGGAAGGGTTTTCTCAGACAACAGCAGGAGTGATTAGTCACATGGTTAGCCGTGCTACATATCTCGTGAATTATTACAACTTGACATACAAAATTGGCCAGTATAATATCGCCAACGATCGCTAGGGCCTCCACTCAAGAGACTAGCTAACGGATAGATGTGAAATGCAAGATCGAAATTCTGACCTACTTTGGTGAGTCCAAATGTGTTTTGAGGGCTTTGAAGATTTTGAGATGAATGAGATGTTTGGTGGCTACTGGAGTTAATCACTCCAGCCCATCATCTCCCAAAGACATTCTAAAGCAGAAAAAAAAATGTGTATGTGTTTGACCGTCTGTCCATCCGTTTGACAGAATCTCGAATGTAGAGAGCTAGAAAGCTGAAAATGCTAATAAGAAGTGGGCTATTATCGGAAGCACATATGATGTTTAGGAGCGGTTCCAAGGCACCCCTACCCCTCCATCTAAAAGCTGGATTACTACTGACAGAGAGAACTAGGAATGTGAAATTTTCCACGAAGGCATGGTTTACATCTACGTGAAATGAAAGAGGACCAGTCTACATTTATAATGTGGGCTTTTAATATGACTTACTGCCACAACAGCAGTACTAGCAAGGTAACAGTTTGCATGGTTCTTCAAGGTAACATAAAGAAAGTAATTATTATTCCATTAATATACATTGCTCACTTTTATGTAAGCTTAACTAAGTGATATAATTAATTCGATCCGTAGGGTAAATGTGCATTTGCAGGGAACAAAAACAAAAACGAAGTGTACAGACTAAAATGTATAGTTTCTGCTTCTTAGTAAGGTTTAGAGATTAAGAAAATAAACTCGATCATATTATGTCTTTCCATTAAATCCATCCATCCATCCATCCATCTATATATTTATTCGTCCGTCTGTCTGTCTGTATGTCTATCTATCTATGTATCTGTCTATCTATCTATCTACATATTTATGGGGGAGTAAATTTGCCTGTCTATATTTCTAAACGTAATTCTTATGTAAATTGTTACATTGTCAAACTGACCCAACCTTGGGTACTCCGTATGATGCTACTCTTTTGTAAGTGTCAAAATGGAAGTAATCACCTCAGGTGGACAGTAAGCTAGAAATTCCTAATGCAATCCAAAAAACAGTTCAACTAGATGAGTAGTTTTTTTTTCTGACTAATAGCCTAACAATTATTCATAACAATTTCATGCAATAAGAATGCCAAGTGTGCCTAATGTATCTCTATTGCAGAAGTACTCTATTCTAATCAGTTTGAATTTGAACATAATTTGAGTCTTGTCATAAAGATGTTCGTTGGCTTATGGTAAGTTAACTGACTGATAAGAAAAAATGAATAATTTGTACATGTTTTCTATTAATCTATAATTTGAATTAGAGAATGTTTTATACAATTAAACCATTATTTCATTGATCACTAATTTGAATTTGTTGCAAATTATACTTATGAATTTTGATGAATGCTATATTTCTTATGCGATGGGTATATCGGGACAACAAAATTGTTGCAGAACGTGTAAATTAATAATGTACGTAAGAGAGAAAGGAGTTTTAGAGATGAATATGCCTGAAATTTAGTGCTGCCCTAATTTGACTTTTGCATAGGAGAGCAAGTATTTTACCTTTCAGTTCAGGCAACAGTGACTACTGTACCAGTTTCTGTTGGTGTGAGAATCCAGCGTTATCATCGAACTTAACAGCAAATGTTGTTGCATGTTGATTTATGTAAATTCCATGTGAGAGCCAATACGGCAGAGGTTTGTGGTCTGACTTTGGTCTCAATAATTCATGAAGATTATTTTTAAGATTCCTCTTAGAGTGCTTCCATAGCACACACGAAAATTAAGAACGTTCTTCTGATGAGCTTGATAAAACGTGTGAAATTCTATACGATTCTTCATGGTGTGCATGTGCGCGCTTAGAAGATTCTGTAACAGTTGTGTTTAGTGCCTAGAATGGGCACTTGGGAAAGTCGTCGAATTAAAGAGAGTGATTTTACAAACTGCATGGTTGTGAACATGTGCAAGCAGTAGCCACCACCATCTTTGAAACGGTGATGTACTTTGACTTTAATTATTTCTCTGAAACTCCACTCTCATTCTGTGATTAATGCTATCCATTAACCTGATTATGTATGTGTAAAGGCGAAAATGCAGATTATTACACTAACCCAAATTAATATTAATTTTAATTCTAAATATTTTGAATGTTATTCTTCTTCCATTTCAACAAAGTTTAACTCGAATCTTGCCGTATAAATATTCGTAGGCCGTTTTGGACAGCCAACTTTGGTCCAGTCTTTGGGGAACAAAGGAACAAAAGGCAGGGAGGTTCGACCCATTGTGGTTAACATCTAAGAGTCGAGACGATGATAAGAACCCGACCCTTAGAACACAGTCCGCCAACCATAGCTATGTAACAAAAGACCGAGGTAAAGGGCATTATTTACGGTCAAGTACAGAGCAGAGCGGGTATAAATTAGACCCATATGTCCAGTTCCGATCCACCATGACAGTTTTGCAATGGAATGCTAATCTGAATTTAATTATGGTTATGTATTTTTATGCCCGTGTGTATGAATGAAGGGCTGATGATTTTATTTGCAGAATGTTGAGAATGCTTGCAGGAAAGGATGTAAGTGTAGATATACTGTAGGCCTAAATCTTAGCGCTGTGCCTTGAATTGACTCTTTCAGAAGCACACCTTTCCTTAATTGTTGAGTTTTTTCTATACTCCTCCTACTTCTGATTCAATGATGAAAATAGTATAGACTAGTCCTTGGAACACTTATTGTTAGTGTAGGATGGTAGACATTTTTTCTAAACGTTATTCTTTAATAGTATCTAAGTGTCCATTGATTTGTTAACTATATTTGTAAATTCGTATAATTGTTGATAAATAAATGTATTGTTAACTTTTTCATTATACTTCTTACGCATATTATTTACGTTGTATTTTTGGAGTAATAGTGGGTGGATGGGAGCTCTTTAATAACAGTTAAATCGGATCAGATTACTCCTTTAGTAAGAAGTTCCACCTGCGAACAAGTTATGTACCGGTGGTGTGTGAGCTTATAGTGATGTGTGAATGTGAAATTCATATCTTAAATTTAATCAATGATAGGCGGTTATGATTATTAATAAAGTAGTTCTTAATTAATAACTCATAATTAATATTAACACACCAGACGGGTCACAGTATGTAAGTTAATGTGACTGTTTTGTCTATGCTAGGATAAAGTGGACGATAGTCCAGCCTTAATTGAACATTGTTATGAAGTGATGGAAATGTCAAAGCTCTTCTGATTATATTCATTTGTTGTAACTTTGAATATTGATTTAATAAATTTATTGTTAAATATATAACTTTGTTACACATATTGATAATCATATGTTGGAAATCTAGTAGGATGGAAGGGGGTTAACTAAACACCTGTTCACTAAATATTAACGACGAATTAATCTTCTCCTTAGGTAAGACGTTTTCCACCTAGTGGAATATTTTGATAGTAAATGTTTGTCTTTAATGTTGCGGAACAGAGAACACATTATAGTGCCCGCATATACGCAAACTGAGAGGGACGAGTGGTGTCTTCTGGAGAATTATTAATAATATAAATTAAGATTCTCATCACGTCACGTGTAATAAGTTATAGATGATTAAATAATAATAATAACCAATGAATAGATTGGCGTTGGTGTCACACTATTGGCGTCACACTATTACTATTTAACTGTCAAAATCTATCTATCTATCTATCTGTCTATCTGATTGTCTATATACCAATGTATCTGTCTGGGTATATGTCTGTCTATCTAGCTATCTATCTGACGCTGATTAGGACATAGGTTTAAAGCCTCTTCTTATAATGTAGCCAAAAATTAAACTTGAACAAGGCCCTTCATTCTCCTCGAAACATTTTAAAAATTTAAATAGCATAAATGAGATGAAACTTCACTTAATGCTAGTGTTATTAATATAAATGTAATGCTTGGTTTTAGTAAGGCATATTAAGAAGTGGCAGTTAAAAGTTTCATTGCACTTAACGAAATAATAAATGTTTGAAAAACGTCGACCAGAAAATTAGTGCTGCAGGAATAAGCTATGCATTACGGTTAAATACCAGACTTGATTCATTTTCTTTAGTCAGCATTGTAATAACTTAAAATCAAAATACTTCAGCATATAAATTTATTTGGACATATATGCAAATATATACGCACATATTTACAAAGATTGCATTTTTTAATTGTCAATAAAAACATACTTTTTCTCTTACCTTTAAAAACTTCTAGTTTATTATTGATATCTTGATATGTGCGTGCATATATAGTAGAATCGCTGTAGCTTAAGTGAAGTACTTCGTTACGGAAATATATACAAAGTTGACAGCACGGAAATGTTTCGTATTCTAAAAATAAAACTGCAAACTTTTAGTTTTAACACTTCCCTTTCTGTACGTCTTGTTTCTTATTGAAATAAGCATTTCTTAAGAATAACATTACCACACACATATTTATATATGAATCCTTGCCGCTCTAATTAAATATTCTTAAAATATATGGTTAAATATTGCAGTAATTTCGATTATAATTCAAGTGATTTCATCACTTAGGTTAAAATCAGAAAAAATAAAATTGGCCTTGTATTTATATCTTAGTCAGTGCTGTGCGTATTCATCGGAAGAAACTCAGATACGTTGTGCACTGACAATTATGACTACACAATATCATTGTATTCTTTAGATTTGTCATTCGTAATAATATTGTCTTTCTGTTTAATGATCTATGAAGATAGTGACTGCAAATGTAAAGGTGTAATACGTGTCACATTCACAAATGCACGTAGGTGTTCAGATTGGAGGGAAAATAATCGAAAGATGTATTACAGAGAGACAACGTCTTAATAAAAGACTAAGAAAGATCTTTTGGATAAAATGGAGGCCGTGCTCCCAAGTTTCCTTTTACAGCAGTGCAGACTATCATGACGTCATGTACGACATAAATTTTACTGATTGTCTAGCATCATCACTTCAAGTATGACATAAAAAAATATATTGTAGCTTATGAAGTTTACGTACACATGCCAGGCATTGACAGAAAACGGAAGCTGGCAAAATGTCAAGGATACAAGTGACATGATTGTAGAGTGTGACACGATGTATGGAGAGAAAAGAATAAGTGACAATGCATTTGTGACTAGATTAATGAAAAGTAGATAGAAACTGCGCATAGTACAGACATATCTGTGGGAATGAATATTCATTGAAGCAAGCTACGATTAGCCTGACTACAAAAGACAGAAGCATGTGGTGAATTGTTGTGCCCATACATAGAATGAGAACACATGAAAATCACTCTGAAATATAAACACGACAGCAAGGACAGAAGTTTAAATAAAAGAAAATGAAATTTGTACTTTAAATAAGCAAATCCTGTTCTCACTTCTCCGTTGACATCGGTTATGAAGAGAATCTTACGACAATCCAGAATGACATGAAATGATTTATCTACACATAGTAAAACTTTAACACGCAAGACAGGTCATAATTAGACAAATGTAAAGATCTGAAAACTTACAAATGCACAGATGACATCATGAACAAAAGTCTTGAATATTGACATTATAGACAAACTATAATAGACAGAAGACCTGTGCGGCACGCAATCCGACACATTGTTTGATAAGCAGATTGATGATCTATACAGGACATAAGAATTATTTACCTTGACTATATGACAAATGTATACAATTCTAGATATTTTATAACAAATAAATATTCCTATTTAAAACTTAAAAGAAAGACTCATAAATGTATCATGATTGCACATTCACTAATTTTAAAGCCGCCTTAAAGTTATATCTTGAGGTGGAAATGAAATAATTTCTATTAATGTATTTAGTATTATACAACAATTGAAGGGGAAACAAAATAGTCTATGAAATCTAAAATCACGTTACAATAATACACCAGACACACCCAGCAAAAATACCGTGCAAAACACATCATTTTTGTTTGGCACGGATTTGCGGACAAACTTAAAATGTTTGGAAAGTTTAGTTAAGCCATGAAGTTATTCTTCCTTTGACAATACATTTTAATTTATAACAGTAGAAGTAACGGATGTAGTTATAGTAATTTAAATACTAAATTAACTTGGGGGGGGGGGAATCTTCTGCAACGTGTGGGCTATTGTTCATTGAACGGTATTATTGAAAGTTATTTCAGTTTTTATTAATCATTTATTACAGTATTTAAACTGCATGTGCTGCAAATCAGCGACCATAATGATAATGCAGCATACAAATGTTATTCAGAATACAGTGTTGTAAAATATAGTCTAAAGGAGATGCTGTAGTAATAACGTTTCGTTTTCCTTATTTCATCAAAAGGGTTAAGTATGAAAAATTGATAGTAAACAGACATTGTATATGACGATTCATTGTTTGCACTGGCTTGAACGACATTGTTAAAATATTATAACAATATACGAGATAAACTAAGAAGTAAGAATTGCCGCAAGTTTTAATGTAATTTATTTTTTAATACTCTCTCTCTCTCTCTTTCGCACGCACACACACACACACACACACACACACACACATACACACACGCACGCATGCATGCACGCTCTCTCTCTCTCGTTATTGCTAAAGTATGATTTCTGTCAACCATACGAGTGCACTGTTAAATGTTAAAGTAATGCGACAATGACATACGTATTAAGGACTCTCAAATGAAATAGTTAAAATCAGATGCTTGCTGTGTAATTTTCACGAGTATATAAGGATAATTTTAGTATAAATACAGAGTGCATTGTCACCAGGAACTTGAATATTTACGTCACTAGTACATTTGACACGTGTACACAATCTTGAAACAAATGCATTAATTGTTTTGACTTCTTGTCTAATTACCTCATATACAAACTTATAGTGTATTTCATGAGTGAATTTGTAATTGCCGTTATTGTAACATGTGTTGATTTCATTTCTCAAATGTGATTGCTTACTTTGGTGTGCATTGATTAAATTAAACAGTCAATGTGTACACTCTGCTGGTACCCAGTAGGATGGACAATACGAAATACACAACAATTAAGGTTAATCACTGTATTAACTCACTAGCCCCCAGATGAAGTTGCTCACATAAAAGATGGACACACAGATGGATGGACGGACAGACAAACATGAAGACAGACGTAATTACAGACATGTTGAATATGATTAAATGAATTTTACACGAAATGAAGATGGTAAGAAATGTCACAGGACATAAACATTATTAAAAATTTATAAAAATGATTAAACAAATAAAGAAAATTAAAAAGCAATCAATTCCAGAATCCACATAGCACACTTTTCATAATGTCTATAGAAGAAAGGTTTAGCCTTCCCTAGCTAGTTAGGTTTTCCCTGACTAAATGCATATAGTTTCTTCTCAGTTCTCCAACATCAAAAGATTTGCGCAAAGTTCCCCAAAGTTCACTATTGTTTCTATGCGCTACTTTAACTGTTCTCACACTTCTGGCAAAATGCACTATTTTCACTTTATCTTAGTTACACTGGTGGAGTCTAACATTGTCACTGGCTGAATCTATGTAGACTTCCCCTCCAAAGTGATGTAATATGGCGTTCATAAGAACTAACAGTTGATACACTTCAGCAAACTGATGACACCAACACGAAGCAATACTACCAAGATGCAAAGCCTCCAAATGTATGGTGAAATCCTGCAGTTTCTAAATACAGCAATCAGAGACTGCTAACATTAACTACATAGTGCTCTTTAAATAAAGGCTAATCATATTGTCTGAGCACACCTTCACTAACCTGAAATAAACTTAAATTAATTATGCATGGCTAATTATCATGATTATATTTTACACAAAATTATCAATCACACAAATTTTATAAAATGCAACTCTACCTTCATTCAGCAAAACCAAGGATCAAAGGCATCTGTACCAATAGCATACAGAACCCTTAAAAATCTCATGTGCTCTTTTGGCTTATCATTCAAACATACGTTCACATTTACACTTCAATTCTGTCCAGTTCGATCAAAGCAACTCTATTCAAAATGTGCTGGACACAGCAATGAGTATCACAATGGAGTCCATTTTGCTCTTCTCACTTTTATACTCCAGTGGCGTAGTCTCTAGCATACTGAATGGAAACTTATGTTTAGTAAAATTTAATCTAAATCCTCATAATAAGTGGAAAATTTGAAAAGTGTTTTATATAAATCTGAGGTTTCCTCATATAAATGTATTGTATCAATGCAATAGTACTTGTGTTTTGAAATCGCACATACAATGGTAGAATAAAATAAGCTTGCAAAATATTTTTGTTAGCCATCTGTGAAAAATTATATAGAGTAAATTTTACATTTTTAAATAAAATGTTTACAATTGCATACACATTATTTTGCAGTATTGTTATATTTGTCTGTGTGTTTTGTGTATGGGCTTCTTAGCAATAATGAATGGAAATTATTTAACATTTGACATAATTTTAGTTCCATGAGTACACAAATTGTTTTCCATCAGTAGCTACACTTGAGTAAGTTAAAAGACAATATAATAGAGTTTCTAGGTATCTAAGATCTATGGATAGCATGCTGAAAGATTGCATTGGAAGGAATAAAAGGGTCCCTGGACCTAATTACAGAAGCAAACTTACAACACTTCACAAATCACTGAAGTGAGAAAGAGAGGGAGAGAGCCAAAGATGCGTTAGTGTCATTATCAGTTTGTATAATACACATATAATAATTTAATTGAAAACAACAGTGAAGCACTAAGAACTACCTAGACCAGTCCTTGGTTCTTAACTAGTGGTGCAAGACTTTACGATAAAAAGCACAATTATCATTCTGTTTAGTAAATAAAAAAATGGGCATTTATATTTATCAGCACAATTTTCGATCTTCATATTAAATAAAAGTGGACATGTATAATTAAAAGCACAATTTTCATTCTTCATCTTAAATAGAAAATGAACATTTATAAGTAAAAGCACTATTTTTGTTCTTCATAGTAAATACAAATTGGATACTGTGATGGAGTAAATTTGCCTATCACTGTTTTAAAATTAAATTGTTATACAATGTGCTAAAGTGTCATAGTAACCCGACTTTGGACACTCCTTATGATGGCATATTTGAAAGTGTCTAAGTTGAAATAAATGCTTGAGGCAAAAATATTCTTGATTTTCTGGTGTAATGAAAACTAGTGATTAGTATTTTTTAATATCCAATGGTTGTGATTTATGAGAATGAGGCCAGCCAGTGGGCTGAGATTAAAATGTTTACTTGCTGTAGATAAATATTTACAGTCTAATTACTTCGAATTTGAAGTGGCAAGGAAGAAGTCCAGATTTGAAAGGCAGTCATTAGCTTTGTGGTGAGTTGTATTGACTGGTTGAGAGAGAATGGACTTATTTCATGCATATTCACTATTTATATGATATACTCAAGTTTTATGGAGAGATGTACTATATGAGTTTACTTTTATTTCTACATGTGTTTGAACTAGGCTGCTCTCAAGTAGTTTGCTAGATTTGATGTTTTTGTGATATGCAGTATTGTTATTATTTATTATACTGTGTGCATGAATTGGGCTAATAAATACTGTTGCAGGAAACTGCAAGTTAAGACTAGAATGTATGTAAGAATGGAGTTATAAAGCAATAAATTTGAAGTTTAACATTTGTTCTCTGCTTGTATTGTGCAGACAATTAGCCGTTTCTGCTTTCATTTCAAGTATTATATGAAACTCCTGGTTTATTGTTTTTAAACTGCTATGAAGTTGTTGGACACCGCTACATTCATTGTTCTGTTTTAAGGAGTTGGCTTGGTAAAATGAAGAACCCAGGTTAACTCTAAGTAGTGGAACAGTGGTTTCTTATGTGTGAGTGACACGTGTGAAGCTGATGAAATTGAACTGAACTATAAATTATGATTTTGTGAGAAAGTGCATGAATGATTTGTAAGACCGCACTGAATCAGTTTGCATAAAGATTTTTATTAGTTATGTCTAATAATACTATTTCTGTCCTCTGATAAGATTATCCAGCGATTGGGTGTTGAAGTGAAGTTGTAGTAGTTCCATTGTTTCTCTGTGTTCCTCTGGTGGATGGGACAGTGTAGAAGGACGTGATATGTTGTGTTGTCTGTTCTGCAGTGAGTGCATGGATTGGGTTGGTGGTCTGGTTTTTGTGTGTATCATGTTGAGTTTACTCTCAGTTAGTCGAATACTCTTCTTCTTCTTCTTTACGATCACTTCTTTTCCCCACATGAATTGAGTGGAAACTTCTTGATGTTCTCAGTTTCTGTAGATTTCCTGTGAGGCCTTCCTCCTTACTCTGTTCCAGGAGGGTAATAATGCTTTTTAAAAAATGGAAGATATATGGAAGTTATGGAATTAGTTTTCCACTTGCCTGTCATTGTTTACATTTTACTTGCATGCTTTATTCTTGTGTCAGTTATTGTATGCATTGTTTTTCCTAGGAATTTTGTTAATATATTTATAGAAATTATTATTGTTTTGTTTTGTTTTTTTATTATTTAAAAAAAAATACAAAATGTGAGGAAGCTATTTGTAACTTCCTCTAAGTTTGTGGTTTTCTTTTTTATTACTTATTGTGTAATGGTGTATGTGTGGTGGGTTTTATTAATATTTATTTTTATAGAAGGTGAAGTGTGTTTGTGTATATGAGATATTTGATGATGGCTTGGTGTATATGATTTTGGTGATATTTATTTGGAAAGAGTAGTGTTTGTGTGGTAACTGGTAAATGTAATAGTCTCATTGTGTCAGTCAAGCATTTTCTTTCTTCTCTGTATTTGTAACAAAGCAGGACTGGCCTGTACGGGAGGAATTGGAACCTTGCAAAGTAAAGAACCTCGTAATCAACCTTCTGGTGGACAGAGAGAAGATACTTTTCCCACCGCTACACATTAAGCTTGGCTTAATCAAAAGTTCACCAAAGCTCTGGACAAGGATGGTGGCTGTTTCGCTTACTTGTGCCATACTTTTCCAGCATTGACCACTGAGAAGTTGAAAGCTGGCATTTTGATGGTCCACAACTCCGTAAGCTAATCAGAGATCCAGAGTTTGAAAACATAATGAATGAAGAGTAACTGGAATCATGGAAGGCTTTTGTTCTGGTCGTGAAAAAACATTTTGGCAACAATAATGCCAGGATCTACGCAGAACTTGTTGCCAATATGCTGGCTGCTTTCAGAAACCTTGGATGCAACATGAGCATCAAAATTCATTACTTATTCTCACATATGGATTGGTTTCCTGAAAATCTGGGATCAATGAGCGACGAGCAAGGGGAGAGATTTCATCAGGATATGAAAGAGATGGAAAACAGGTATCAGGGACGCTGGGATGCAGTCATGAGGGCTGATTACTGTTGGACTCTCATTCATACTGCTGAGCATTCTAGAAGTTCGAAAAGACAGAAGTTCATGCCCTGAATTTTGAACAATGATGATCTAATATTGAATTTATATGTACTTACCATTATCAATGTCTACTATTCAATGTACACTAATCACCGTTTGTAACATTTAATAAATGAATTGTGTTAGAAAACGATTTTTAAAAAAATAACTTAAAAACCTATTTTGGAAGAGAAATATTAACAAAAAGTGTCTAATAATGTTACAAAATTGTAATCGATTTAGATTAAAACAAACTGACCTGATTAAAATAAACAGATGTCATTAATTGAATTATTCAACGTTAGATTATTTACTCTGCAATGTTCTGGATATTAGGACAGCTACAAGGAAGTACGTATTCACAAACGACACGCTATCGCGAATCACATTGGAAGAGTCATCCACAAAAACAATTTCGTGGTTATAAACTAAAGATTTTTCAACAACATAATGAAAATATTGATCATAATTTTAATTCTATATATGAACACTCCATATATCTACTTTGCGAACGTTTACTTTGTATACATAAACTTATGCATGTGCTTCATTTTGTGGATGTATATGCACATACTTCATAATGTAGTATTACATGTGTGTAAACGTGTTTGTTTGTGTGTGTGTGTGTGTGTGTGTGTGTGTGTGTGTGTGTGTGTGTGTGCATTTTCGAGTCTCAACGAACACTGTAACGAATTCGCTGGTTCCGTCTCGAATTGTAGCTCACGTATCAGTGGCCTACAAGAGTTTAGTGTGTAAATACTTCAAAATGTTCAAAGCACTGAATATTGGGTTATTCTTAGAACAATAGAAAATCGAGTGTGCCACCCCACCTCACCACAATCTTGAATGATAACCTACTCACAGCCTAAGGCAATCAATATAAATGTTTCTGTTATGCATTTTCCTCTATCTTGCTCCAAAGATAAACACCTGCCTGATCCCAGATCTGTACATTACTGGTATTTGTCGCTGATGCCATATACAGTTATGTCACAAATTTCGGTAGCAAATAAAGTAGGAATCTATGCAGATTTATAATTCCTTTTAAATACAATAAAATTGTAAAGGATTAACTCAGTTTGACATTTACAGTTCTAACAATTTATACTCGTTTACCAATATTAGCTTGTGTACGCACTGCATGTACATTTGTGGACTTATACAATGAATACCGTGTGATGTATTTCATTTAGTGATAGTGTATTTAAATAATTTAAAGAAAAACAAATTAATAGACGTATGCCAATTTGTTAGAGGGAAATTTGAACAATCAAATATAATTAAAATGTGCGAGGTGCATGATAGCTAAGGACATCATTACTTGGGGAGAATCACATTTCTTTTTTTTAAATATGTCAGTAATTACAATTTGCAAAACAAGGACACAAAAGCAAACGCTCACCGTTGACCGTTATACAGCTATTTCCATGGTTACTTGTTGCTTAGAAACACGTATCGATTGAGTAGTTAATTATTACACAATGCGAGTCTCTTGTACTCTTTGCTAGGGAACTTTCAAGACAACTCTTGTATGAATTAGGATCGGAAGAGTTATCAACCATTTTCTTCCCGTACGCAAATTATATTTTATTTTATTTACATTTCGTGAGCTTCACAATTTGATTTCCCCCCCCCTCTCTCTCTCTCTCTCTCACACACACACACACACACACACACACACACACTTTCATTACCTCTTTATAGTTGCAGATCATCACTGTTAAATGTGCAGAACCAGCCATTTATCGGTATTCGTTAATATTACTTGCTAACAACATCTAAATACCTCTTTATGAACTTACGTTATACAAGCTTCTTGCTGTCACATGGCGGAGAAGATGTCATTGATTTCTATATTGCAATGAGGGTCACTCAAGTCTACGAACGTTAAACTCAGTTGTGTTGGATAACAAACAATTCAAATCAAAACACTTGGAATTCTCAGGCACAACCACAATCAGATTTGCAGACAAACACACTATCTCACGTTTATGAAAACACGTGGAACTTAACGAGCACGGGACACAGCACATACACCATCACTGGCACCACACGAATACCCAGCCATTTTCTTATATGGATGAAGCACTTTGCTTGGAACATCGCTGACGTTAATGAACATCTGTTACATTGACCTAACAATTGAAACTTCGAGTCTCGTTCAGAGAATGACAGGTATAACCAAAACATAACCTTCTTGCATTTGGAATAGCATTACAACAGCAAAGACCACAATGCTGCATATTTCGTAAACTGCCAAATTCTGAAATAAAAGAAGACGAAAATTCATGGAATTAATTACTTTTACTTAATTTCCATCTTTATAAAGGCTGAATTAGGTCATTAGTATAATACGATTTTAAACCTCAAGGGATTATTCTCTAACAAACTAAATATTTCACAAGATATGCAACAGATTAGTTTACAGAGTACTAAGAAATAAAATATGTATTACATCTGTATTTAATATCATGTCACGACTGATTTCTATAATTTAGCCCAATGTGTCGTGACTGTTACATCTGTCAAAATATATAAACTACTCACGTAAACAGTTAATGCATTTGTGCATAATTTATAAAAGTGTTCACGTTGCACATTCCCATGTTTTTTTCTTCATTACAAGAATTAAGGATGTACGTGAATAATATATCTTAATGCATTAGAATATTATTTACCTAGCACATTTCAATAAATATATGTCTGCAGACACTACCAGTTAAAATTGTAATTGCTGGTTGGGAAAGTGAACAATTGTAGTGAACAGTTTGATGCTATTCCATTACCCGACCTGCTATTTCTTTTACACCCGTCAGTGTCTCAAAACTTAACTTTCTTGCAATACAATAATAGTATTGAAAAATAAGTTACTTCTTGTCCCGATCTGATAAAACTAATATCCATTCTAAACTTTATAGTATTAAGTCAATCATTATTGGGAAATGTTGTTTGCGATCTTAGAATCCTACATAATATCGCATCACCCAGTCTAGACATTAATACTTGCTATAATGTTCCTTCAAAAGATTTGTGCTCATTATGCTGTCACGTGTCAGTATTCAGGAACAGGTGTATTATGATGAACCTAAAGTGATGTTAATTTATGATAAAATGTTTCTAAATCTTTACTCTGCCAGTGTCAGTAAATAGTGGGTATCCCTTTAATGTTAGTTAGTCACGAGGAAATCTGGAACACGTTATTTAATCATTGTGTGATGGAGTGGTTTTGATTCTTGCACACCAACGATTGTCACAGTCTGATAAAAATGTCTGACCTGATGACCCACTTGCCTTGTTTACTTCAAATTCGAATATTTGAAACCCTTGACTCCTTTGTTCAAAGCTTCCTTTTCTAGGTGCTTCTAGAACAGGTCAAGATGTTATGTAACTTTAGGACCATTGTCCAGTTCTCGAACCAACTACATGCTTCGCGAACAGTCACGTGATACGCAATATACCTTTCTATATATGTACCTACACGCTTCCGCTCCCTCACTTCGAGCACACTTTAGCTAATTCCATCAGCTACTCGGGTCGTGAGAGGCAGCCGACAGCCATAGAGAATCAAGGTACCCTTCGACTTCTCATATAAAGGTATCATTTTACTTAATAGTATTTGCCTATGTATTGTTTAAGTATGTATTTGTGCTATGTATTATATGATTTCCATATATGCTTGAGCATGGTTCAGAGAAATAGCTGAAAACCTATAAGTTACGGAATATAAATTTATTGTAACCCTTTTTCCATTTTGTACTTTAATTTATATTATTTTAATTCACTAAGAGCCAGAATGCTGCGCTCGATATGAATTCTTCATGTAATTCAATTATTGCGTGTAATTTTAATTGTAAATTGTGAAGCGCTCTGTTGGTTTGAATTACCCTTTTTGTATGAACATTAATTTAACGTTGTATCTATTTTATTGCTTCATACGTCATGATTGTTAAATGGAACACATGTGAGACGATTATATTTTTTCTAAATCTAATTGTAAGCGACGCGAGGTCGAAAACTCTTTATTCAGCGCATTTAACTGAGCCATGCCTAAGTAGGACGTGTTAGGTTGAGAATTATATCCAAGCACGTTGCATCCACAGGTCGGCTCGTGTTTCACCCATGCCTCACCTGCTTTAGCTTATTGGTATAAGCTGGTTGAATTCTATGGAAGAATTCCACTCTGAGGGCCATGCCGCTAAAATTCCAGTTCCTAGCTACTAAAAGAGGGACACCATTCCTTATGCACCACGTGCGTCGCTAGAGGGGGACTGTGAGAACGGACCGGCATGACTGAGTGTTGAGACCAAGCTGATACAAGAATATAGCTAAGTGCAAACTAAGTGTACAGATCTCAAGGGAACATTTTCTGGCAATTTAGGTTGACAATAACCGGGCATGTGCGCGTAAAGACAAGAGAATTAGACTATTCGCGTTCGCATTTGATTATTGTTAACTTGTTAAACTTTATTAAATCTTATTTTCTTTGTTAATACCTCTTAGTAGTTGATTTATATGCATGATAGACCAAAAGATTTCTTCTTAGATTAAATGGGGGCGGATGAGCAGGATGTTGAAATGAATGCATATTAAATTAGAGGGATTTAACGGTTTTTAATCTAGCTAAAGTTCGCAGTTTATTAGTTTGTAAATTTGTTGTCTGAACTACAAGACACACTTTTAATTAGTCAAATAATAAATTGAGCAACCAGTCTGCATAGAATATGAGAGAAAGAATTAATTATATTTAAAGTCTTTAATTATTCTAAGCAGGGTCTTTAAATAAATACTGGAAACGTAACAAGTGGGGGCTCGTCCGGGATTGATATGTATTAAATTGTAACATTTTTATACATAGGGCGTATCATAACCTAGAAACGAACGAACGAAAAGAAATTGCCAATTGTTCTTTTGATTTTTGTATCACTGATTTTCTTTGCTTTTGTTGTGACATGTGCATGTATTCTTTTGCAGAGTAGCGTGCATGTTTAATCAATGTTAATATGTTTAAGCGTAGTTAAGTGTTTAATATTGATTATTGAATGATTTATTTAGTATTGTGTTACTGAGTACTTCATTGTGAGAAGTCGAAGGTTATACCGCCAGCTAGGAGAGTTATCGGTAGTAACAGACTTCGGACTATTATATTTAGGGTGCTAGATATAATGTGTAATGTTGTATGGTAGGAGCCGTGACATTACGAAAGTCTTGGAACAGCGGACACTGTGACAAGCAGGTGAAACGTGTAAGAGTTAACGCGTAATTTATTTCGGAAGGTGTTCTGAGTAAATTAAATAATTTTTGTAAGGTTGTAGCCTAAAAGTTATTTTCGGGATAAGCGGAGTTATCGCCGACGGTTAAAAACACACAATTCACGAGATACATTCTATTGTAGCCAGCGCGCTAAGACAGTAAAATGGATCTAGAACAGATTTTCGAAAATCTGAAAAAGAAAGGTATCATGCTAGGATATCAGGGTGATGAACTGACTAGCTACACTAGAACTGAGCTAGAGAAAGCGGAAAAAGCGGAAAAGGAGAGAGTAGAAAAAGCGGAAAAAGAGAGGCAAGAGATCGAAAGAGAAGAACGTGTTGCTAATCGCGAAGCTAAAAAGTTAGAAGCTGAAAGATTAGCCGACATTGAAACAAAACGCATCGCAGAGGACACAGAAGCTAAACGCATCGCAGCAGACGCGGAAATAAAACGGTTAGAATGGGAGGTGAAGAAACTAGAAGTTACCAATCCGAACCGTGATCGCAGAAGCAGTGGTGATTCGCATTCTAGCGATGGAAATAATCACAGTAGAATTGAAAACATCATTCCAAGGATAAATATGGTCCCATTTGATGAGAACAAAGATCAAATAGACGCGTATTTAAAAACGTTTGAAAAATTAGCCAGAGCAACAAGCATTCCAGCGGAACATTGGGCGATAAATTTATCGGGATTATTGCAGGGCAGTGCGAAAAACGAATTCAATAAGCTTAGCGATTCTGAGTCAGATAATTACGACACAGTCAAGGCCGCATTATTGAAACGTTACAAACTCACAGCCGATACATACCGACGTAAGTTTAAACAGGCCACGAAAGCGAGTTCAGAGACGCACGCACAGTACATACGACGCGTAACTGACCTGTTCCAAAGATGGATAGATCTAGCTGAAACTCCACAGACGTACGCAGGTCTTAGGGATGAAATGATAAAGGACCACATTCTCGGGTCATACAAATCAGATCTACTGATTCACTTAGCAATAAGGGAAAAATCTACGCTAGAGGAGATAGGCAACGCTGCCGATCGCTTTGATGACGCACATTCTCAATTCTCGAACGCACACGCGAACAACAAGTCTCGACCGAACGAACCGCAGACTCGAAAGGATAAGAAAAATGACGGGAAGGCACATAGCGAGCGTGATGATAAAACATCTAAACCCGACACTAAAAACAAGTCCGACAAACAGAAAGATAAAAAGAATCTTGCATGTTACACTTGTGGTGATAGTGGCCATTTTTCACGAACCTGTCCTGAAAAGAAAACAGCTAAAGTTTACGCAGTAGAAAGTCATACACCTAAAACAGAAAAATCGAATCGAACACCAGTACAGGCAAACGGTCACGATACAATCGCTTTGCTTGATACAGGGTGTGAGCTGGACGCTATAGTAAATGCATCATTAGTTAACCGTACCGATTACACAGGGGAGACAATCTCTGTCACCTTTGCGAACGGCGAACAAGACATTTTACCAGTAGCTGAAGTCTCGATTGTTTCAGACTTTGTAGAAGGAACAGTCAAAGCGGCAGTTATGGAAAACTCACCGCATGACGTGATCCTTGGTTGCAAGTATGTTTTGCCGTGCAAAAAACAAACTTCAACTGAACCACCACTGGTTAACGCTGTAACCAGAGCAGCGAGTAGTAAAGACAAATCTGTGACTGCACCGATGTCTGCCGCACCAGCCGTAGATGAAGCAACAGTTAGCGAGATTAAATTATTACAAGCTGAAGACGAAACACTAGACCGGTTACGCAAGCAAGCTGTACCTGTTAGTGACGTCAACACTGACGATTCGAATAAGAGAGCGTGCATTATTCTGAAAAAGGGTTTATTGTACCGCCATTCGAAAGTGGGAGACGAATTTCGGAAGCAATTAGTCGTTCCACAAACCAAACGAAATGACGTATTACGATTAGGTCATGAGAGTCTTTTTGGTGCACACATGGGTGTACAAAAAACAACTAGTCGTATTACAAGTGAGTTTTATTGGCCGGACATCATTGCCGATATTCGTAGATTCGTGTTAAGTTGCGACACATGCCAGAGAACACAGTCTAAAAATTCAATCAGACCCGCACCGTTAGGAGAGCCTGAACTGATCAGTGAGCCCTACAAACGCGTAGCAATGGATTTGATTGGGCCTATAATACCCACATCAACGAGAGGTAATCGATACGTGCTGACCACTATTGATTACGCAACAAGATTCGCCGACGCAGTACCATTGAAAAATATTGATACTGAAACTGTCGCCGAAGCCCTTTTCGGTCTATGGAGTCGTGTTGGAATTCCTACTGAAATTTTGACAGATCAGGGGAGTCAATTCATAGGCAACGTAATGAAGGAAGTAAATCGCTTACTTTCCATCAAACATCTTACTTGCACACCATACCACCCCCAGGCAAATGGTCTGATTGAAAAATACAATGGGACATTAAAAACAGCACTTAAAAAGCTCGCCACTGATAAACCGAAAGACTGGGA
This sequence comes from Sinotaia quadrata, assembly GCA_028829895.1. Classification (NCBI taxonomy): domain Eukaryota; kingdom Metazoa; phylum Mollusca; class Gastropoda; order Architaenioglossa; family Viviparidae; genus Sinotaia; species Sinotaia quadrata. The sequence goes on from CM054179.1 coordinate 118,288,600, forward strand.
CAGATACATCCCTGCCCTACTATTTGCATATAGGGAAGTGCCACAATCTTCCACTGGGTTTTCACCATTTGAGCTACTTTACGGACGTACTGTACGCGAACCGATGATGATTTTGAAGGCACTTTGGACGGATGAAAAGACAGATGACGAAGTTAAAACAACTTACACATACGTCACTGACTTAAGAAACCGTCTTGAAACTATAGGCAAGATAGCACGGGAAAACCTGACGATAGCTCAGTCTAGACAGGCAGAATATTACAATAAGCACACCAAACCTAGAGAATTTGAAGTTAATGACAAGGTGTTATTGTTGCTTCCTGAAGCACATAACAAACTTCAGATGAAATGGAAGGGGCCCTTTGTAGTTACCGCCAAGCTAGGGGGACTGAACTATAAGGTACAGACAGGAAAGAGAGAGAAAATCTTTCATGTTAACCTACTCAAAAAGTACATAAGCCGTGAGGATCAAACCACTCAAGCTGACTTTGTCGTAGCGACGATAGTTACAGAGGACGAGGGGGATACTGATTGCGTCACTGGTACTTTACCAAACTGTCCTCTACAGACGGACGAAACTGTCAAAGACGTTAGGGTAAATGAAGCCTTGACAGAAAGACAGAAAAAAGAAGTGAATGAATTGCTTAATGAGTTCTCATCTACTCTGACAGACAAACCAGGGTTGACAGACTTAATAGAATTTTCACTGAAGCTGACTGACAACAAACCGATACGTTTGAAGCCGTATCCGTTGCCACACGCTAAGATAGATGACGTTAGACGTGAGATTAAGACTATGCTAGATCTAGGGGTCATAGAGAAGACTGACAGTGCCTACGGATCACCCATCGTGTTGATTAAAAAACGTGATAACTCGTTCCGTTTTTGCGTAGACTACCGCAAACTCAATCAAGTGACAGAGTTTTGTGCCGAACCTCTTCCCGATCCGGATCTCATCTTCACTAAGCTAGCTAACGCTCATTACTATACCAAAATAGATTTGTCACGCGGTTTTTGGCAAATCAAGGTCAAGGACACTGATCGACACATACTAGCTTTCACTACACCAGTAGGAAACTACACATGGAAAGTTATGCCTTTCGGAGTTTCAAACGCTCCAAGCATTTTTTCTAAAATGATGCGGTCATTGTTAGAACCACTGTACGGACGTGGAGTTGAGAACTTCATGGATGATTTAATTCTAGGCACCCAGACATGGGAGGAGCACTTGACACTCTTACGAGACGTGCTAGCCAGATTAAAGCAAGCCAACCTCACTGCCCGCCCTACGAAGTGTGAAATAGCACAATTCTCCTTAGACTTCTTGGGACACAAGTTGAGTCATGGAACTATGTCGCCAAGTGAAGCTAAGATAGCACAACTTAAGGACACTTCACAACCGCTAACAAAAACACAAGTTAGAAGTTTTCTTGGTCTTGCTAATTACTACAGAAAATTCGTACCTGATTTTAGTGCCATTGCATGTCCTCTGACTGACTTGACACGTAAGAAAATGCCTACAAAAGTAGTGTGGACTGATGCATGCCAAAACGCTTTTGACACACTGAAATCTAGACTGACTTCAGATTTAATTGTTAAACTGCCAGATTTGACAAAACCATTCTTGTTAAGGACTGATGCTAGCAACACAGGATTAGGAGCAGTGTTATTACAAGAACACAATGACACCAAACACCCAGTTGCATACGCAAGCCGTAAACTCACAACTACTGAACAGAAATATTCCACCAGTGAAAAGGAATGTCTTGCAATAGTTTGGGCTATAAAAAAGTTCGAAAACTATTTGTACGGAAAAACCTTTGTCATTGAGTGCGATCACCAGCCGTTGGCCTTTCTCGGACAGGCGCAATTTACGAACAGCCGTTTAATGCGTTGGTCTTTGTTTCTGACACAGTATGACGCAAATATTCATTACATCAAAGGGTCTTTGAATGTTGGCGCAGATTACATGAGTCGTGCTTGATGCCATCAAGTGCCGGTACTGATAGAATGTCGTTTAATCAATTAACTGAACCCTACGGATTCCTTCCTGTAAATATGAAATATAGTTGCACACTTTATTTCTAGGAATGTTGGAATTTTTTTTGTAAATTTTTCTTCATTGTGGACTTCTACATTTTATCATACATAATTTGTAGGAGGCATTTTATCTTTGGTAAGATAAACGCCTCAAAAGCAAGGGGGTGTCACAGTCTGATAAAAATGTCTGACCTGATGACCTACTTGCCTTGTTTACTTCAAATTCGAATATTTGAAACCCTTGACTCCTTTGTTCAAAGCTTCCTTTTCTAGGTGCTTCTAGAACAGGTCAAGATGTTATGTAACTTTAGGACCATTGTCCAGTTCTCGAACCAACTACATGCTTCGCGAACAGTCACGTGATACGCAATATACCTTTCTATATATGTACCTACACGCTTCCGCTCCCTCACTTCGAGCACACTTTAGCTAATTCCATCAGCTACTCGGGTCGTGAGAGGCAGCCGACAGCCATAGAGAATCAAGGTACCCTTCGACTTCTCATATAAAGGTATCATTTTACTTAATAGTATTTGCCTATGTATTGTTTAAGTATGTATTTGTGCTATGTATTATATGATTTCCATATATGCTTGAGCATGGTTCAGAGAAATAGCTGAAAACCTATAAGTTACGGAATATAAATTTATTGTAACCCTTTTTCCATTTTGTACTTTAATTTATATTATTTTAATTCACTAAGAGCCAGAATGCTGCGCTTGATATGAATTCTTCATGTAATTCAATTATTGCGTGTAATTTTAATTGTAAATTGTGAAGCGCTCTGTTGGTTTGAATTACCCTTTTTGTATGAACATTAATTTAACGTTGTATCTATTTTATTGCTTCATACGTCATGATTGTTAAATGGAACACATGTGAGACGATTATATTTTTTCTAAATCTAATTGTAAGCGACGCGAGGTCGAAAACTCTTTATTCAGCGCATTTAACTGAGCCATGCCTAAGTAGGACGTGTTAGGTTGAGAATTATATCCAAGCACGTTGCATCCACAGGTCGGCTCGTGTTTCACCCATGCCTCACCTGCTTTAGCTTATTGGTATAAGCTGGTTGAATTCTATGGAAGAATTCCACTCTGAGGGCCATGCCGCTAAAATTCCAGTTCCTAGCTACTAAAAGAGGGACACCATTCCTTATGCACCACGTGCGTCGCTAGAGGGGGACTGTGAGAACGGACCGGCATGACTGAGTGTTGAGACCAAGCTGATACAAGAATATAGCTAAGTGCAAACTAAGTGTACAGATCTCAAGGGAACATTTTCTGGCAATTTAGGTTGACAATAACCGGGCATGTGCGCGTAAAGACAAGAGAATTAGACTATTCGCGTTCGCATTTGATTATTGTTAACTTGTTAAACTTTATTAAATCTTATTTTCTTTGTTAATACCTCTTAGTAGTTGATTTATATGCATGATAGACCAAAAGATTTCTTCTTAGATTAAATGGGGGCGGATGAGCAGGATGTTGAAATGAATGCATATTAAATTAGAGGGATTTAACGGTTTTTAATCTAGCTAAAGTTCGCAGTTTATTAGTTTGTAAATTTGTCGTCTGAACTACAAGACACACTTTTAATTAGTCAAATAATAAATTGAGCAACCAGTCTGCATAGAATATGAGAGAAAGAATTAATTATATTTAAAGTCTTTAATTATTCTAAGCAGGGTCTTTAAATAAATACTGGAAACGTAACAACGATGACAATGGGAAGCAACTGCGATAAGAGAAGCATTTTAGCCCTTTGCTTTAACTCGTGGAACACCAGTCCCTCAGCCACTGTGCTTTCGTTGACTTCTTGTCTCTCAGGAACAGCAAGAGACTTTCTCATCTTCTCTCAACGTTCTCAGTCTTCGGAGGTTCTTGTGAGGCCTTTTTTCCCATCACTAGAATCCAAGGAGAGCCGGCAAAATACTGCCAATAAATGCATGCGTCAGAGAACAAACATGCGATGAAGTCAGGCACTGATCACGAAAACTCATGATTCAGGGCTTTTTTTGTGTTTTATGACATTCATTGAATGATCAAGTGCCTCTAAAATGTGTTATGAAATAGTATGGCAGAGTAAATTTGCCATTCCATATTGCTTAATTTTTATAAATATATAAATTCGAAGTGACTCACCTTGGGCACTCCTTATGGTGATATTTTTGTGTCAGATTTGAAGTAAACAACTCGAGTTGAGAATATGCTAGAAATTGCTGATGCTATGCAAACTAATTCCAACTGGATTAGTAGTTTTTATTATTCCATGGTTAAGATTTCCGAGAACTAGACCAGCCAATGGGCTGTGATCAAAAGTTCACATGATGTTAAGAATTATATTGTAAACTCACTTGAATTTGATGTGGCAATGCATCTGGTCATGAAAGGTGGCCATAAACTAACTGACTGATTGAGAAAACATGGACGTCATGCACTTTTGCTATTGATATGTTATACTTGTGTTGTACATAGAGATGAATTATGTGAATAGACTATTATTTCTACAAATTGTGAACTATGATGCTTATAATATAGTATGCTAAACACTTGACATTGCTTCTAGTGAACCCACTCATAAAACTATATGCCTAGTTTATTATGTTGTATGCATGTATTGCACTAATAAATACTTTTGCAAGAAACTGTAAGTTACGACTTGAATGTAAAGTATAACGTAGTTAAGAATGAATAAACTGGAAACTTAGTGTTTGTTTCATGATTATATTTTATTGGGGTGAGGGGGGGAGCAGCTTTTCCTTGTTTTATTCTAATCTTCTGGATTACTGATTATAAACTGCTATAACCATGGTAGATGCGAGAAGTATCTACCGCAGTGTGTAAGTGTAAGGAATTTACTTCCACTCTAGCTGCAGGGAGAGGAAAACACGTAATACAGATGGCATCAGCTGCTCTACTGCATCATGCGATGCAAATATGGTATCAGAGTCTCTCAGTTGATGAACTGAAAGGGTATAAATGGTCTCAAAATATGACCACCATAAAGATGCTCTCATGAAAATTGTCGTGAAGTCTTGCGTGTGACCAAATTTACAACAACTCCTATACAAAGTGGCAACTCCATGTATATGGTATAGATAGTCTAAAACTCTCTGTGCTGTAAAGGTCTGTTTCACCTCGCTGTACACAATACTCCTAAATGAAGATATAAATGCAGGGCAGAATAAACTCACAACTTCTCACATTTAAGTATTCTTATAAAAGTATTCTTATAAAGCAATATAGAAACCGAACAGTGATATATGCTTCCTGCAGCACTGTTTGTCATCATAGGCTCTGCCACAGAAATTTCATTTCTTTCTTATATAACCCCTTTCCAGAAAGTTCTACTAGCTCCTCGAACAATCAACATAATCGTACATGAAAAGCGCGCACACATAATTCTAGGGTTCCTGGTGCACTCCAGCCTACCCTATCTTGGTGCACCTAAACTATCCTGTGAATTATTATTATTATCAATAATAAATAAATGAGTATTATATTACAATCATACTAGAAATGAATTCTATATGCACATACATACTCATATATCACATTCATGCATATAGGGCATATAGTAGGCAACCTTTAAAAAACATGACATTAACAAATAACTGAACTCTGCAATCCACTGCAAAGGAGGTAGTTACTGAAAGAATAAATGTTGAATAGATTACCCCCTTTTTTCCCCTGACAACCTTCTCCACCTTGATAGTAAATAACCTAACCCTATTGCGCATGTGTCGGTGCGCGCATTTGACGGGTCACCCTGGGAGATTGTGATTATAATGTCCAAATGCTGTGCAGCCAACGTCCGCATATACAAGGGAATTAATGTGGACGGACCATTTTACCTTCCTTATCAGAGGTTTCAGGAAAGTACTAATAGCAATCTTTGCGACGATAATTTGCACAGATCTAGGTTAGTACACAATAAGCATCCTCTGAGTATGTATTTCTTTCTCTTTTCATTTATGAAAATCACTCACATTTCACTCTATATGTAAAATTGTGATTTGGTGTTTTTAGTGCACAACGTCGTGTGTTTAGTTTGCATGAATGTATAGTTTCAGTATGTTTACTGTATTCCATGCATTATGCTCTTCAAAAGGTAGAGTTTGTTTTTATAAAAAAGAAACGTAGAAATGAAATAACGCAGTTGTGACATTGTGCATTGAAAGCAAATAATAAACTTTGGAAGGTAAATTTATTTGATCCCATCATACGCCTATATGTTGTATATTTATACTAAATTTATTTATGAAATTATATAATGTAAAATTTTAAAATCCAATACAAATTGATTCTGTACATCTAGAATAAGCAGCTTTCATTTAATTAATATTTGGTGTTCTAAGATTGTTAATTTAAATGCTTACAATTCTCTTTTATTTCTTCGTTTTCCTTTTTCGTTGATTTATTGAGTGTGTTCAAACTTAGGGACTGTATCTTATAAGATAAATGTTGTATTTCGAATTTATGTGAAAATAGCATTTATTAAAATAAGTACATATAATATTTGCTAGGTTACATTTCAGAGTTTAGTCTAACCAAAACTGTTTGCCAGTTCTTCAGTTAATTTAACGACAATATAGGGACATGCATTGTTTTTATATCCTTTCGTCCGAGTCATTCAGCACGTGCAGTCGAGTGATAGTCGATTGTGACGTGTTTCTGGGAAATATAACAAGATGGCAAGATGTTAATTCTCCACCAATTCCCAAGACCTATACCCCTCCCCAAACCGGTGCCGGTAATCTGCCTCCTCTCAGTCACCCACTGGGTATGAGTTGAGAGCTAGTGCCGGATTATAAACCTATGTTTTTTCCCCTGATGGGACCTATATGGTCGACTAAAGTAATGATTGGGAGGACCACCTAAATTTAAACGAAAAAATTCACAAAATATATAAGGAAATAATACTGGATATATAAAACAACAAATTAAATTATTATAACCAGACAAACATAATTAAAAAACTACAGTAAAAAAATAAACAAGTAAAATAGAACAAGTAATAAGCGAAATGATAAAAGATTAAAAGGAGAAAGAAACAAAAACGGGAAAAAATAAAAAGTAGAACTGTTAAATAATATAAAAGAAACAAGAGGACAATAAAAAATAAAAAGAGTGAAGAAGGAAAATACAAAAAAGGTGTTGGGGTTTTTTTTTGTTTTTTTCTAAGAAAAGGAAAAAAAAAGATGCACCCGAACAACAAGAGCTCAGAGTGACAGACAACTTTGACCGGCCAGGCATGAGGTAAATAGTAAACCAGTAAAAACAACTTTGCGGACAGCTGACCAATTGGAAATGATAGATAAAAACTAGGTTGACCTAACCAGTGAGCTAAACCACCCCCCTCACTTTACCCCACAACCCCCTCACCCAGTGTTACATGTCCAGTTTTTATTTAAAGACCCTGCTTAGGAATTTTACAGAACTTTAATTTAATTAGATAAAATAATTTTTCCTCTTTCCTTAAACGACTGGTTGCTCAAATTATCTTTCGTCTCATATGAAAATGCGCATTTGTAGTACAGACAAACAGATTCACAAACAGACAACTTGTGTACAATAGCCGGCTTGGAAACCGTTAACACTCTCTTAAATCTTTATGCATTCAAAATGTTACATTTAGCTCAGTCGATCCCCCATCCAAACCACGATTAGGTCTATATGCATAAAATATCACTACGAAAGAGGTATTAACAAATAAAGAATTTAATAGTTAATATTTAACAATAACAATCAATTACGAAGACATAGCTTCAGATCTAAACTAAGGCAAGTTCGATCGGCTTGAAAGTTAATGCTCGAGAAAGTTATTTTTGCCAGCACATTCGATGGATTCAGAGTTCGGGTTAGTTACTTATCTCTCTTAGGAGTCTTGATGAACACGTGGTCTAAGGTCAGTTCGATCCTTCCACGTATCAAGCGATGCTTGCACTGTACGATCCGTAGTTCCAATAACTTGTTGTCTCTCGACTTGTTATACTAGGGTTTTGTCATGGCAGAACACCATCAACAAAGGCGGTACGGAATTGTAACGTCGTCCGTCCAAGGTTGAATAAAGGAACACGCACCCAACGTGATGCGAAGGTGGCAATAATACGTAGAACGTATTATAAGGCAGAGAAGAACCCGTTCTGAAATAAGAGTGTAGTTTCTATGAGCGATTTGCGTTTACATTCGCAAATCATCCAAGCACGTGACTGATACAATGCTCTTATTTTAAATCTTCGTCTATCATGTCTTTTACAATATATTTATATTCATAAAAGATACAATATAATTCACATGTGTGTTATTTTTAACATTACATGAACGTATGAATTTCCAAACATTTACTTCATCAAAAATGGAATTCATACAAGGAGAACAAAATATAATTCAAATTAAGTATGAGCGCTTTACAATTTAAAAATGAAATTACACGCAAGAGAATCATTTGAATTACATAGAAATTCGCAACGTGCACAGACGTTCTGCGGCACAAGAGAATTAAGGTTTATACAAATTAAAGTCAAAAAGGTTACAATTAATTTATATACAATGAAATCTTTTGTCTTTAGCCATTCTATCGAATCACGTATGCTTGGAGGAGAATTGTAATAATTCACATAAAATACATACATAAATTCATATACAAAAATACAAATAGTAAAATGCAATATCATTGTAAGAAGTAGACGTGTTACCTTCTTAAAGTAGAATTACTGCACAAGACACGGGTTCCTACGTTCCTTTCCGACTCAGCAAGATATTTGGCGACTAAGGTGCTCGAGAGCTGGTGGGTGTGTCGGCCGGTTTGTGTTATGAGTAAAGAATATTACCGCGTCAAGAGTATTTATTGTAGTGCATGAATGCATCACGTGACTAGATCACGAGGTATGTTTGTTGATCCGAACTTTATCAGCTGTCGTTTAAAGTTACATAACAAGGGATGAACCCACTGTTGTTTTTTCCTCATGCTGGTGCACGATGGGAGGGTTTTAACAAAGGAATTCAATTTTAAGGTGCTCGAGAGCTGGTGGGTGTGTCGGCCGGTTTGTGTTATGAGTAAAGAATATTACCGCGTCAAGAGTATTTATTGTAGTGCATGAATGCACCATGATATTCGAGTTTCGGATGTGGGTCAGAAGTTCCTGACACAGAATCTTGTCAGAAGTCTGTCACACCCAGCGCGAAAGCGGCGGAAGCCGGAAGCGTCACCTACATTCAATCACTCAATTCTCCACCATGCTGGGCCGCCTTTGACCTTAGGCTCATTCCCAAAACACACCTTCTAGCTGACCACACGTGTTAGAAAGATAAATAATTGATAATGTAGAATAGGATAGTGTACCAGAAGATAGCCTGAGCCCCCCACCCTGATACATACAGCCAGGTATCGTAAGTAATGCAGGTGACAGACTACAACATATAATATGTAAGTGGTTCAGCACAACACAAGTGTTCTAAGTATCAACAATAAAGTATTCAACAAGAAATAACATGAGACAGCATTATTACATAAGGTGAATAGTTCAACAGTTACAAGTAGAGTGTATAAATGGTTACAGTTCATAACCATGACCATGTGGTGTCTTAAGAGAAACTTTGAGTCAACTGGCACTGTGGTAGCTATTCACTTCATTTGAGTGAACTAATACTTTTAAGAGAGCACTGGATGTTTTTGAGTGAACTCTGAAAGTACTTGATTAAAATTCAAGTGTGTTCGATCAAATCTTGACTGAAACTGTTCAGCTTTTTGGTTTTATAGACACTTAGCTTTGGTTTCCTGACGTATCATCTGGGATTCCAGTGACATGTATATTCAGCAAGCAAGATATTATGGTTTCATTATGGCATTGCTTCTATCTCAGCACTCATTGTGTTCAACATCTCAGATAAGGTGCTGATCTTTGGCAATAATATATACAGAGGATGATTTCCTGCTGTGTTGATAATTGGCAATGAGAATTAGTAGTAAATTTATACTTTATTAAGGCAATCTAACAATTTTCACCTGTATGGTCGATTTGTGCTGGTCTGACAAATATTACGTGATTTCTAGTACGCTTGGTTGCACGAGGTTGAGCGTCACTCTGGTTGGTTCATTAGAGTGAATGTCTGGAACATTCAGGTATGTTTCCAGCACGGGGATAAGTCAGCCATTCTAGAAGATAGGTTTGTATGTAGTCTATTTGTAGAGGAGGGTGGGTGTGGGTTAAGTAAGCCATTATGTAATTTATGATTAATCTTTAGCTATTCAATATGGTTTTGCAACTAAAGTAGCGTTCCTAGAATATTTGAGTGCATATTTTCATTTTCATTTACCTCAGTTACTGTTAAATCTGAATGGAATGTTCTTGCGATTATCAACAAAATATTTTTTTTAAATATCACAATAAAAAGATCAGTCAAGGATCGGGTTTGTAAGCAAGACTGGTCTTCGAAACCACTGCATTCGATTTTAAGTGACATTCTTGATACATTTCGATGTTTCTTTCGAACTCCATTGTTCGTTATCTTTTACTGGCGCCATTAGCGAGTGGCTTTACAATATCACTATAAATAGCTTTGTCTCGATTTACGGGAAATACTAATGTAGCAGGACATCACTCTGTACCCTGTCTGGTTGATTTAGCAAATGTTTGCTGCCTATATGTTGCTGACTAGCAGTTTTGGTAATGGATTATAACTTTATTTATTTATGCGTAAGACTGTTTCATACATAACATTGTCAGATAATTGATTGCAAATATAGATAATGTTTATGGAAATCTAACGTTTCTCTATATGTTTATTTGTAATTTTACCGGAGAGTTTGACACCCGTAATATCACTAATATGTTCTTTCGACAGTTATGTGCGATTGGGACATACGACTATCCTGTCCAGATACTTGGTTCGACAATGAAACGATCACACTTGTCTGTGAGATTAGCAAGCAGCATTTAAACAGTTGTACAGCCAAAGTACATACAGAATTTCGATTGAAGAATGATAATTCTTTAACACAGATGTGCAACGTAGATCCAAATGGATATGAAAAATGCAACCGGCCTACAATGTCCAGTGTACCACAATGTGTCTGTTACGAAAACAGCACCTACTTCTCATTGAAGTACAAATTCATTGCAGATAAGTCAATGCACAATGGAACATGGGATTGCAACAGACCGTGTTTGGACAACCCATTCAGACCTGACATTTTAGTTAAAAACAACAGTCAATACTGCTCCAATGTAAAAGTCCTGGACAGAGGTAAATGTAGAATACTTTTCGTTTATTACATGTTTCACTCTAGCATCATTATTTTTATTTTCAGTGTGCAACCTACAAAATCCTTCAACAGAAATAGTATTTTATTACTCAGGCACTACTCTATAATTAGTCCCCTGTAGAATATCACACATCCTTCCCTTCATTGCCTTCAAAAGGATTATTTTTAATTTCATGATCATCCAAATAGAAAAGTGAATATGTAAATAATAACAAAAGCTATGAAATACGGGTACAAACAGTCAGCAGCACCTGATGTTATTAACTGTAAACATCTTTATTTGCCAGTATTTTAAAAAAATAATCTGAACAGTATGAATTGAATTAGTTTTATAGAATTGAAATTTCGCTCTACGAAACGTCTATATTTCAAGCTGTGTATTTGCGCAACACCAAAGAAACGCATTAGTGATAAAATATCCAATAACAAATATTCAGAGACAGAGTAACAAATATTATTCATTTAAATATAGACTAGATAGTTACATAAAATGCATATAATAGCAACAGCGTGTGAACATGAGTAATGTATATAAGTGTAACAACAGAAATTCGAAAAATATCAAAATCTTGCGTGTCCACCATGTTCCCGTTTGAAGAGCAATTAAATGCTGACTCATTGATAAGTGTCTGAATCTCTTAGTAAGATTCGAACACTTAGATGATCTGGTTACTATGACATCTAAAACTTGTCCACGTGCCAGTGTAACCTTTACCAAAGATGTTCTATCGAAGATAAGTCAGGTAACCCTGTTTGCGAAAACAAATACGTGAAGAATGTTCTTTTAACAAACGGTTTACTCATAACTATTTTTACAAAAAAAAATCTTATCTGATTATTGGACCTCTCTCTCCCTTCCTCACCATCCTACTGGCCATTGAATAACGGCGCTAGATCTAAAAATAGAACTCATCCAAAGAAAATATCCTGCAAAAGCATTGCCTTACATCCTGGTAAACAAATCGACATCTGTGCTTAATGAATCTGTTATTTTCACTTTCATTCTGCACCCACCCCCCTCCCATTATGGAACGATGCTGAAAGTAGTTCGATAGGTATCGACGGAGTAGAGTCATAAATGCGTGTAAAACTAGTGTTGTGTACTGAAAAGCATTTGTGCATTGAATATTTCAGAGAAGTTGCTTCATGGATTTTGTGCCTTTCAGTCTATTTGATAGTCATGTGTTAGAAGTAATAATAAGGCGATGCACAGAATAAAGAGCCACTTTAGAGCCACTTTAAGTTAGTTCATAGACTATAGTAGTAAACGTAAAATGCCGTGGTACGTTTTCTCAAACCCAGTATAACTAAACGTAAAATCCCTCTTAAAAGAAAGCGTTTTTCTAACATTGTGAGAGAAATAGATGAATGCTAAATGAGAAACTATGAGCAATTTCATTTAGATCAAACTTACTGATGATGATGTTTTCGTTTTAAATTGCTAAGGGATATTTATGGAACTAAGACAATTTGACACACAAGATACGATAAACAACAATGTAAATGACATGAAGTATAAGAAGTATTATACACTTATGCATACTTCTTTATTCATTATTAATGCCTTGGCAAACTCAAAACATATATTTGTATTCAGTTATCTATTAAACAGGGCATGTTTTATAAACTTTTAGCACAAATTCACTAATATATTTGTTAGCACTTATTTATTTTGTTATGAGTCTATGTATGTTGGTTAATTAATTAAATAAAGAAACGCCAAGTTTAGTGGACTGTTTCTAAATATTGTACATATTAATTTAATTGAAGATTTAACAATAAAAATATGGAAACTAATTTGAAATGAATAGAACAAGAGTCGATTTATGAAATATTATTAGATTACTTGTTATAAACGTACTTTAATCTTTGATTCTTTTACATTTAAATTACAGGTGAGAATAAGACCAATGAAGCCCCGACTATAACGATTACATTACTCGTGTTTGGAGTGGTATGGATACTTTACTGGTAAAAAAAAAACAAAACAATAAATTTCTTATAAATGTGTTTTACAGTTCATGGCGATATGTTTCAGGTTCATTGCAGACTTTTATGATACATGTCTTGTTTATATAAGTTTTAGTTTAGTTGATTATTTTTTGTTTTATTCCTAGTTCTGAACATACTAATTTAGATTCATAGAGTTGGACCTGTCTAAACTGTCTTGACATTCTAGCGACCAGTTTCAATTGCATTATTCAATTGCATAAGGATGTAATAATTGAAATGTAATAATTGAAAACAAATGTGTCTATCTTTCGTATATATATATATATATATTCCGTACTTTTCAATAAATGAGTAAATGAGCACCAATAAAGTATAATCTAACTTCCTAAGTAACATGGTAGGTTATTTTCCATGTACGATCTATGTACCTTAGAATTGTTTATTTGCACTTTAACTCAAAGTTAATAAACATTGCAATTAATATAAATCTGAAATAAATAGGTATGAAATAGTTATCGTAGTTCTTAAACATACATGGCTAAATCGTTTCACTCAAAGTTCTTAGATTAAACGAAAAGTTACTTTTTTTAAACGGAAGTTATCTCCACCTGGCGCAGGTGCGCACACCTTTTAAGGTCACACATTTTAACATACAGGTGGTCTCGTGACGTTAAACAGTTATTTTGGAGCTACATATAACAAGACCGATCTTTTAAAAGTTCGACTAAAGCTATTTTAGGTCTAGCTTATCGCTTCGCTTTGCTGAATATATATACAAGTGCACCATTTTCAGATAGTTATACTTCTTCAATACCTAAAATAAATAGATTACTAACATGCTTGAGGCAAACGGTATGAGAACACTTGTGATTTTGAAATATATGTATTTATTTCCATTTAGTCCTCATCGTTTGAACCCACTCTTCTTTCAAAATAATAGCAATATCAAACTAAATACAACTTACAAAAATAAACGCAGTATCATTCGACACCGAACGTTTAAATCCGTCTAATTTTAGATTTGAATGCAGAATGGAAATAAGTGATCCATTTAGTGAAGAAAATAATATTCTAACTGTCGGAAATTTCGTCATTTTCCCAGTATAATACACAGGTAATAATATTAATCGGTATGGATACGTTAGTGTCAATTTTACATAAAGTACATAAAACTAGTATCGGTCAGTGTTGTAAAAAGACAACAGTTGAAGAAAGTTGGACCAACAAAGAAATGATCCTGTGGTGTTAGTCCAACTACATTTAAATACTTGCGATCACAACTAAGGAATTATGATTGCACATTTTGTTTTTAATGAAGGCATAAAAGCGACTCAATCATATTTATTAATTGTATATTTCCTTTGTTGAAATACTTATTGGAATGATCTGTCCACACCAACACGTAAAACATACATGCACACAGTAACTTTCACATTAATACACGAAGGAAGAGGGACAAAAGGAAGGAAACTCTCACGGATGGCTGTACTTGTAGATAGAGAAAACTATTGTTTGTGATAATGTACTAGAAAGTTTAGGGAATTTGAAACCCATAAAATTTGCTCATTCATTTGTTTCAAATGTGTGTATATATATATATATATATATATATATATATATATATATATATATATATATATATATATATATCCTCTTCTTTGTTTGTTTGTTTGTTTTGTTTCCTTGTTTGTTTGTTTGTTTGTTTCTTTCTTTCTTTCTTTCTAATGCACTCATTCTGACACACAGATGCACAAAAGAACACATACGCAAAGACGTACACTCACTCCTTAAAAAAATAAAACCAATAAAAACACTGTTGATCTTTTCCTGAAATGTTTCATTATTTCAGGCATCTACGCATGTAGTTATGTGCATTGCTATTTTAACAGCCTTTATTCTCAATGTCAAATTATTTACTGTATGGTAATTCTGATGCATAACATTTCCATGCTTGCACGTGGGTGCGTGTGTATATGTGTGAGAAGGAGAGAGAGAGAGAGAATGCCTAACTGTATGTGTGCCTCTGTGATATGAAATTATGAGTTTATAACAACAACAAAATCATTGGAACATTGCAACTGTCTCAGCTATTCTAACATTGAACGTAAATAAAAACCTACACGAACTAATTATATTGCATAAAACTCATTCAAGCAAATATGAAAGGAATCGATATAAAATATATAGGAGAGTAGTGTGAAGCCAACCTCACTTAGTGAGTGGTTATTATTATTACTTAATTAATTGTCCATAACAAATTACAAGTGAGTAGAATCTTAAGTTATGATATTAATATTCTCCAGCAGACACCACTCGTCTCTCTCTTGGCAGTTAAACATTTAAACGCTGTACACATTTCTCTCTTCTACTAAATCAAAGACAATAATTTACCTTCACTCAGTATTTCCATAGATGGATGAATCTTAATAAAGGAGAAGGCAAACCATCTATAATCTATATTTAGTGAGCCACCATCCACCCACTTTCTTCTCCAACATAAAAATATTAATATGTGTAAAAATGTCAATAAATGTATTTAATCAACACTCAAATATACATATAACAAATACAATGAAAATATATTACTTTACATCAATATTTTCATGAAACCACACTTGAATAATTTTATACTATACAATCTTATATCTTTTCAATACAAATCACAGGATAATTCTCATCAAAGAACAGAAATGGAGTTATTATGGATAAGTGATAATAATTTCTATGTAACCTGATTTGGGTGCTGTCTCAATAGTCATTCGTGGAATTGTATAACAAGGACACAGTTTGTTCAGTTTAATGCAGTCAATTACATGTGGTTCTCTCCTCATTCTCAAGGCTAATCTGGCTCTCTGCTGAACTTAGCTCCCTCAAGCAGAATAACAATTGTTGTAATTGCCTGTATAATATTCCCAGTTCAAAATTCGTCTTTCAGTGCTGCACAAGACATACAACTTGTATGTTCACTTAGTTTTTTGGGGGAGGATTGTAAGTTTTCAGACCAGACTTCCCCTGAATAACATGTTCATCAACTGACAGTTTTTCCATTGGAGCAGATGATGTCAAGTTGTTTGTAAGAGCATAGAGAAATGGCTGCACTTTGTATACAGCCTATCATTGCTGTCTTGCCTGGCTTTATTGTTGTTGCAATTACGAAACTGTTTGATGCTTTCAAATCGCAGTCATATCATCGTCTTGGCCACTTTTGTCGAAGCGAAGTAACCTGCTCCAGTAGAGATAGAACTGAGGCATTTTGATGATGCTCGTGTAGAAGAGAATGCCGATGAATTGCTTAAACTCAGCTAATGTAATCAAAAGTGGCCTAGATGGGTCAGTCTGCACAGCATACAGGTTGGACTGGTGCAGAAGCATCATCAGCATTGCAGGACTGATGGTCTGGAAGTAGTCAATTGATTCTTGAACATCTTGCTTAGGTGGAAGAGCACCAGTGAAGACAGGCTCTTCCATCACCAACTCGTCTGCCTTCTGCAGTCGCCAAACAGGTCTTCGGCCAGCATCCTTGCTTGTTGAAGCTTTCACCATAATACGAAATGAATAACACTTCTCAAGACTAAAGTTCTATGTTGGTTTTAAGACATCCACATACTTATTCATAAGACCAATAATTATATAGCAGTTTATAGACATACACATAGTTAATTCAACATTTTCAGAAGCAAACCTAATATAATTTTGCATATTTCAATAATCACTGCATTATGATGTAAGTTTCACTGGTAATGTTTGAAATTTACTCCTAATAGAGTAGATGTTAACAGGATGGCTAACATCTACAAAGAATGGGGAGGGTATATGGCATAGTAAATTTGCCTATCCCTAATTTTATATTAAATGGTTAAATTGTCAGAGTAAGCTGACCTTGGGCACACTTTAAAATGGTATTTTTGAAAGTGTCTCAGAGTAAACACTCGAGCTGAGAATATGCTGGAAATTGTTGTTGTAATGCAAACTAATTCCAACTGAGTGAGTAGATTTTAATACCCAGTTGTTATGATTTATGAGAACGAGACCAGCCAGTGGGTCGAGATCTAAAAGTTTAATTGCTGTAGAGAAATTATCCTTTGATCACTTTGAATATAGAGTGGCAAGAAGTCTTGTCATGAAAGATGGCTATTAGCATAGTAGAGAGTTGACTGACTGTTGACAGAGAATTGACTTAGAAATATTTCGTGCAATGTTGCTATTAATATGCTATACTTGCATTGTATACAGACATGCATTATGTGAGTAGACTATTGTTTCTACAAAGGTTTGAATTAAGCTGCTTATTATATGTTTTAGTGAAACTACTCATTAAAATATAAGAGTATTTATTATACAGTGTGTGTATCAGTCTAATAAACAGTTGCAGAAAATTGTCAGTTGATACTGGAATGTAAGAAAGAATGGAGTTATAAAGTGATAAACTGGAATTTAGCATTCCACCCTGAATATATTTTTCTGGACAAGCAGCCTTCCTTTATGTGTATGATTTAAACAACTGGGGAAGATGCAGGAATTGTTGTCATAGTGTGTGTAAATGTAAAGAAATACACTACATTTCATTGATGTATGGTGGCAAGATATACTTGCTAGATGAGCAATTTCTGGTATAAGGGAATGCTAGAATTGCTGTAAGTGTTATTCTGCTTGAGGGAGCTGGTACGGTGGTAGATAACATCCAAGTTGGCTTGGAGAGAATAACAGCATGTTGGTGTTTTCAAAATGTGCAGAAATATAATTGAAGTTGATGGCAGACAATGAACTTGTGACTTTGATATAAAAAACAAGAGCAGCAGCATCTAAATAATGTTACATAGTATCCTTATAGCTTATCTCTAGTAACTCCATTTCTGTTCTCTGATAAGTACTGTCCCTTCCCATCTTGTTGGAGTATTAGTGTCAGTACACTAAAGGAAAGGATAATAATACTGAAGATTTGCTTAGTCGCCATAAGGCTGATGAAAGAAACACAGATTCTAGCTCACCCCATCCAATTACCCATTTAAGACCGGATGCCTTAGATTCGTAACGCTGACCCACTGAACTCGTCCTCATGAATCTTGTAATGTGATCACGTGTCATGCAGATGTTAACAGTTCGTAACTTCCATGATATTCTTAATTATTTGACTTTGAAGCTAAACGCTTTGATTGTTGTGCTATGTTAAAGAAACCATATTCGTGTAAATACACCGTTTTCTAACGAATAATTTAAATAGTCACAAATGTGAGAGGAATGTACTTGCTGTTACTTGCTGGAATTGTAATGCTGTTATCTTGGTACTTCCTATTTAATCACGTTCATCATTATCATTACTAATTTTCATTTGAACAGTATACTTTAATTCTACTGTAACTATGTATTAAATTGTCATATGGAATTATTATGAATACTTGCCGTATTTGAAATTAATTAACCTAATGTACATTTATTATATTGCTGCCCTGTACAAGTAGCTATTTTTATCCTTGGAGCCAGTGAGTTTATAATAAACTTGAAACCCCAATTTTAATCTTAGTCGGGAGGTTTCACATAATGGCTTGTGTAGTCCACCCCACCCCTCCTCTAAAAATAGACTACCTATAGTCTAAAAAGACTAACTCTTATCTTGGCTGGAAACATACCTGGATGTTCCAGACACTCACTCTAACGAATGAATGTGCAGCTCAGCACCATGAACCAACGTACCAAAATAGTACATGTTTGAGAACGTAGTTTTTTTCCTACAAAGCCAAAAAGAACAAGGAAAGCCTTATGAGTACAAATTTTAGAATGCATCATAGGAAGATATCTGAATTACTATAGAAGAAACAACTCGAGAATTTCACTCAGGGAGAATAATCTACTTCCTAGATAGTCAAAGAGCGAGGAAAATCTCAAAGTTTAGGAAAACAGAGTCGTCACTGAGTATTACACGAAGACAAATAGAAATATAAATTTCAAAAGGAACAGGAAGAAATACGATACAATGCAAGGATAAACGAAACAAAGGAGGCCGACCACACCAGTAAAATAGTATAATATAAACTTATTTATATTAATATAAGTTAAGAAACTTAATTTCAAATTTAATTTTGTAATGTTCAGTCATATACTGAAAATTTAATATAATTTATTGTAAATTATAATTGTGCAGATTTGTCCTTAATAAATATAAATACATTTTAATTCATTTCCTGAATTCGTTTCGTTTTTGTGAGGATATTATGTTTTTCTTCCAGAAAGTATGGTGGTCCTTTGGACAGAATTAGTGCTTTGGCCAAGAGAGAAAAACTTATGGGAAACAAAGTAAATTTTAAGAAGAAAATAATCGCAAAATAAAGATAGTCACATTCTTCTTTCCGATTAAAACAATTTCAAACTATCAACAACAACCAAAATATCTGAATTTATTCAATCACATGATTCAGGCAGGAAATATCACAGAATAAATTTATGAGCACTTGAAGTACTTCCTGCACGATATTCGTGCACGTAATTTCAGTTCATTTGCACTAAAAATGTTTCTGTCCTGATGATATACGTAGGTCATCATTTAAATAAATTATGAGTGTCGCGTGACAGTGGCAACAATTGAATGACGTTCTGATACCATAAGTGAATGTTGCTCCACAAAGGGAATATAATAATAATTTACATTAAATTCTTAAGGGTAAGAACTTTCAATCAGCCACAAGAGCGTAACAGAAAATCGCGCAGGTTTAAAGCTAATTATAATTTTAAAAATATTTTGTGCATATTTGCATGCCGATATTACTGCTTGGGTCTTTCGTCATGAACATGTATAAGCATGATATTGTACACGACTTATAGTTATAAGTAAATTTACTTTGATTTGAGATTTAATATTGACATATACACTGAGTGTACGGTAATAGTATTTGCTGACAGAGCAGTAGAAATTGTAGAAGTATAGATCCAGTAAATATGAAGGAAATCTCATTAGATGTTAAGGAGGTCGCTAACCTTGACAATACTAAGGCAAATGTACTGCATTTGCTCATGATACTCAAGTGAGTGAGTGCACAAAGGATTGTACAAAATGCACTTGATCCGACAACACAACATGATTTACTCTTTGTTTCTAAGCACTTGAACTGCTGTATGAATGAAGATGTAACCTCACTGTGCTTATGGAGTTTTTTTTTATGGCTTAAAATAATGAATCTTCACGTATTTCAAGGGAAAACTGTTGAGTGAAGCGTGTTTCCGTTGTGGTTGTTGTTTTGCGATGATTTCTGTATATGATTGTTTTGTATAATTTATTTCGTTATGCATGTGTGCATTGTACTGCTATAAATTTAGTCTTGATCTCATTTACCATAAATGTTAATTGTAGCGGTATTATCTACAGATATAAGGATATAAATAAAATGCGTGTCACATTATGCATGGGGGGTGTCACATACTGGTTTATGTAGCCCACCCCTCCTATAAAAGAGGACACCATGTAAATATACCTTCTAGAAAGGTTTACCTTTATCTTCTGGTACAAACCTGAATGTTTCAGACACGCACACATGTACCAGAAACTCATCTGTAAATCGTCAGTCCAGGTAAGCTGACCTTAGAGGCAACATGTAGTTTGGTTCCCAGCCTTATTACTAACTCTTATTGCCGGTTATCAATGCAGCAGGATATATATATATATTAATGCCAAAAAGTAAGTGTATTTGCTTGCATAAGTAATATTATAATTTATCCTGGACATTTGAAAGTTGATGAGTGCTGAACCGCAGAACAATGCCAGAGTAGAATGGAACATGGGCGACTGGTTCTATGGACTATGTATGCATCTGCTCCTATACTACATCATCGGGACCCTAGACAACATGTCACGCCACCCAAAGATAAGTGACTATAAAGTCAACAACTGTAGAGCTTCAATGAAATCCATTCAAACTTAAAATATTCAAGCTTCAACCAAATACAGTCGACTTCAGTCAATTTCTCTCAGATTTATCTTAGAGTCCACTCGGAAACAGCGTTCTCTTTTAACTCATTTATAGATCACTCGTACGAACAAACCAAATAACTTCAGCAATGAGATAGATCTCTACACGAAGATTCTCTTACAACACTACATGGTCATGATTATAAATTTATAACATTATAAACATTGTAACTGTTGACGATTGCTATATGTAGCCAAGATTTCTTATGTGATTTCTTGTTGAATTCTTTATTTGTTGATAATTAGGCCCATCGTGTTAGTGAGACTCACTTACATATTATATGTTGTAGTCACATGTATTACTTACCATCATGGCTTTATGTATCGGAGGACTCATGATATCTTCTAAAACTATCACTCATCTATTCTCTATTATCTATCATTCTACTTTGTAAAATGTATGGCCAGTTAGAAAGTGTTTTGGGGGTTAGCCTGCAGTTATTGGCGGCCCTGGGTGGTGGAGAATTTTAACTATTTGCCATCTCCCAACAAAACGCAACAGGTGGGCTATTTACATATAAAGTGTTAAGCCGTGTTGGGTAATTTTCATTTGTGATAAATATTTCGCTGCTAACATGCAGTGATGCGTTGATCATCTAATCTAAAAGTTAATATAACAAATTTCAACTGGAACTAACTCTTAGCATTGCTTTCAACGTCTTCATGTCCAACTGCACCACTTATTTACGTATTCTGAATTTTGTTTAGAGAATCCAATGTTGCGAGCCAATCAAGCCATCGTTTTATAAGAAAACACAACAGCAAAGTGAGAGAAAATAAAGAAAATGATTTGTGAACAAAAAAGACATATATTATGCTAATACTTATTTCAAACAAACAATGTACGCACTACCATTATAATTTATCAATTTCTTTAACTGATTTAATGAAATGTTTAAACTTATCCAAGATAACTTTAACATGATTTTGTCTGCCCACAGGAAAGAAATAACAGCAAAAACAAAATTCGCAATGCATAGTTTACATCGGAATTTACATCAGTTAAGTCCGTATTCATAATTACAACGACTATTAGTGAAACAATCGACCCCAAATTCATAAACTTCGGGCTTTTTACCATGCTGTTAAACTAATCAAGCGTGACTGACTATGTCCATAGGCCGAGTAACGTTATACTTTGTACATTGTCTCTAATTTGACATCCAGCTAGGTGAGTAATGAAACCTATACACTTCTAAAATAAAACTTTTAGAGGAACTACCATTAATGGGCGATTTCGCCTCACCTCTGTCTGAGTATGTGTATGCCGGGACTCAAGTCTTTGTTTGTTTGCGCGATGGTATGTGATTCTGCATCTTAGATGGACGTAGAAGTTGCCATAAGGGAGCTAACGTATCTATTTTCGAGGCTCTCAAGAAGTGCGTCAACAACGCTACAACATGTGACGGTCACACGAAAGTGAAATAAGCAACGTAAATATAGATAGACAGACGGACGGACGGACGGGATGGATGAACGGAATGACGGATAGATAGATATAGATAGATAAATAGTAGATAGATAGATGGATAGATAGGTGGATAGGTAGGTAGATTACAAACATTTTATCTGAAAACATGAATCTTCATTAATCGATATGTCGAGACGGTTGATTTAGGAACGCATGTAACATGAACTGCTTCTAGTAGTTTTAATGATAGTAACCATGGCAACACCGTTGCTTCTGAATTTATTTTTCATTATAAAATAATAATTATTGTATGTAATATATGTAGTATTCTATATAATGTATTCTAATATAGAAACATAGAAGGTATTCATTGTTACTTACAATGAGATATTGTGTGTGTGTGTGTGTGTGTGTGTGTGTGTGTGTGTGTGTGTGTGTGTGTGTGTGTGTGTGTGTATGTGTGTGTGACTGAATTTGGGGTTTTTACCAAAACGACTGACTCATACAGCTGTCGCGTATATTCAGGCTTTTAAGTACACGGATAAGGAAATGAAAAATAATACATATCAGTATTAGATAACGACAGCAGGTGCATGGCAGAGTAAACGCGCCTCTCCATATTTTAAAATTAAATCGTTGCATAAATTGTCAGAATAACCTGACCTTGGGCACTCCTTATGACGTTATTTTTGCAAGTTTGGAAGTAAACAACCTGAGATGAGAATATACTAAAAAATGCTGATTTAATGGAAACCAGTGGGTGAATAGTTTTTATTATCCAATGGTTGTGATCTATGAGAATGAGACTAGCCAATGGGCTGAGATTAAAACGTTTACCTGCTTCTCTAATCACTTGTATTTGAATTTGCAAGTCCATACTTGAAAGTCGGCCGTTACCTTGATGATGAATTACTGACTGGTTGAGAGATAATGGGCTTAAAAATTGCTGCATTTTCTTAATGATATGTTATATTCGTGTTTTATGCAGATATGTAAGATGTGAGTTGAATTTTATTTCTACAAGTGTTTGAACTAGGCTGCTTACAAGTAGTGTAGTAATCACTTGACATTGTTTGAAATGCTAATTATTATTATTATAAAATTTCACAAGATCAAAAGTCTATGTCAGTTTTACGACATACACTTAGTTAATTCAACATGTTTAGAAACCAACATAATATAATTTTACATGCCTCAATAATCACTGTGCATTAAAATATAAAATTAATTTCTTGCATTGTATGTTGGAACATGTCCTCTTATGTCTCCACACTTAAGGAATACTAATGCGAATCATATGCAAAAAACAGCATCATAATTTCTTTTCTCCTCTCTGATAGGAAAATACAAATACATAATCAGGTTAGCATAAGATAAATGAACTTTGCATAAGGTTAATCCTTCCTCTCTACCTTAGAGAATATATAAAATATTTATAATAACTTTTCGCTGCACTTACAGACTTATGTACTGGACCCTAACATTTACATTTCTACTGCTCTGAACACATAGTTAATTGCCTCCTACATTATCGGTACCTTTGATGACTTCCACATTAAATCTAATTTAGCAAAATATTTTGCTCTACTGAGCCGAGCGAAGAGGTGCTCTGGTTCAGCTGAAAACACAATCAACGTATGTTGCTGTCTGTAGTCTGCACACAATTGGTGTGTACCAGCCTTCTTTGTAATTAAGACAATTGGAGAACTATATGGGAACTCCGCCTTCTCAATCATACATAATGCTAACGTAGAGTCAATTTCGTGCTTAACAGCATCCCGTTTAGCATAATGTAAAACACACGGTTTCATGCGGATCGGATTATGATCCTGATGTGCGACCGTAAATTCGCATAGACTCGTTTTTCTGCGTTTATCAGTAAAAAATGTCGCGAATTTCTTTATCACGCACTATAACTGTTATGATTCAGAGTTTGATATTTCTGTAAAATAACATCATCAACAGTTTCTGCATCTGTCAAACCTGAGTGTGTTATGGATTCAGCATCTGGTACAGAGATAGTATCATCGTCCTCATTTACAATAGTAGCAACCGTGTTATCTGGGCGTTCTGTGTATGCTTTCATAAGATTAGCATGAAAAAGTTTCGTTTTCGATCCGATCTGAAAGCGGAAATTGCAGCCATTCAATTTCATATGGTCCTTGCCATAATACATCTAATTTATTTCGGTGCAAAGGTAAAAACACCCGCGTACTGACTTCAGTGTTAGTTGCTTTCGTTTTATGGTGGTGTAGACGTACTTGTCTAGCTTTACTTTTGTCTACATTCTTGGCCGCTGTATGAAACGAAGAAACAATACGATTTGCAACTTCGATCACATGTTGATAAGTACTTTTCACATATTCTGCTAGTCCGCTCTCTGACCAATACTCTCGTAATATACACACGGGTCTCCTAACGGTTCTACTGTATAAGAGTTCAAAAGGTGAGAATTGGGTCAAATAATGTGGTACTTTGCGCAATGCAAACAAAAGTGCTGACAAATATAAATTCCAATCACGCGGTAATATTGACGATTCATGCCTAAATTATGACAAGGTAGTAAAATGAAAACTGGACATGTGACAATCATCACCAGAGAGAACTAGAGGAGCAACCCTTTTGTGACACGTTTTTATATAGAGATTGCGAATTGTAAATATATGTTTTGGATGACTTAACTATGTTCTGAAAGCAAAACTTACAGTTTGGTACATCAGCCTTGTTAAAATTAATTTCTAGCAATATTATATATATATATATATCACTTTTGTAATTCGCGACAGTTAACTTGTTCTTCGTTCTGTTCGTGTAACGAGCTTGTAGCGATAGGAATAAGCAAACACTTGTGAGATCTAGGCTTCGATGACACTGGCTAGGCAGGGTTGCAATGAGTAAAACAAGGGTGTTCATCGAGATAAGACTGTTTTAGGTCAGTGGTAGTTGGCCGTCAATGGTAAATAGGCTATACCACAAAAACGGGTCACTATTTATAGTTACACTATTCATACAAAACAACCAGTTACTTTTTAAATTCCTTAATACATTTCTATACTTCATAGTTTGAATTTTTTAAAATCACTTTATAAGTAAGTATTTTTTTATATTTTATTACACTGAGACATTCCATTGTCACTTTTCACTAGACAGACGGCGAACGGGTTAACAGTGCAGACACAACCATATGCACCGCCACAACTTCGAGTTAGAATGATTCAACATCTTCACAATAATAAATACTGTTTGAATTAAATGAATCTTGCTTCTATTCCATGATGCATAACGAAAAGAATATTAAGAATTATTTTGAGTTTAGAAAGGTTTATTGCGTTCAACTAGTTGGATGATAGGTAATTTTCTGTTAGAGTTCAATTACTGTCCTAAATAACTGCCCAAATTAAATCTGGAAATTATAACACGTTTTGTTATTATTCATAACTATTATTGAGGGAGAAAAATAAGCGTGGTCAGCAGTTCTTGGTAATATAAATGATTATAATTTAAAAAAGTATTTCGACCTTACATTGTTTAATCAGCAATATGCACATTCATACTCTCTATTATAAACTAAATCCAGATGCACGTAAAACAAGAACACTCTATTGTTTCAGTCTATATTTGCACTTACTTTCATGCCACTCAGATTTAGACCATTTTATAGCACCATACATCTCTACAACAGACCAATGTAAATGCCAGAAATGTTATTAAAATGACTTTATGGAGATGATTTATAATGTTGATAACATGATTATAATGCACAAGATTTTGTTTTTTCCAGCTACGTCCATACACCTTATTGCTGTCCAATCATACACATTCAGATAATATTCTACATCAATCGAATTACCTTCTGGTCTACTCCAGTGTGGGTGAGGGTGGCGGGGGTGTTCAGTGCTCAGCTTAGAATCATTTCCAATGTACGTAGTTTGTGTAATGTGCAGTGTGTGGCTTTTGTCGCAATTAAAGTTTTGATTGTAATTGAGGAAAGTTTAATTTTTCTTCTTCATTTTTATTTTAATTTATGAAGGGATATGATTTATGCATGTGTGCTGACGTGATAGTAACTTGTAATTGTTAATTATTAAACTTGTTTTCTTTGCAATATTGTTAGCCTATTGTCAATTGAAAATGTAGTGCGTCATCTTATCTTGCCATGTCATACAGCTAATGATCGCTATAAAGCTTGTCTATGTGGTAAATATTGCAGTACTGACTGTGTGAGAACCATGACGAGTCAAAAAATGGTCACGTTAAATTCCTGATCCTCGCCCAATAATAACCAGTGTCGATTATCCTCAACGGTGTCTACGTACATTGAAAATGATTCTAAGGTGAATTGATAGCGTGCATTTGCACACAACTAAACAAACTTTTCTTTTTTTCTTCTCGATGACTTCTTTTCCCCACAGGAATTGCGAGGAAACTTTTCATCCTCTTGATGTTCTCAGTTTCTGTAGAGTTCCTGTGGGGCCTTCCTCCCTTCTGTTCTAGGAGGGTAGTAATGTTAAATTTTTTTTTTTAAAAAAATTAAAAATAAAAATTAGAATATATATGAAACTGTTCATTTATCACCATTGCGTGCACGAGGTCAAGGTGCTTTTAAAGAAAGAAATGCGAATTGGAGAAATATGCTCCTTGATCTCAGGGTGTTATTTAGAATTATTTTGAAGGCGGCTTTCGATCCAATTACATTTTCGAGAAACTCTGAAACGGGTGAGCACCAGAGAGAAAGAAAATAAAAAGCACATTAAGCTGTGAATGGGAGGGAAATGGCAACGGAAATATGCTTTTAAATTTAAATCATTTTCGATTTCCAAAATTAATTTATTTAAGATATTTTAATTTAAATACTTTTAGATTTGTTAAGGAAGTATACGAATATTTTCGCATGGAGACAATTTACACTTTCTCCAGATGTAAGGCTTATTAATTATATTTGATGAGCGTGTGCTTTTGACTCTATATATTAAAGAGCTTCAAACACACAATCATAAACTGATGGAGAGAGATGTGCAACAAATTTATATGAATATTTTCTAGAATCATTACATTACTGTCAAAAGATGCTAGAATAATTTAAAGCGTATTTTACCAAATTTAACTTAAACAATCATTTAGCAGTTTTGGTTATTGTGTAAATACATATTTTTTTACATGAAATCGTTTCATCATTTTAGCACATTTAGCTTTAGAATTAATCAGCGTTAGATTCATACTTGCTTTTAACAGTTTCCGAAACCTAACAGTTTATTTGGAGCTGTAAAAGAAATGAAACATATTTGATGCTAATTCGAGCATATCGCCATTGTGATTTTCTGAATTGAACATGAATCATGGAAATTGGTCAGAACAAATAAATAAGCAAGTTCATTACGACATTGCTTAATTGAATGGGTTCACTTGACGTCAATGAATCGTTACGATTATGTAACGTTATAAAGGTTTGCGTTTAATGAAAATACAGTAACGACATTGAACCTTAATGTTTATGTAACGTTAAAAGGGTTTGCGCTTAATGAAAACGCTATGACATCGTTGGATCCATATGATTACGTAACGTTAACCTATATCAGTGGTGCACAAACTTTTTAGGCCAGAGGGCCACATTTCCAATTGAGAGTGCATGGAGGGCCGCAAGTCAGATTGCACATGGATTGCTCAGTAGAAAAAGAACAACACAAATAATGAAATAATGTCTTTACATTCGTTTTTGCCTTATTAACATAGATTTAGTCTTTATTAGTGAGAAAGATGAGCCTGAATGTTGTTAACAACTTTGTCAATATTTGGTTCGAGTTTTGTAGTCGCCAGCCTCAAAATCGAACAGAGATTGTTGTCGGTCAAACTCGATCTCAGCTTGTTCTTGTTCATGTTCATTACTGAAAACGTTTGTTCACACAAGTATGGGCTGCCGAATTCTGACAACAACTTGCAAGCCAAGTCCTTGACATTTCTGTATGTGCTCGAGCTGAGACTTCCGTAAAATGTTAAAATGTTGTTCTGCTGAAAAGATGACTTCAGTTCAGGTGAACATTGAAGATCAATGACCTCCAGTTGACAGTGATCAGGCACGGACTCTACACTACATGAGAAAGGATCGCGAATGAAGTTGAATAAGTCCTTGTGCTCCTTGAAGGCATCAAAGCGTTCAGTAAATTCCTTCAGCAATGTTTCACAATTGCAATGGTATCTGCTGAAGTTACATTGGTACTCCTTCTGAAAAGCTGAACAAATCGGAAAATGACAAAGATTTCCAGCTTGCAGATTCGAACAGAAGAGCCTCAACTTCAACCTGAAGGACTGCAGTTCCTTGTACATATCAAAGATAAAGTGATCTTTGCCTTGGAGACGCTGGTTGAATCTATTCAAGTGATCTGCCATGTCTGTCAGAAATGCTGTCTGCCAACCACTGTTTGTCAGTAAACACAGCCGTGTCTTTGCCTTTGACAGTAAGGAATTCACAAATTTCCGTTCGCAACTCAACAAACCGTTTTAATACCTTTCCTCGACTCAGCCACCTGACATCTGTGTGATACGGAATGTCTCGATATTCTGCCTCGATATCTTCAAGAAATGGTCTGAACTGTCGATGATTAAGTCCTCTGGATCGTATGAAGTTCACAGAATTAAAAACGAATTTCATGACGTCAAATTTCAAGATTCGTGCACAGAGCGAATCCTGATGAATTATGCAATGGCACATGTGGACACTATCTGTTGGAATTCCAAGCCCCTGCAAATGTGGCAGCAAATGAGCAACAAATTCTGATGCTCTTCCAGTCATAGCAGGCGCACCATCCGTGGTAACGCTGGCTAGCTTTGGCACCTGGACGTTTAAGGTTTCCAAGAACGGAAGTCACTCCTCCAAAAATATCTTCACCAGTCGTCTGCCCATGTAGTGAAGCCATACCAGCTAATTCTTGAGTTATTTCAAAGTTCTCATCCACTGCATGCACAAAACCCAGCAGTTGTGCTATGTCAACATTGTCAGTGCTCTTGTCCAAAGCAATTGAAAAGTACTTACAGTTAGCAAGTCTTTCACACAACTGTTCACAAACATCTGTTGCTAAGTCTTACAGGGCCTTGAATGGTCGTCAGTGAGAGTGGGACTGTGTTGAAAAGGTCCCCTTTTCAGGACATATTGGACAGCTTGGATGCAGTCAGTAAAGGGCGTGATGATTTGGCAACAATATGTGCTACTTTGCACCTTGCATGAGCAAAATACTTGTTTTCTTCAGACTTTTTTGTGAAGAAATGTTGCTGTGCTGACAGACCTTTTAAAAGTTGCTCAATTTTGTTGTTTCTGTCAGCGCCTTTTAAGTCATCAAAAGTCGCAGCGTGCTTTGTTTTGTAATGCTGCTTGCAGTTGAAGTCCTTCATCACAGTAACAGACTCACAACAAATTAAGCACATAGCTGCTCCATTAAAATGCCACATAAAGTATTTAGCCATCCACTCTTTTTTCACCTTCCTTCCCCCCACCCGTCACCTCACCCCATCCCCAGACTGAACTCTGGCTGGCTGCCTGTGACTTGCTCTTTCTAATGCTAATTGATGTCACCATACATCAAAGATGTGCAGATACTACTATTTCAACACATAGCCTTTGATCAGCTGAAGTGAACAATGTGCCCAATACACAGAGCTCTCACCTCAATACCCTATCCAGCGTTTGTTTTCAACACAGCACAAGATGCATGCACGGGAAAGCAGACCACTGTTCTACTCTCTTGTTCAGATTAATGTTAAAAGCTCCTTGCAGGCCACAAATAATGGTAACATTCTAAAGTCTTCTGGGGGCCGCATGCGGCCCGCGGGCCGCGGTTTGTGCACCCCTGACCTATATAATGGAACTGTAAGTTATCCGGAAGCAAGGTTTGTTTGCTGAATTTAAACCTGTAGAGGATGTCGGTTTGAATAACGATGCGGTTTTCATGAAGTAGGTATATATTCAATAAACTCGTGTGAAGTTTGAGTGATCTGTATTGAGATTTTACAACAAAAGAAAATTTCGTAAGTCCTCATTATTACAGAGACTTCAAAAAGCCGAGAAAAGTACGATAAAATCCTTTTAATGTAAAAACCGTTGCTGCGCATGAATGACAAATGTTTTAATACTGAGTGTCAAGACAGAACATCAAAATGTGGATGTGTAATATCAGCGAAATGAAAGTGCTACCGAACATTTCTAGTGGAGGACCTAGTGCTAGAAAAGCGGGTACAACATAAGCTGTCGCAGAGATTCTGTCCAAGTCATAAGTAATGTTAAATTAACGGTTAATTTTAAAATGCTTTGTGGATGTTTTAAGAGATGTAAACAAAATAAATACGAACTATATATCATTTGGACAAAAAGTTGCATTACCATATGGGAGAAAATGTCTTTCGCGAATATCAGTGCAACAACAAAGTTCATTAATAAGTGAATACGAGCGCTAGAATATTTCTCAGGAAAGAAATATGACGACCATTTCTCGGGAATGGCGTTCTCTTATTCATGAGGGATCTTCCCCGGCTGGTGCAATCACGCATATTACTTATTACTCATGGCATTATGAAATAGACATGCAAACGCCGGCCTAGACTGCTATCAGAAAGGGCATCCATGATGTACGATAATACCTGTCCTCATACAGGGACAGGTTGTTCAGCACTACATCTCTGTCAAAATACAGGAATACTATACCGGAGCAGGATTGGAAAATGAACGATGCACTAAAGTATCGATTAATATTTATTATAAATTATTATATCAATGAATACATGCAACACATGCAATGGGAGGGGAATGCACTAATGCGAGTAAATAGGTACATTATACTATTGTGTGCGTAGAGAGAGATTAATGTGTAATGTTTCTCTTCAAAAATACTTCCTGCATGAATAAGTGTGTTAGTACAGCATATATCACGCACACAAATAAAACATACATATATACTGGCATACCCAACAATTCATTGCATATTCAGTATTCTTTCATTTCCAAAGTGTATGCTATTTATTTGTTATTTACTCGTATTTTTATTTCATTATTTATGTATTCATTCATCAACACATTTGACAGTCATGTATGCATTCACCTATTTTATTCATGCATTTTATTTAAAGCCTAAAATAATGATGAACACTGGTAGGTCTTTGGCACAGATATCCATAAGCTGATCATGTTATCGATCTCTTCATTATTGTGTGGATATACATAATCCAAGCATGCATCCTATGATCTACGCTCCTGCTATAAGCTTGTATTGTCATCAGATACACAGATTTTCAAACTTTCTAAAAAAATCTTTCTGTAACATGATATATTTCCTTTCGAGCTAAGAGGCAAAGAGACCAAAGTCATTCATGAGTCACATCTCACCTGCAAGTATAGCTCCCTCTTGTACATGCTGCTGTTTATTCATTGTATGTTGTTCTCCCTTTGAGCATGGTGTGATGCTCGGAATCGTCCCTAATTAATTAAGGTTAAGAACTAGCCACCATTTAATTTGTCGCACTCTGTGCTAATGACCATTCCAAGTCAAACGGTTAGCGCAGTCATGCTTGATTGATAGCAACTGG
The DNA here is from genome assembly GCA_028829895.1 of Sinotaia quadrata. Taxonomy (NCBI): domain Eukaryota; kingdom Metazoa; phylum Mollusca; class Gastropoda; order Architaenioglossa; family Viviparidae; genus Sinotaia; species Sinotaia quadrata. Next base: position 118,320,798 of record CM054179.1, read on the forward strand.
TGAGAGCTCTCAGGTCAGTCCTCTTAATTGAAATCGGATGGGAGCCTGCAACCACAGTCGGCCAGAGAGATGGGGTGGGGAAGGGGGGAACCCTAGCAGCTTGTTTGTAGTAGTAGCAACTTCCGTCAGAGATGGTTAGGACATGGTATTGAGATGAACAGGTACAGATTGACTGTCTGGCCCATCGAAGCGCAAGTCAATAAATACCCTGTCAGGCCTCATGGCAAAGCACTGTGACAGTAATCTCAACAATATTCTCTGGTCCAGTTTTAAGGCATTCGTTAAAATGTTTGGTAAGTAATCTGTTCAAATAGGACTTAGAATGTTATGTTTAACTATTGTTCATATACTTTGTTTGATATATGTTAGATTTTTCTTTTCAATTGATATGTTAGAATTTTCTATTTGATTGATATGTATTAGAATTTTCTATTTGATTCATTAATATGTATAGTTCATGATGTATTGATGAATGATGTAAGAGGCTAAACAATTGAGATTGTACCTCAGGCAAACATTTGTAGAATATTGACAATCTAGATTAGAGTAGCAGATGGCAGACATTTAAATATGTGAACTGTTTTTTAAACTTATTTGTATTGTGATAGATATTATTTTATAATAAATCTTTATTTTATGTTATATATTTCTTACGCGAGCCTTGACACGTCTGGAGTAGTTAGTGTGTGGATGGGGGTTCAGGAGCTAGACTATTGAATGAAATTAAATCTATGTTGTTGTTTTAGATTACTCCTTAAGTAAGAAATTCCACCTGCGAAAAAGTTATGTACCGGTGGTGTGTAAGTTTGTATGATATGTGAGTGGGAAATTTATATTAGGAAACGAATCCTAAATATAATCACTAATAAGCGATTATGGTTATTAATGATACACCAATTAATAAATAATAATACATAATTAGTATTAATGCACCAGGCACATCACACATAGAATTAGATTTTATATCTTCACAGATGTTGTGTGGATTGTTTGTTTTTTTTAGGGTGATTCTCTAGAAAAAAGGTGACCCATAAATTAGTTTCTTTTTATACCAGCAAAAGATAGACCTTTTGAATACTCTTTACTGCAAGATTTTTTTATTTTCATCAATTGGTGGTATTGGCATTTTAACAAGAAAAATATTCTTACCTTAATAGGCACTGACATAGTCTTCCATGAATGATCGTAACCGGTACTGCTTCCATTTGAAATGAAAAAAGAAATTATTTTTATGAATCTTGTGAATTATTTTTATTAAAAATAGTTAATCTTTTATGGGATTCTTTTTTAAACATTTTTATAGTTGTTCGCTTGTAATGGGAAATTTTGTTAATGAACATACCTTTTACAGATAAAAATTGTTAGCTTGTATTTTGTTAAAATCACTGTCACAGTCTGATAAAAATGTCATGACTCCTTGACCCACTTGTTTGTTTTTCAAACATCAAAATTTGAAATTGTTTGGAGCTCTCCCATGATACTTCAGTATCGAGAAGCTTCCAACAAAGAGGTCAGAGACATTATGTAACTTTGGACCATTGTCTAAGTTCTCAAACCAACCACATACTACGTGACCAGTCACATGATGCACCTTATGATTTTTAATAAATACGGGAACGCGGTTCTGTAGAGTCACTCCGAGATACAAGAAGCCAGACGCCGCTTATTCGTTGAGTCGCATAGGAAACAGCCGACGCGTTTGCTGAGATAACACCTCGATTTCTCACTAAGGTATTGAATTTATTTAATTGTATTTTGCATTGTTGAACATGTATGTAATATTGTGCTATGCATTGCTATTGAGCTTAAGCACGGTTCGTTGATAAATGACAAAAACCTATGAGTATTGTATATAAATCATTGTAACTCTTATCCCATTGTAACTTTAATTTATATAACTTTAAATTCACTTGAGCCAGGGATGCCTGAGCCCGACATGAATTTTCTATTGTAATTCAAATTATTGCGTGTAAATTTTAATGTAAATTGTAAAGCACTTTGCTTGGTTTGAATTGTCCCTTTTGTATGAACTCTAAATTTTAACGTTGTAAATATTTGGTAATTCATACGTCATGCTTGTTAAATGCAACATGCTGAGATTATAATTTTGATCTAAAATTGTAAACGACGGGTTATGTCAAATTTCTGGCCCGAGCATTTATAAACTGATCGTGCTTAGGAAGGCGACTTTGAAGCAAGACGATTACGAAAACACTTTTGCTTTCAGGTCGGTTTCTGTTTCCTACTCCTTATCCTTGTTCCACTGAAGTTGTTCATGCTCTACGAGTGAGCTGAATCCACTGTTGTCCTATTGCCATTAACGGACAGTGCCGGCGCGCAGGTCTGCACGTCTGTCTATATTCACCATTCCATTCAGCGATACTGAAAGACAATTCCATTGTTATGCTGTATGCATCTTTGCTGAGGGAAGACAAGTGAGATAGACAGGTCTGGACTGGATTCGAACACGTGGACCAACATTCACCAGTTAAGTCATAACTTGGTGTACCAAAAATCAAAAGGAACTTGAACTTGGTTCTCATGGCAATTCTCTAGTTGACAATTTAAAGCACGTTGATTGCTACGGCTTAGAATTAGACTTCACGTTCGTATATTAACTGTTTGTTAAATTGTTAAACTTATTAAATCTTATTTTTAATTGTTAATCCTCTTTGTAGTACATTTTTTATGCATAATAGACCTATAGATTTCTTGGTTTTGGATGGGGGCGAATGAGCTGAATGACGTAACGTATGCATATTAATTTAGAGGAATTTAACGACTCCAAAGCCAGCTTTGTACGCAAATTGTCAGTTTGTAAATCTGTTGTCTGCACTACAAGACACATTTTTAAAGTTAGTCAAATGATAATTTGGGCAGCCAGTCTGTTTAGGATAGAGAGAAGGAATTAATTTAATCTATTATATTTTAAAGTCCTTAAAATCCTAGGCAGGGTCTATAAATAAATACTGGAAACGTAACAATCACCCAAAAATAACTAATTATATCAATCCATGCCAAAAATAAACTGGTCACTGGAAATTTAAATGTGCTGGAAGGTCATTGTGTCAGCTTGTTTATAGTGTGTATGTGTCAGTAATGAAGCGTTGTGAGCGTTCATACATTTTTGTTTCATCATTGTGTATTATATTATGAAATTATTAAACCCATAAACATATTTTTAGACTCTTTGCATGTACTTAATTGATTTATGTGTGTTTGGGTTTACATTTTTATATATTAAATGTATGCAACATACGCTTTTGCACCAACCAGCATCATGTCACATGTGCATCATTAGCAGACAATGAGGGAAAAAAGAGAGAGTGATAAAAAGCATTATAACTTACTTAACTTAGCCTGATCAGTGACTACTTTAATTAGACAGTCTTTTGTAGATTGCTTCCCTTGTAACAGTTTCCAATTCACTGGGTCACAGAAAACAATTATCCACTTCATTTTCCTACCTTCCACCCCATTAAACAATCGATTCTCTTACTGAAAATGCTTGAAAACTCGACTTTTCATTCTTTTGTAGTGCTAACTAGAGCCATATAATAACATATATAAGCTCTCTTACCTGGAAATTAATAACTCATAAAATTCAACCTGCTAGTCCAGCATCAGGTCAATGAGACAATACTCTGCACACTGAGGTAGATTTATCCGGGAAACTACAAACAGTATGTCATTTTAACTCCTGACAAATTTAATTGGGATACATTTTGGTTGGAGATGGTTATTGTGCTTGTTGGACGTAAGATAAGAGAGTTGGGGTGGGGTGGATTTAGGGTAGGAGAAATAGGTTGGGGTTTCTTTGTGTATATGTTGGACATAGAATAAGAGGGATATGGGGGTTAGAGGCATTTAAAAATAGTACCTGTTAAAGTAGGTGACATGAAGTAGAGTCTGTAAAATAATTTTCTTGCTGAATATGATATTGGTGGTGTTATCTTTCATTGTGAAAATGTCTCCAATGATTTGTCTGTTTATGATAGTAATGTCTTTGTAGACTGGGATGAGACTGGCTGTAGTGCAAAGCTTTGTTATCAAGCAGTCTGGCATCTGTGAATTGAAAAGAAAATAATTGTTTAAGATTCATTTTTATTTGTCATACCAAAACAGCAGTAATTTGTTGCATATTTTGCACAGCAATATTAGGTATTTCTTTCTTAGCAATTAAGCTGATGAGAGTTGAAGACTCTAATAAACAAATCAGTCATGGATTTGGGCAGTTTGTTTTCCTTCACTGTCTTCTAAAATTGATTAAGTAATAAAATAACAGGTGTAATGTTTTCTTATATTAAGCCTACAAATTATGATTCCTTTAATAAAATGCAACAATTTCTTTTGTAACTGACATTTATTTCAAGGTCTAGTAAAAATGGTATACAGGAAATCCGACTACAGTAATGAGTAACAAAAAACTCAGTGACGTCTAAAGATGTCAGAAGATATAATAATGAAAAGAAGAAACACTACATGGAATACACTTGTGCTCTGATCTCCATATAACAATAAACTATGTGACATTTTTGAGGATATGCCCTGTAGTCTTGGGAGCCACTGTAATATTTTGGGTTTATTTGAAAGAGGTTTAGCTCTTGTTAGAGGACCTAACTAAAGAAAAGATAACAAACATTTCTTGTCAATGAAGATTTAGGCTACACAGCAATAAAAACTTAGCACTGAATATGTAGAGAAAAATAAATTTTATCTTTAATATCTATTTTCTTTCCAGGCAAAGTTTGTTACTATAGACATCAATGTGCATACACATATGTGAGTGATGTCAAACTCGTTAATATGCATAATAAATAATCTCATCTCACTGACTTTAGGTGATAATTGTTTCAAAGAGATATATCACATCTTTCATTTGTATCATGTTGATACTGTTTATATCACATCTAAACATTTAATGATCAATAGTTTTAGCACAGTTAAATTACACGCTTAGGCCTCAAACATTGGTTTGATTTTTGCCTTTTTCTTAAATATTATGTTATTTCAGTTGCCTGATTTCCCATACCTGGGTCACATTATATATATGCAATCTAAAGTAAAGGAAGCCTTATTTCAATCCCGAAAGATGGAAAAACAAGAAAACAAAGTTATTAACAGAATGAGGAGTACAGTTTGATCTGATTTAGGTTAGAATTTGTTCAAGTGTGTTAACTTAATTAATTAACTCACAGGTTGAGAAGTCATGCAGGCAAAGAAAATGAATATTATTTTCATTTATTAGGAGCTATGAAAAAAGGGTAATGTAATAAAATACATATTTTTAGCAATTTCTTTTTCAACATGGGCAACCCAAAAAAAACAAACAGTTGAAATGACTTAAAAGTAATAAAAATCATATGAACACATTTGTAAATGTTTGTTATATGACTCTATAAATATTTTGTTATACCACCATATGTGCAAATGTTATATGACCAAATCTGTAAATTATTTATTATACTATCATATTTGTAAATGACTGTTATATGACTATATTTGCAAATGTTTTATAACTCTTTTTCCTACAGGTCTTGATGTGAGATTACAAACTTCGACCATATGCATTGAATGCAGGTTATACCATTTCCTTCAAGAGCAGAAAGAGGTTGTACAGTACTCAATCATTACAGACTTAAGTATCCAAAGTGATGAAATTAAGGTTAAAAACATGACAGAATGAATATAAAAGAAAAATTCATGGTACAATAAAAATATTTAAAAAAAACATTTTAATTTGGGTTAGTTTCATATATGGAGCCAACTTTAGCTGAGTTTGCAACTCCTTTTTTTCCAGTTTTTCACTGCCAAAGGATTGTTATCATAATGCAGCCTGGGGATTTGGAAATAAAGATGCATCTTTTTTCATAATCTTGTCTTTTGTGTGTGAATATGCTGGTGGCATGTAACCTGCAAAACAAGACATCCAAATAAAATCAGTCAAATAAATTTAGTAGTAAAATGTCTGAACCAGAAGGCATACAATGACAAAAGGGTTACATTCAACCATTACCAGAATGCTTACAACAAGAAAATGGTTGCATAAAACCAGTACCAATCCAAATAAGAGTCTTAAATAAATAGGATCACTTTTACACTTACAGTACTATTTTCCCTCTATTATTTTATGATCAAAGAGATAGTATTTTCAAAAGAAATAGTTTGAATGCTTCATAGACTGCCAGCTACTTTATATACAAAGGGAGGTTATTTTACAAACCAGCAATGCTTATCAACAGCTACAGTTAAGATTTAGAATGAAATCTATATAAAAACTGAGGATCTTACAATGTAAATTGGTGTTCATTTTAGAGATTAAACTCAAAGCAGTCAAAAAGCTGTCATAAGCTCAACTAATAAAGACACTTTGTAATACTTGTCAACAACAATTATGTTTCTAAATCATCACTTATAAATGTATTACTAAACTGGATCAATAAAAGTTTAAAAGGAAAATTAAACAAATTGAGGTTATTCATTGTAACGTCATTCCTCTGAAAGATAACTCAACAAAATAAACAGCTTTGCATCATTGATAATTACTATTATAAAAATTAGACCAGAACATTGAAGATATAGTTTAATCAATGGATCTAAATATTAATTATTAATAGTTTATTATATAGTGATAGAATACTAATACTGTTTAACAAACAGTAATAGCAAATTGTTTATAGTATACTGTATTAGAATACTAGAGCAGTTATAATTACCATTATATAAAACTTATTGTTTGAGATAATTAAAGCTGTATTAAAATTAATTACCATAAAAATAGTGCGATGACTTTAACAAGCTTGTTAACAATATCTCCATCTAAAACCAATATTCCATATGGATCAGGTAGAGTTATTTTATTACCATCAGGTTCTAATGAATATTTATCCTCATAGTGTAATTTTGACCTGACATCAAGATAGAATGAACAAATTATGCTGGAAGCTAGCTGAGTTTCACTACATATTATGATATTAATAAGTGCAAGGAAGGTGCTTCTTGCCTACTACTCAACTGCACAGGTGCTAAAAGATCTAAGTGACAATAGAAATAAATTATGTCCTTATAGTGCAGGCATTGATACATTCATTCAAACAACACAAATTAAAATAGAGCCATATATGTCAGCTAGTGTCAATAATCTTTTGCAACTGTTCTGTTTTAGAAATGTGTGCCAGAAGTATTTTTATTTTAATATTTTTTTGTTTTTTATTATCATCATTCAGTCACATGATATATCAGCTTGTTGGAAGTACAAAATTATCTTATTCACTTAATACTCAACATAAATCTATATTTTCTCTGCCTTTGGAAACTGTTAATATGTAGACTGGTATAAGTAGTTAGTTTTATTTTTAATTATTTATTTGTGTGTGCTGAGATGTATCCTGTGCATATATAACAATGAATTAAAAAGATCAGTAGTTTAGTTTCAATGAGCTTAGATTACTACTGATTGAAATGTCTAATAGCAATCCAATGTGGTATGGATAGGTATATCTAAGAAAAAAATAAACAACTTTTAACAGTTTTCAAATTCTGATGTCTTTATTTTACTTTAAATGCATTTTTCTCAAAACATTTTTCATCCGTTGAGCAACATGCCAAGGTCATTTAATTTTTTGTTTCTAAACACTTACAGAAATTATACTCTTTAACCAATTTCAATGATTCATTAGCAGGTAAATTGTCTAGATGGAATGCTGGAAATTCTCTTTCAGGTAATTAGTCAATCAAAAACTGTCAGCCCTAGAATTTCTTTTAAAATTATTTCATAAATTATATTTTTAATTTTGCTAATCACTTTTTCATTAGAAATATGTATTTTTTCAAAATCTGTCCATAAACAGCACCACATACCATCTTTTTCAGTGTAACCCTTATGTTTTCACATAACTGCAAAAAGACCCCCAAAACCCAATAAACATGGACGGGGATACATTTTTCAAATTATCTCCCTTTACGTGTTTACAACAGCATGATTACTAAAATGGAATTGTTGCAAAGTTCTAAGACTTTTTATCATCTCCATCTTATTATTATTATTATTATTATTATTATTATTATTGTTCATGTATTATGATAACAGTTTATTTGGGATAAGTTTATATTTAAATATATAATTATTTAAAAGTATGTTTGGCCATTATTTCTTTATTTTTTAATGTATAAATAGTTGCTTTACATTTTCATGATACATTAGATGCAATACTGTTAAAATGTTATTTTACATTGCTTATCTGTAGATTACAGTCAGTTGTTAATTATTTTATTTATTTCATTTATTTGATTAAACTGTTAAGAAACATGTGTATAATTATATAGTCAGTCTTTTACAAATTAAACAAAATCAAATTTAATTATGGTCATCAGTAAAATATATTTCTCTAGAAACACCAAAAACAAACATAACCAACAAGGTAAGGAATTTGCATACTATAATAAAGTATGTTCTAATTCATATTTTATTTTTGACTGCATAGGTACATAAATATTTATATTTAAAAGAAATTATGATTAAATGTTGCTAGATTTAACTAATATTATTAAACATAACAGTTACAAAACAAATACCAAATTAATATTTAATAAAAGTAGTATTCTGCATACTTAAGTTATAAAGTTATTTAAACAAAAATTTTGCTTTTATTTGGTGTTTCAGGATTTAGGACAAGTTTTACAGTTTTGAGTGAGAAATCACTAACTGTTTCAAGTTTGTACACTACATGGATTAATTATTTTTACTATCAAACAATTTTCATACATTAATTTCCCAAAATGTTAGGTACAGTAATAAATAAATAAATATATATATATAATTATTTTAATTTAGCAGGTAATTTAATTTAATTTAATTCAGTTTCTTCATTCATATTCCTGGTAGTAGCAATAGCATAATTTAATCAGAACTTTATCACTAATGAGTTGAAAACATTTTAAACTGATAATGCAAATGGTAAATTATTAAGTTAGAAATAACAAATAACAGAATAATCTACAGACGTAAGTTTCAAAGAAATAGTATACGTACTATTCCTTCTTCAACAACCAAACATTCTTATCTCTCTTTTAAGAACAGTGTGAATGTGTGAACTGTCATACCTGTCTGCAACTCTTAGACTGTTGATCTGTCTGTCATGTCTTGTGATGCCAGCCAGTGAAACTAATTGATTTAATTTATTTTGTTTATCCTTCTTCCAAAGTATGTTCCTGCAGCTGCCAACAGATGAGTACTACATCAGAATAATATTATAAAAATAGTAATGATAATAATATGATTATTAAAATAAGTATTCTTAAAACAATAAAAATGACAAAAAATATCAATAATAAACCATATTCACCTTCATCAGACAGTCACATTGAAATATATATAACTTAAGCAAAAATAATTACCTGATACTGTTCATTTCTGGTTCAGTTCTTTGCCTGATACAGTTGTCTAAGACTTTACAGCTGTTTGGTATACTTACTTCAAGTGGTATAGTTTAGCCCTGTGCTGATGCTAGTTGTGCATGTCTTGGAATTGTGTGATGTTTGAAAGTGTACAGCTGTTTAAAAAATTAAAAATAACTTCATTACTACTGTTTTTATGTTTATACTACTATGATTACTTTTGTATATACTATAATACTTCATTGCAAGATATAATACAAATGCAATATTCATTCATTAACTCCTACTGGAATTAGGCATGCTTTCAATAAAAATACAAACTATAGAAAATCTTTTATGGCAGATATGTTGTATTGATATGTGTGACTGTATACATATATATATATATATATATATATATATATATATATCAAGCAATATTTCAAGTGAAATGTATGATTAGGTTTACAAAATTCAATTTTTCAGTCAGTAAAATACATACAACAAATATCACAATCTATTCCACTACTACTACCACCACCATTTTCACTACTAAAACTACAACTACCTCTACATGACTTATAAGAATGTATGAAGTACCATACATTATAAATATACATAGAGTAAAATATAAAATAAATATCACACATTAAGTAGTACACACACAATAATAAACAATCAATAACATTAAAAAGTATTAAATGATACAACAGACAATTTCTTTTAACACACAAGATGTGTACCGATGGACCCACCAGCATGAAATAAAGTAAATAATCAAAGATCATAAAAGTATGGGAAACAAGAACTTTTTGAAATATAATGTGGCATATCTGAGTTTTAAAAAAATAATTCATTCTAGGCAAAAGGACCCTAAAGTTTAGAATAAGGATTTCATAGCAGATACTATAAAGATGAAGAGCCAAAGAAAGAGCTTGGATGTCAAGATGGATTAGAAATAGCTTAGCATTTAAAAAGTTTTATTTTATACTTCAACATTATGTTAGTTATTTTGAAATAACTCATCATTAATATTGTCTTTCAAGTAAGATAATTATATTGCAAATATGTTCTATATATATTCAGCAAATACAATATGTTGCTTGTCAACAATGGCACAAGATAAACTGAAAGTAATTTAACATTAACAAATGTGTGTCCTTGACAGTCCAATTAGCTGACTTCCTATTGAAACTTTTATCTTTTAGGAGAAATGACCTGCACATTTTTCATTTTTACTAGCTGATCTGTACATTTTTTACCACATCCTCATTCTCCCTTTCTGTCTGTCTGTCTGTTTGAAGCAAGACTAGGTTTTGTCCAATGATACAAGACAATGATAGACAACCCTAAAAATCCACCTTGCCTGCTTGCAATTTGCGAGTGGAAAATTGTCATTTGCAACCTGAGAAAATAATAAGTAGGCTATCAAAGTTGGTGAAAGTGTTCCGACTCTGACTTCAAATTTTACAAGACTTGCAGCTAAGGCAAATCCAAGTTTGAACAATTGAGGGTATGTAAAAGAAAAAATAAAGTTTCAAGGTAATTTGTATAATAAAGTGCGAGTTAGTCATAGTAACAATTGTTGAGGATTGATGATAAGAAATCAATTAAATTTCTGTTTCTAAAAGGTTAAAGAAGTTATACACTTTAACCAATTTCACTGATTCAGTAGTAGGTATAGTGTCTAGATGGAAAGCTGGAGATTCTTTTACTGGTAATTAGAAAATGAAACCATTAGCCTCGGAATCTCTTTTAAAACTTATTTCACAAATTATATTTTCAATTTTTCTAATAATATTTTCATTAGATAAATGTATAGTTTCAAAATCTGCTCATAAACAGCGCCACATGCCTTTTTTCTCCAGCTTAGCAAAATACACACAGACATGGACAAATTTACACATTATCTCCCTTTGAGCATTTACAACAGTGTGATTACTAAATTAAAGTGAAATTGTTGCAAAGTGTTAAGATTTTTTATCAATTCTTCTTATTATTGCTATTATTATTATTTTATTGATAAAAGTTTACGCGGGATAAGTTTATATTTAAATACATATTATTTGAATGTATGTTTGTCCATTATTTATTTTTTAATGAATAAATAGTTGCATTACATTTTCATTATACATTAGACATAATGCTGTTAATATACTATTTTATATTGTTTAATTAGTAGAATACACTCAGTTAATTATTTTATTTATTTCATTAAACTGTTAAGAAACTTATGACTATAATTATATAAAGTCAGTCTTGTACAAATTAAACAAATATAAATTCAATTATGGTCAGTAAAATATATTTTTCTAGAAATATCAAAAACAAAAATAAGCAACAAGGTAAGGAATTTGCTTTCTTTAATACAGTATGTTCTAATTCATATTTTATTTTTGACTGCAAATATACATAAATATTTATATTTAAAAGACATTATATTTAAATATTGCTTATTTAACTAATGTCATTAAACATAAAAGTAACAATACAAATACCAAAATAATATATAAGTAGTATTCTGCTTAGTTAAGTTATTTAAAAATGATTGCTCTTATGTTGTGTTTCAGGATTCAGGCCACATTTTACAGTTCTGAGTGAGAAATAACTAACTGCATTAAGTTTTGATATTACTTGGATTGATTTTTACTTTCAAACAATTTTCATACATTAATTTCCCAAAATGTCAGGTACAGTATCAAATACATATATATATATTTATTTTAATTGAGTTTTTCATTTGTATTCCTGTTAGTAGCAATAGCAATTCTTAACCAGAATTTTATCACTATGAGATGAAAACATTTTAAACTGATAGTGCAAATAGCAATCTAGAAATAATAACCAACAAATAATCTACAGACATTATAAGTTTAAAAGAAAAATGAGAATATATACATACTATTCCTTGTTCCACAGCCAAGTATTTTTATCTGTCTATCTTTTTAAGAACAATATGAGTGTGGGTGAACTGTCAGATCTGTTTGCAACTCCTAGGCTGTTAATCCTTATGCCACATCTTTTGATGCCAGAGTGTGAACATGCCTGATTTTCTAACCCTGGGATGGAAATTTGTTGATTAGATTTATTTTTCATGCTACTTCCAAAGTATGATCCTGCAGGTGCCTAAGGATGAGTACTATTTGAAATATATTAATATTATTAAAATAGTAAGAAAATAATGTTATTATTAAAACAATAGAAATATTATAACAATAATAATCTTAGAACAATAACAATCTTATAGCAATAAAAATGAGAAGAATTTTAACTATATCAATAATCTATCATCATACAGTCACTCTGAAATAAATATATATAAAATAAACTCAAAACAATATTATAACTAATTAAACAAGGAAATACTATTTCATTGTCTTCACTAGGGGACTTGCAGTAAGACATCTGCCAGTATATCTTTCCAAATATTTCAAATGTCTGCTTATCTTGTAATTTGTTTCAAATATTATCGAATGATAATAGGAATAAATTATATCATTATAGTGTAGGCATTCATACATTCATTTAACCAACACAAATTAAAATGGAACCATAATTTTACAGCTTGTGTAAATGACTTTTTGTAACTGTGTTTTATAATTTTGTGCCACAAGTATTTTTATTCTTCTTCATTTTTTGTTTTTTACTGTCATCAACTCTCAGTCAAATGATATATCTGCTTAATGGTAGTAAACATTTCTCTCATTCACTCAATACTCAATACAAATCTGTGTCAAAAATGTTCTCTCTGCCTTTGGAAACTATTAATGCATAGACTCGTATTAGCAGTTAGATTCTATTTTTATTTTATTTTTTACTTTTGCAAACAAGTCTTTGTGCTTAAGTGTATCTTGTACACAGATAACAATAATTTTTATAAAAATAATTTATTTTGTTCCATTGACAGTTTAGATAAGTTTCTGATTGAAAATGTAATAATTTAGGGTCAAGAGATGCAGGAGAGATTTTTTTCTTATCACCACACCACTGTTCTGAAACTATCTGTTGCTTGGTAACAATGATGCAGGATAAAGTGAGAAAAGGTTTACATTAACAAATGTGTTTCCACAACAGTACCAATTAGCTGACTTCCTATATATTTATTTTTTGAGCTTTTTGAAATATGGCATATCTGAGTTTCAAAAGTAATTCATTCTAGGCAAAAGGACCCTAAAGTTCAGAATATGGATTTCATGGCAGGTGCTCTAAATAAAGATGAAAAGCCAAAGAAAGAGCTTGCATATCAGGTGGGATTGCAATAGGTTAACATTAAAAAAAAAAATCTCTTATATACTTCAATATTATGTTAGTTACTTTGGCACATCTCATTGTTAATATTGTCTTTCAAGTAATATAATTATATTGCTAACATGTTCAATTTAGCAAATACAGATTGCTCAGCAACAATGATACAGGATAAACTGAAAATAAGTTAACATTAACAAATGAGTTTCCACAAGAGTACCAATTAGTTGACTTCCTTAGTTACTATTGAAACTGTTATCATTTAGGACAAGAGACATGCAGAATTTCATTTTTTACTAGCTGATCTGCACATTTCTGACCACATGCACTCTCTCTCTCTTTCTGTCTGTCTCTCTCTCTGTGAAACAAGGCTATGCTTTGTCCAATGATACAAGATGCAATGATAGAGATTAATTAATTATTTGTTTCTAAATATTTAATTCATTGATTCAGTATCAGGTACAATGTCTAGATGGGATGCCAGAGATTCTTCTCAGGTAATTAGAAGATTAAACTGTTTCAAAATATGTTTATAAATACTGCTACAAGCCACCTTTTTCAGTATAACCCTTATGTTTTCACATAACTGCAAAAAATAACCCAATATACTTTGATGTGGTCACATTTCCAATTTATCTCCCTTGAATCGTTTACAACAGTATGATTAGTCAAATTGTTGTACTAAGATCTTTTATCAAGTCCTTCTTCTTATAACTATTAGTATTATCGTTCATGTTATTGATAAAAGTTTACATGGGCTAAGTTTGTACTTAAGTACATAAGTATTTAAATGTATGTTTGTCCACTATACCTTTATTTTTTAACGAGTAAATACTTACATTACATTTTACATTATACATTTGACACAATGTTAAAATGCTACTTTACATTGTTTAATCAGCAGACTACTTTAGTCGTTAATTATTTTATTTATTTTGATTAAACTGTTCAGAAATTTATGTCCATAATTAAATAAAGTCAGTCTGTTACAAATTAAACAAAAGTAAATACAAATATGGTCATTAGATTATATTTTTCTATATAAACACACACAAAAAAACAACTGAACATAACTAACAATGTAAGGAATTTGCTTTCTATAATAATGTACATTTTAAGTGAGTAATTCATATTTTATTTTATACTGCAAATGTACATAATTATTTATACTTAAAAGAAATTATATTTAAATGTTGTTTGTTTAACTAATCACATTAAACATAAACATTACAAATACAATACAAATGCCTAAATAATATTTAATAAGTATTTAAGTAAAAGTAGTGTTCTTCTTAGTTATAAACGAAAATTAACAAAATGGCAATTCATATTTTATTTATAACCTTAAAATTCAAACAAGACCAATGTCACACCATGGTGCAAAAAGGACTGCCAAAAGGGAACTCATATAATTTCGTTTTGAAGCAGGAAATGGACACAAGAAAGCAATAATTTGAGCATCATAGTTTATACTGAAGTTGATCTGTACAGACATTTCTCAATTTAACTTTTAAGGCTTACATGGATCCAAAATTACTGTTGTAAATGACTCCTTGTTAGAAAAAGAAAGGGTTAAATTTTCATTGTTTTTGTTGTTATACCTTATAATATGATTCTGATGTTTTGAAAATCACTTGCAATAATGTACATACAGATCAAAGTAATTAAATTTGAGAGCCATAATCATCTGATTATTTCTAGGAATTAATGTTTTAACATACTTAATGTAGCTGTTAGTGTTACTAATTCATGATTAATTAATCTAATGTTTACTGTCAAGTATTAATGTACACAAATTAAAATGTTCAATGGCTGATTCCAACAATCAGACATGCCTCTTGTAAAAGTTGTATGCATGTGCAATCTTTACTGCAATGTTAGTGCCTGTAAGTGTAAATTAGAAGATAAAGGAGAGCATCCATAAACACTGATAAGTAGTGCTGATTAATAAATATTACACAACTTGTGTTTAAGATTATCCAAACAATGTTCTTATTTATTGGGTGACAAAAATGATTCAAATCTAAATTGTATATTATTTTCTTAAATAAAATTAAACAAGTGAAGATTCTGGACTGCTTTTGATATAAAAGCTCTATTGAAACCTACTAAAAGTACTAGAATTTGTACCAGAACAAAAATAACTATTGAGTATTGTACACATGTGCAATATTATTCAAATTAGACAGGAATTCAAATGCTGATTTTAGTTAGGCATCTAGTTAAAGGTACATTTTCCTTTGAGACAGTGACTCCATATTATGGTTTGCATGGGAGAGTCCAGGTTCATGCTAAAATGAGGTCTTAAAGTTTCCAAAAATTTTCTGCTAAAAAATAAAGCATGGAAACTATGCTTGTTTGATAGTTAGTTCTCATTTGTCTGAAACAAGCATGCATTTGGTTGACCAGAAACTAGTTTTAGTGCACTGAATTTATTGTATTAATTGAACCAATACATATATTGAATTATCACTAATAAGTAATATCAGTATCAAAACTATCATCCAATTAATAGAACCTCTTTAAGTCTTTTAAACTACAATTGTATGAGGCTATATGACTATACAAATGTCTGGGTTTCCTATATTAATGACAGCCCACCCATATATGATAATCAAACATTTGAATTTATTTTGGTGCACTTTAACACAAAGATCTAGAAACTCTGTGATATTATGTCTATATCATTTGAATTCAACACAACCTTGCATCTAAACAGCTGACAACATTGTAATTTATAAAGATAGTGTTTTTATAACTAAATTAATACAAATTAATGATTTGAGGGAAAAAAAACAATATATTATTTCAACAGTTACAAATACAACGGATTCCAGAAAAATGATTATTTGTACCTCTATGCACTTGAAAACGCCAATATTTTTCCTAGCATTGCAATATAATTCGTCAAAGTAGCTCGTTTGGGACGGATAATTTCTGAAGAATATTCTATATATTGTCTTTATATGTAAGTGGATATTATTTATTAAAGTAAATATTTCCTAATTGTCAAAATGACACGGTGTAGTGCCTGTACCATCGCTACTTGGCCGCCATTTTGAAAATGCGAGCTTAGTCGAACGGGCATTAGAAACGTTATGCACCGAAGTGTGCTTATCCCATCAAACTCTGACTTCTAAGCATAAAATATATTTAAAGAAAATGTTTATTTCACAAGCGAAATTGTGTTTTGTCAACTAAAATTAATAACGGCCAACGAATAAAATTCCGGAAGTGTTAAAAAAGGACTCGTATGTTGAAGAGTCCCTAGCAGACGGCTGTGTCGTCCAACCGGCTGGCCAAGAACAGAGCGAGGTGATTGTCATAACTGATCGGGTGGGGGGTGGAATTGAAATGAAAGCGGGAGATTCTTCAAAAGCGGAAAATAGACAGGTCTGAACGGTTATATAATCACATTTCTTTTCTGCAGTGCAAACTCTCTCAAATGTAATAAATCGTCAACATTTACAATATGCTGATGAGATAAAGTTGATTTTATCATTCAGACTCGATGCATACTTTAGGCATTGATAGTATGATGCTGGGATCTTTAAAAAAAAAAAAAAAGAATTAAAAGCATACCTTAGGTAAGATTAATTACTTGAACCCTAATTTTCACAATTGTAAATACATTTTAAACACCATTCATAGACAGCATTAAGACTACTAAGACTAAGAGTTTTAAACTTTTGTATACAAAGTTACTATCATTCTTCATGGAAAGTAGAGCTATTTGATATCGAATGTTTTCTTAAGTAAAAATCATATCAACATTTCATTAATTCTACTAAATAAAAATATATAATACAGTTTGTATGGTAATATCCAAATTATAGGCCTATATCAGTATATGGATGAACAATTTGTATTTATTTAGTTGCTTGTGGAAGTGTTCATAAAAAATTAAAAATAAATAGAAGAATATTCACTGAGTTTTGAAATGGAATTTAGGGAGAGAAAGAGCTATTTTATTTATGCTTTTAATTTAACAAATGATGGTGAGGTTTAAAATATAGTCAGAAAGCACATCCTTTAGAATTATGTTTTGATTGATATATGTATAAAATACTTAGTTATTTGCAGTATGTTCAGTTGTACTGTTTTAACTGTCAATATATTGCCTTTGAAACACATTCTAGAACAATTACAAAGAAAAATTAGAACTTAACAAAAAGCACTTTTTATTATGTGATTGATGCAAATTGTGTTCCATTCTCCCCCAACTTTCATATCACCGCAGGATTTCACAAATATTAATACTAATACAAAAAAACAATAGTATGAAACAAATATGGATCAATACTGATCCAAGAGACTATACCATTTTGTTAATAAAAAATAATAGTTCTTAGTAGTGAACTCTTTTCTCATATGATTATGAACTAATGAAGTGCAACATTGATGCTAGTAGAAATACATTCCCAACTGTTAAAATATATTTTGTTTAGTTATTTAATTACCATGCAATAAATCAGTAAATATACATATTAAAAAATTTTGAATATTTAAGGAAAATATTATTTTTTAAACTGTTGCATGTTTTTAGTAATACTAATACTGTAATAATACTTTCAACTAACTTGAACAGTGCTGCAGTTTCCTTACTTAATTTTGCTTAGAGGTTAGAGCACTGAACAGTTTATTTATGTTTTCTAATTCCATTAACACTATCCCCCGAGACCTAGAGAGGTTTTAATTAATTATATGGATGATTCTTGATTTGAAGGTTATTTGTTGGAAATATAAATCATATATGTAACCATACAAACGGTAATGTGATCGAGATCATCATGGATGCAAGTGAGAGTAGACAAGTATAAACAATCAGTATTTATCATTTCTGCTGTAATTTTTATAAAATTTTTGATAATCATTGTAAGACAATGTCACACATAATCCTTGATATGTTTTTCCTCACAACAAACTGTGTTATGATCGCTCACAAATGGCAGCCATTTTATTAATCATATTGTGTAGCGTTAATAGCAACAGCCATAAATATGCATTAATTATTTAGTTTTCGTGAGGCTATACCCCATCTTGGTATCAATTTAGAGTTGGTATTAGGTTAAATTATTGTTAGGGTTCATTTAGCTTGTAAAATTTGGCCAAGACTTCAAGGTACCACATTTCAGAATATCATAATACTCATGTTTTATTTCGTTAATCTATTAACTCAGCTTTGTGGGAACATTTTTGTTATTGTGCTTTTATTTACAAATTGCATTTTGTGCAGGTGATGTACAGTACAACACTATTTTGCAACAGATACAGTCATGAAAAAGGTAGACAGAAAGCTGACCATTGGGTGCTAATGTATTGCAAGTATTTATGGACATACCATTTCAATCCTGTCAGATGAAATAGAAAAAAAGTTGCCTCAGCTATTCAATCTATTTCAGTATCACACTTGCCATGCTCTGATGAGTCTGGTCAGCAAATGCAGAATATCTTCACAATAGTGGATCCTGTGGCTATCACTATGAGTTTTAGTCAACCTGAAACTGTACCAACTACTCCAATTGCCAGTTCTTCCTTTTCTCAAGAACCAATGCAGGATAAGACAGAGGAGTTTGTCAACTTTCTGTCTCCATTATCAGCCTTGAT
The DNA here is from genome assembly GCA_028829895.1 of Sinotaia quadrata. Lineage (NCBI taxonomy): Eukaryota > Metazoa > Mollusca > Gastropoda > Architaenioglossa > Viviparidae > Sinotaia > Sinotaia quadrata. Next base: position 118,340,025 of record CM054179.1, read on the forward strand.
CAGTCACTGCTGTTACAAGAAGTTACTAATGACAGTTGATTTTAAAGCTCTCACTGTCGTTACACAATACTCAACTTTGAAAGAAATAGTTGCTGATAAACAAAGCTGTCATGTCCAAGATGGCTGATAGGCTCCTTTCATGTGACAGGAAGATCAGTCAACTTGAAGCCAAAATCAAACTCTTGTTGAAGAAATGAACACTTAACCATATGCAGTGCCAAAAACAAAAACTGAAAGTGGTTATTAACTTGACTTTGCACATTAATGCATTTATCAACTTATTGGCGAATGAGGTGCCAGCAATGAGATGCAGAGATGTCATCCAGATAGTGACACATGGAATTTTGGTGTTGACATCACTAATGAATCACTTCCACCCCTTCTTTTCTTTCATCAGATCTTCTCTTTGCTGATTAGAGTCAGGCTTCAACCAAAGTACATGAGTCTGTGAGCATCAGAGACCAGAAGTTTGATCTCAATACTGATAGAACATCCAAAAGCAACAAGAAAATTGTAGGCTTTGAGGTCACTTTAGAAAACCATGAAACTCTTCCATAGCTAGTGAAAATGCACAAACTGTCCTTGATTTTACAACTGGTAACTGTCTTTTGAGTACTAATTGATATTTGATAAGCTACGAGTGTGTGTTCTATTGGGAGGCAATCTACATGATAACCTTTTTTTTTTAGACATGTTTCTATTCTATTGGAAGGCAATCAATGTGGTAACTTAGGCACGTGTTGTGTGTGTCCCATGTGAAGACAATCAACTATTAACTTAGGCTAAGTGTGTGTTTCACTGGAAGGCAATCAATCAATCATGATTTCTAAAAAAACAAAGACTTAGACGATTGTAGATGTATATTTCATATCAATAGATTGACGCTTGGGCGATCTAAAGTGTGGTGGTGGTGGTGTGTGTTATGTGCGAGCATTTGCATTCGAGAGAGAGAATAGTTATATGTGCTTGTGTTTTTATGAAATAAAATCCTGTCATATAAATACATAAAGAAATGTTTGCAGTGCATTGCGTGATAGATGAATACACAGCAACTGGTTCTTGTTTCCATATGTGTTCGATAGACAGAATGCATGACCTTATAACTGCATAACCTGGGTAAGAAATGCAAGCCTAGTTAATAGATATTGAACTATCGTATATCATCTAAAGTGAGTCATATGTAGTGGCTTCCTGTTTGCAAAACTTTGTATGCACAGCATCAGAAGGAAACCTTTTATTTCATAATTAATAATGCAATGTGAATCCCATTATGCACCCATGGTCAAATGTCTCTGCCCACTATCTTTTTTAGTCCAAATCTGACTGTGATCAGCAGAATTATAGAGTATTTTCTGTATAAGATTTGGCATTCACTTGTGAAACAGAAAATCTTAATCAAACGGCATGACACCAACTTGAAGCTGTTTTTTTAAAAAATTCTCTCTCTATTGCAGTTTCTGAATATGAACTTATTTATATAACTTTTATCGGTCATGTTTACAAAGCAGTGATGTTATATTAGGAATGATATCTATTTTTATGCATATCAATTATCATGATTATATGTTTTACTGCTATTCATTCAAACTATCAATTTCGTATACATGTATAAGGATAATTGCTTTGAAATGGCATACTTTGCAATGAAAACGATTTGTAAAGGCATAATAGAATTATCAATACGCTATTTCAAAATGAACAATGTTCTAAACAGACAAAATGTGTAACTGTCCTGTATTCACTACCAAAGTTAAAGTTTTAGCTTGAAAATAAGTCAGTTATAAACGTAATGTAATTGGTTTCCTTCCTGAATAATTTTACCTAACACGAGATCAAGGTATTTGACTAGAAGTCTTACCATTAGCATGTTGCCAATGAGAGGCAAGTATGACTAACGTGCTAGTCATTTGCAGTTATTTTCATTCTAGTCATCTCACGACTAACCGGTCACAAATATCGAACAAACTGAAAATTTAAAGGAAGTTCTCAAACGTAGAGAGAAAATTAATTGAACACAAAAATAAGTATGTGTATAGAAATTGTATGATTTTAAACACTGCCCTTCGCAATAGTTGTGCCAGAAAATGTGTAGCAATATGCTTCCGCTAACAGAGCAATGGTCGAGGATGGCAATTATGAATACAGCTCTTGAAATGCTCATTTTATTATGTTATTTATATTTCATTGCTATTTGCTCATGCACGCTTGCATTTACTCTTAATTATATTGCATTGCAGCATAATGTATCGATTTCAAACGATTTGTTTAATTGCAGCTTAACTTATAATACTGTAGCAAGGAGTGTGAACATTATAATTATAGTCTGAAATTAGTCTTAAGTGTCGTGGCTTAATTAGTGTGCGTTGGTGTGACAGGACAATTTTAATATCATAATACATAAGACCGTCACCATAAATGCAGATCAATAATTGACCGGGTCCAGTAAGAGGATGAAGGAGTCATATTCGATAATTATAAATAATCGCATGATTGTAAGTTAGCCCAAGTATCGTACGACAGTAATCAATGGAATTTCAATGTTTCATATTACTCACTCTGTCATTAGTTTGTATATAAATAAGTATTCTCGTATATATTAGTAAACCATAATATGTATACGTGTATTCAAATGTTCTGAATGGTGTCAGCACTGCTATATTAACTATTGTATTGATTAAAGTCTATTCCTCTCATTGTACATTAATGTGTACCTAGAACATCTTCGAATACAAGGAAAATATGGGTTTGTGTGCTTATACACATACCCAAGTAAAACACAATGTCGACTATCTTGAAAAAGTTTATGTATTATCAGTTTTGTATGTGTCACAAAACGGGAGGCTCGTTACAAGCCGACCCCGAGCTGAAGTTAGAGATGCAAGGGGTGAAGTCTATTTTTGGCCTGCTCCGGTGCACCCCCAAGAAAAGCCCATGTGACGTATGCCAGTACTACGTCGTGTCAGGTTGTTACATAGACACACATGACATACACCATTGATGTTTGGGTGGGGCCCAGTTTATTAGTGTCATGCCAAGGAACGTTTTATTGGCGGTGTGTGTTGTGAGTGTGTATCATAAATGTGAATAAATGGACGAACAGACGAACGGTGCAAAACAATAGTACAAATTCTTTCGTCCCTCTCAAAAACTATGAATAACAAGAGAGTTGAAAGATGTTTAAATCAGGTTATTTATTTCCCGATTTAAAAGGGGCACTACTCTTTCGCACAGTGATTAATCATTCATTCAACTTTCCAATGTCATACACTCTGTGGGAAATAAGGGGAGATGAAAATGATGAAATTCAAAATATAAAATAAAGATTAATTACACAATTCTTATGCGGCAAATGGGGCCGCTTTAACAATAGTTGACATGTAAAATAAGCATTACTTTTAACATTAGAGTTCTTATTTTGCAAACGATATAATAGTGTTCATTTTCTTAGAGTTCTAGAGTTAAGTATGTGCGCGTTAGCCGTGCGAATTATTACTCACTATTAATGTCAGAGTTCCAAGGAGATGACGTAAACTCACACGTCACTTATAAGCAGCACTTCAAAGTGAAGAATCACGACGCAATTGAGGCGTCGCATTACAGGTGAAGATTCTGCAGAATCTAGGCACCACTTTCAGATTATCACTGGGGAGAAATCTGAAATTTAGCTGACTGTTGTCGGCCTCGATAACTGTCGTTGGAAACGGACACCCCAACGACGTTTAGCATTATCGGGTAGAGTCGTCCAGTGGGATGTGTCGTCGCATTACATTGAGTGTAGAACTCCGGATGTCAGAGACGATCACGGTGCTAGCCTTCTCAATAGCGGGATAGACTGCCAAACGAACTCAGACAGGGGGAAGAACAAATTTGGTCCCTCGTGTCGTTAACTGCATACAACCAGCGTCGCATACATCGGGTTTTTTCTTGGCAGTGAACTTTCCACTTTGCCAAAAATTATACTGAGTAATTTTGCCTCGTTACTCAATATATGGCATCAGACGGATGGAAAACGGATGGAAAGAGATTATTGCAGCTTTCCTTTATGAAATCTCTGTACATGAGATAATTCATACGTGAAGTTAGACTGGCTTCAGACGAATCGACGTTTTCAACATTGAGAGTAAAATCTTCATTTTTGCCTCTTATATAGCTTTACTGAAGGTCTCCAGAACTTTCCAGAAGCTATGCCGTGTGACATGATTTTTGCCTTGGATATATAGTGGTAATCGTGATGCACGCTTTTCTGTGGTCAATTCTAATGCGCACTGGTCATTTCTCTCGTCAACAACATGTGACTGTAGTGCGCAGTTGTCCCAATTTATTTAATATACATATTCTTCATAAACTAATATATATATTCAATATGATAATTGACACACACTGCGTCACGAACGTCTGTCTACTAAAGAGATCTTAGGTGACCGTTACTGGAAGTTACATGCTACATACGAAAAATAACAAAACTCGGATTACTTCAATTAGTTTTGTTAGCGGTTTTTTAAAATGAAATAAAATATAATTTCGGTCCCTCATTTCCTGTGACAGTATGTCACTTACATAAATAATATCCTTCCAAAAAAATTACATCAGTTTATTATCCAGGTCAGCATTAACAATAGAGAACAAAGAGCATAATTTGCCCCATGGTTCATCCGTCACATAAGCGTTAATTTACTGCCTTCACAGCTGACGTTCTTTGACATTGTGATTGGAATAATAAAAGCAGTTTTAATCTGTATTTCGTAAACCTGAAACAGAATCTTGCTAACATTATGAAGAGTACTGTAAGAAATAATATAAACATAAAATGAAGAAAGTAACACGTTTCCTATGTGAGCATCACATTGCAAAACAGAGATAAGCTGCTGCTACACATTCCATTGTTCACCATGACAATGGTTCAGATTACTCTGTCAGTATTGGTTCAGCATACTCTGCTACTATACTATGGAGATCCACATACTCTGTCACACTAGGGTTCTACATCCATGTCAAACTAGGGATCAGCATACTATGTCACTCTCAGTCTAAACGTACTGTCACACTAATGTTAAGCGAACTGTCACACTAGGGTTCTATATACTCTGTCGCAGGGCTAAATACACTTTCACCACACTAGTTTCAACATACTATTACCCTCATGCTAAGCGTACTCAGTCACACTAGGGTTCAACATACTCAGTCACACTTGGGATATCCTGTTTCCTTCATATCTGTTAATTCTTTTCATTTCCATACTGTTGTTTTCTTTAAAAAAAATATTTCCGTCTGCTGTGTGTACGTAGACGGGAAGACATAAATATATTATTATGCATGTACAAGCTTTCATGAGTATGGACGTGCACAGATAAACTATTTAGATATGTTTGTTTCCACATTTAAATATATAATACTCATCTGTGCTGTGATAGGTATCAAACAAATATAATTTACAAAGATCAGGTTTATCAATTTTGCAGTATACATTTTTGTAACTATGCCTCACAAGTATTGATGTGTTTTGTTGTTGTTACAAAAAAGTTTCCTTATTGACATCTATAGCATTATTATGCTTTGTTGTTGTTTATATTTATTTGATTGAATCCACAACGAAAATGGCGCAATAAAAGTAAATAGTGGAACAAAAATTGTTGAAACCTATTACGTTCAGACACATTTATCATGCTACGCCCTTACACTTATGCTACAATGTGCTATTACGTCCATATACATATGCTATCCTAAGCCCTTACACCCATTTTACAACGAGCCTTTACGTTCAGATGCACCATGCAAACCTCAAGATGTACACCACAATCTTCGAAAATACATTCGAAAATTTGTATAACCTGTAAAAAAAAAAAGGTGATGTCATACTTTTGAAATCTGTTTCACTAGTTCTTAATTTTAAATGGTGGTTTTATGACTGCCTACTGTTTTCTTCATCGCTATAGTACAAGTTACACTGGAATCTTGCAAAACGAAAGACTTGCACTGCTGATTGATTTATTCATTTCTTAAAAAAAAAAAAACAACAAAAAAAACCCCCATCCATTCAAACGGTCCTAGGTCCAGGGTAAGAAACATAGATATAAACAAGTATTTCTTTTGCATCCCTTTAGGAAAGGTTTGGTACTTCGGCAAAGTTAGCTTAATGGTATGGAAGGGCGGTGGTGAGAGTAGCCGGGAGTGCGGTAGATGTTGGAGATGCCAAGTCGGCGATGCCAAAAGTGTAAAGGGGGGTCGTGTGGAGTGATCGGGAGTGAGGTACATGTTGGTGATTACCTAATGACGATAAACAACACTGTCAAGAAGAAGCACCAGCGGGTCTTTACATGAGCGATCATTTATTTTTATATTATAAACGCCATCTTTGTACTGACGGGTCCAGAACAACAAACCATACGTAAACAGGAAATTACACAAAAGTACACAATAATAAAATGTACACAAATCCATCAATTAAAACAACCGACAATATTACTGCTTCCTACATCAGTTGCAATTACTTCACATATTTCTCTATTTCTTTCTAACTACATAACAACTCTTTATCTAAATATAAGTCATCTTCAGTCCTAATCTAATGTGGCCCAAGGCCAAGAGTCTCTGATGATTCTCTAAAGGCTAGATGTTTGGTCCTTTGTTTCACTTGTATGTATTATCTGAATTGTCTGTTGCAGGGTTGTGACTCCATTTCTAAAGTGTGCTGCCTGGGAAAATTTTCAAAATTGCTAATGTCTGTTTTGCTGTTTTCTTTCATATACATATACAGTAAATAGATTAAAATGAATGATAAAATAATATGCCTTGATTTCATTTTATTATTAGCATTATTATTATTATATTTTCTTCACTACTTCTGTTTACTGTCGGATATGAACCAAGGTCTCATAATCTTACGAATATTCTGGGAGATCCAAGGGTTTGAGGAGGATGTGAGCACTTCAGATGAGGGCTGCTTTTAGCAGTGGGACAAATTTGTGTTGTCCAAACATTTTATTTGGATACCCTTCCAAGTCAGGCATTATGTTTCAAAATTGTTAAACTAATTGTCATTAAGTTGAAATTAGTAAATGTGGAAATCAATTGGTGAAAAATGCGTTGAGCTTAAGAACATAACGTTAAATCCTAAATAAAACAGAGCTAGAGACGAATCAGTTGACGAGCGAAATAGACATAAAAAAATTAGTCTTACCCCACTCATTATTTTTATAACAATATCTAGAACTTGTCTTGCACTGCTTATCCTTTTCTCTCTTCAGTAAAGTTTTGATTAACCTATTATTGATTGCATATTCTATTGATACATATATTACTATAGATTCTATTGTTGACGTGTGGAGATTATATTGTTTACATTGATTGTGCAATATAAGTAAATAGATTTAAAGTTGAAAATATACTTTTGTGTGTGTGTGTGTGTGTGTGGAGATACTTTTAAAAAATAAATCAGATCACTCACCAATCAGCTAGTCACGTGACCGTGGTAGAGCGTTATTTTGTAATTTAAAATGGAAATTCTAGGGGAAATTCAAGCTGAACCAGCAATAGTCAATAGGAAGTGTGAAGGTGATTTGCCATTGAAACTGTCGTTGGCTGGGCGTGTCACCACGAAATCACACCATACTCAGTCATACAGGGTAGATAATTGTATATAAATAATGAATCTGAAGGGGAAAAGGCCCTGCTCAAAACAGCACAATTGACAGACGATTCTTTAGAGAAATTTCGAATGTGGTGTGTGGAGTATGGATCCAGTTTTATCATCAAGTTATCAGTAAAACTTGCTGCTATAAGTAAAGTAACTTTCAGTCCATCTCTATTGGATGAAGTTGTTATGAATAAGTGACACTAATAGTCAGAAAAACTATTCATCCGCTTGGAAATGGTATGGATTGTATCAGCAAGTTCTAGCATATTCTCCTCATGAGTTCTGTACTTCAAACATACCATCATAAGCAGTGCCCAAATTAGAGTCATTTAATGTTGGCAACAAATACATAATTATTATGTATTATTATATAATTATTAAGTTTAGAAATGCAGATAGGCACATTTACTCCGCCACAGATTTGTTTGCACCAACATCAATCTAGGAGATAGATAGATAGATGACAGAGGGACAGACAGATAGGTAGATAGATAGATATTTAACTGTGAATGTCACTTGGACAACCAGACTGATGAACAAGCCCATGCCCTTGCCTACGCACATTCACATTCACAATAGTGCAATTACATACTGGCGTGTGATAGAAAACGAAGTAATGTAAAAAAAAAAAAAATAAGAAGTAGAGAAAGGAGAATAGGGAGATGATAGAATAAGATACGAAAAAGAAATGAGAGAGAGAGAAAAAAACTAATCGGGGAGAGACAAAGAAAGTGAAATACAGATAAATGCAACAAGTATAGTGAAGAAAAACAGACAGAACTGTTTTCTTTCAAATATTTATTTGTACATTGTCAATAGTTTGTGGCGATGGTTAATTTGAGATAATGAATATTTTATTTTACCAGTAATTACAAGCGCTAAAATTATTTGTTCTGAAAGGATGTTTGGTGTTATTTTCTGATGAGTATCAAATACTGTATTAAAAACATCTTTATAAATAATGACCATTACGAATGACATGTGAAGCAAACAGTTATGTCATCTACACTAATCGACAATAAGTACATAAATAATAGTAACAGGTCAGAGTGAAACATTGGCACAGGTAACTCACCCTTCCCGACAACAGATTTAAATACAATTTTTGATGTACTTCACAGCTTTTAGCAGTCACAGCGTCGAAAGTGTGTTCGTTTCTCCTAACTGTTGCATATAGTACTTCTTCATTTGTGGTTGTCAGCTAGAGAGCAGAGCGTAGACATACCGTTTTGCATTCTAGTAGTAGTAGTTGTTGAAAGGCCGATCAAGGTTGTCGTGAAACTATCATTGCACTTACATAACACACACACACACACACACACACACACACACACACACACACACACACACACACACACACACACACACACACACACACATACACACACACTCAGTAACTTCCAATTCATGTTTCAAGAGTCGTATCCGTGTATACAATTTGTATTTTAAGACCATTTTAATTAAGCCATTATAACATAGTAATATAATAAATGTTGAAATCCACAGTAGTTGCTATATTACCTACTTCTGCTGACGTTTTGGGAGGGAACTATGTACAAAAAATATGAACATTGATATAGTACACTTTAAAATTACATTTCTAAAGTTTCCCATAATAGAATGAAGAAATTGTGTCATATATAACTTATTTTGTCAGTATAATTTTAATTCGGTAAAGTAGACCCGAAGAATATGAGTGAGAGAGAGAGAGAGAGAGAGAGAGAGAGAGAGAGAGAGAGGATAAAGTGAGAAAAGCAGAGGTCTAAAATCAGGAGGAAGAGAATAAAACAACGTAAAAGTATGTAATACGAAATTATAAGAACAAACCTATATAAATGAATAGTGTTTTCCAATAGATTAATGATGGAAGGTAAAATTTAGAAAATAATTTCTGATGGAATTATAATTAGTTTCAGTTTCTGTTGGATTTTGATCTAAAGTGAAATTCAGAAACTGTTGTTACTACTCCTGCTGTTGTTATATACTAATGAAGATGTTAATGATGATACAAGTTATTCGATTCCCTTAAACCACTCAACACTCTAATAAACATAATTGTTATAAGAAGCATCTAAATAAATGAATGCTTCCTTTTTGCCTTTCACATACTATGAAAACAACAACTATTATCACAAACAAATAAAATCAAAACTTAAACGAGTCCTCAAGGCTGTCATTTCTGTGGGATGATACAAGTTCATTTCTGCGCTGCAAAACAGGCCATCATCACCTAGAGCATTTTGTAAATACAAAAGTACAATTTTAAAATGTGTTCTTTCATACATACATCATTACACACAGACAAAATGGTTATATGTACGCACGCACATATAATTAATCATTCACTTAAGCATACATGTACTTTTATAAGTTCACACATTGCTTAAATTATATGCATAGATAAAGGCACATGCATACACTGAAAGTGCTCGAAAACCGGACTTTTCATTCTTATGTGGTGCTAATTAAAGCAATAGTATAATATATTTAAGCTCTCTTACCTGGAAATGAATAACTTATCATACCAGCTAAAACTCACATACAACAACAGTGGAGATCACTGTGGGTTTTAAAGATATTCGCCATATGCTACTTGAGTGTTAGGTGTTTGCTTCAGTATTAATATGACAGTGATAAAAGCCACAATCCATCGATCCAGCTCCCAACAGCCAAACGTATGCCACTATGCATTCTTCATCTATTTAACTCAGTCGATTCATACCCCCACACTCATCTTCCCTGACTACCTTGAGATAATAGTCTTCAAATTTCTATATCTTTCCTATCAATCCTGCAGCTGTGTATGCATTATAAAAGACTTAACATACTTATCAGACGAGTGGCAAGAACAATTTCTTAATTAATAACTTTATTTAAAATAAGGTAGTTTGATTTTATCTATCTATCTATCTATCTATCTATCTATCTATCTATCTATCTATCTATCTATCTATCTATCTATCTATCTATCTATCTATCTATCTATCTATCTATCTATCTATCTATCTATCTATCTATCTATCTATCTATCTATCTGTCTGTCTGTCTATCTATCTATCTACCTATTTAACTATATTTATGTGGTTGGTTTGTCCGATATGTCTGACCACTTGTCTTTTTATTTCAAGTTAATCGTTCGTATAAACTTAAAATTTGTAGGTTTAGTTTTGCATTCATTTGAAAAACGACCACCAGGCTGTATAGGCCGTCTGTAAACTCGACATAAATACCTTATGGAAATCTACTTACGCCTAGTTATCCTTTGCCTTGCTCTTTGCCCTGTGACAACAGAAGAATAGAAGTATTTGTATTTATTATAGATTTTATAATACAATCTTTATTTAACATTTCATTTAATATAACTTTTATTAACTTGAAATTCTTATATATATATAAATACATTTTTATTTGCGTTGCAATGTGTCACAATGTTTTCGTTGTTGATGTTTTTGAAATACTTAAAGTGTCAAATAGATTTTAGCACTAAAGCGCATTGCTACATCTTGGAACACATATTACAAGTAATTTAAGCATTTTCAGGCTTTGCTTATTGTGCTTATCGCCCCTGATTACTATTTCGAATTTGCACAAAGGCATTAGTGCATAATGCATGAACAAATGTTAGTGGTAAAGATTAGTATATAGTGCATGGACAGGTCTTTCAGTCAGCAGAAAGGATTATCACAAAGTCATTAGGATGTAATGCGTAGATGGGAGTGGGGCGGGGGTTGTAAGAAATCCAATGTGGGAAAGAAGCCAATACTATTTATTTCGCGAGCAGAAGCACATTTCCCTTCACTTCCGGTTACTCGTATCAATTAAACGCGCCACGCAGATCAATAGTGTGTTCGGTTGTTTTTTTCTTTCTGTATGTGTATCTAGTTTAATCCACATTCTTACGATTTCTTTGACGCAAAAACTGTGATTTACAAACGAATACTCCAGACTCAGCAAATATATTTATGTTTCTGAGATGACCATTTAATGGTCTGCTAAACAATAGTATCATTGCTTTAGCATTCTGTAACACTTAGGCAGTAATTGCAAACAACACGTTCTTGCTGCTGCGGATAAAATGCTCCTGGTAAAATAACATATTATGGTCTTTCTACCTCAAAATAATGTTTTATTTTGAGCGTTTTATTCCTAAATGTTTTGATCAACGTAGAGTTATATTTTCTGTTGGTAGTCAAACTTTTATGCGAGTGCCTAAATTTTAATCTTTTGTCTATTTCATTTTCTTTACAGTAATTGAATGCCTCGAGCATAGTGGTCAAGGATGTGCACACATTATTATCATATAGCTCATGAACAAGTCTTTTTGTCTGTGATAAAAGATTTTACCAAAGCCATTCGTATGTAGTGCACAGACAAATCTTTCAGTTAATGGTAAAGGAAGAGTACTAAATAAGGTGCCAGCTTACTTACCTATCCGTGGATTCATGCTCTTTTTCCTTCAAATGCGGGCAATCTGATTTTGTTTTCTTGCGGCCTTTCTTACAGCAGCAGCAAAACACTTTTTTGCTTTTATCATGTGTAATGCAGTAGCATTCGACTTTTCCTTTATCCTGATTAAAGAGGCAACGGCAAAACGGTTGTTCATTCTCGTCCTTTGCAATGCAGTGACAACAGGGGCACCTATTGACAAAAGCACAAAGGTATTTTATTATCATGTATATATCCACAATCTTGGACCTATACAAAAGTACATACACAAATATCAACAAGCAGTATGACTTATATTCATTGTAACAAGCAACGAAACACGCGTACATTTTCAAAATGAATTTGCTATTTTTTTATATTATGATAAATGAGGACACATACTTGAGAAAAGGACCAGAACTATCCTAGTTTTATTATGTTTTATTCTCTTTATTATCTTCAATTTCTTTCTCTCACTTTCTCTCTCACCATCCATCCATCCATATATCTATCCACTCATACATCTGTATATTTATCTATGCATCCATCATTGTATCTGTCTTCACCTATATCTATAAGAATGAAATATGGTAAAAGAAAAGTGTTTCTTACCCCATGTAAAATTCCACATAGCAGTATATGACTGGGGAAAAATATATTCTGAGAATTAATTAAAATTTAAACTACTGTACAATTTATTAAACCTATCGACAAAACAGTCTGCCTTTTAATTATATTCTTAACTATTAACATAAAAGAACAATTTATGTCCTTACAAAGCGTATATCATTATTGTTCCAAAAAGTATTTCTTTATGTTTGAATAATTATATCAAGTGAATGAAGACTGAAAAATTACCGTGTTGTCAATAGACTTCTTACAAATCAGTATCTGATCAAGCATGACAATAAACAATAAATGCAGATTTCTCTATAAATTGCCGAACATTATAGATTCTATTTTATTTCTTTTTTGTGTAAAACGTTTATAAACAGAACCTGTTCTTTCTTTAAGTTTCATTTAGATATATATATTTTTTTGTTTTAATTTATCTGGAATGTCCTCAGCTGGTCGTAAAATTTGTAATATGTCTTCAAAGACTTAATATTGGAAAGGAAAGAAACAATTTTGTGAGCTGTGTAAATCCAAATTAACTTTATACTAATATGTATGTGTGTTTCTGATATAGCGTTTCGTGTTAGACCATATTGTGACTATGTATGGCGGTGTGTGCGCGGCATCTCTCCGTTTTAGTAAAAAAAATATTCCAACAACATACTGAAATGAGTTTGATTTTACATGTTTTATATGAGATTAATTTTGAACCTTTCGGAATCTAAAACGGAGTGTCTGTGAGAGAATGAAATTTTAAATTTCAAATGCAATCTTTTTTTATATTGACTTGGATGAATGGAACTTGAGAACAGTAGAACGTTGATTATCCGAACGTCTATCATCCGAACCCCTTGCCGCCCCTACACAATGTTTTGTCATTGTCTGTTGTACATTTATTATTTTTAAAAAGGAAATTAATTCAATATTCATTATAATCTTATGTGCCTGCAGTTACTTTTTATTTTAGTAAAAATAGAATGATTTATAGTTAAAACCATGCTAACAATTACCTTAAGTTTAAAATATATCTAACACATTGTTTCTTCAAAACGATTTGGTTATTATTTACAAACCATGTCTTAAATATATTGATACTCGTATGTTGGAGATGAAGGTGGGTGGATGGGGGCTAGCTAAATATAGATTAAAGACGGATTTATCGAATTCAAACGTGGTTTTGTTGAAATATCGATGTCAAGTAATCTTTCTCAGTGTATTTGTCATATATATGTTTGATTGTTGATTTAATAAATTTATTTTTACATTTATTGACCTTACACATATTGATAACCTTAGATAGTAGAAGAAAGTGGGTGGATGGGGGGGGGGGGCGCTAAATGTAGCCTAAATAGGATTATTGATTACATAAATTAAGATTCTCATCACTAGTAATTAGTTATGAATTATTAATTAATTAATAATAATCATAATAAACAATTAGGTGGCGTTGGCGTCACAGCATCACATAGTTAAGAGCTGCCAGGTTCTCACAGTATGTCAATAGATCTACTTGTACTCTTTAGTTAAATTCCTCCTCTTAACCTCTCTCTTTCGGTGTATGCACTGTCTCTGTCAATTGCTCAAATAGTCTCAGGTATGAATTATTTCAACGAACAAATCGTGCAGATATGTAGCTGTTTGTTTACATTTATTAATTAAAACTTGAAATCACATCAGCTTTATTGTTTTATATGGCTTTGCTTTTGGACCAATTCTGACCTTCATTTAATTACAATATATCTCAGCCATCTTTAGCCGCATCCTGTACGAAATGAGTTCATTGCTTCTTCACTCAGCTTTGTAAGTTTACCCATTAACAAACAAACAATCAAAGTAATGCGTCAATCCATGCGCTAGACAGTGCCATTTCCGTACAGTTTTATCAATTGCTATAAATATTTGTAACATATGTAGTAAAAGTAGTAATAGAAATGTATCTGTAGTATAGTAATACTGCTTCAAATGTATTAGAAGTTTTAGCAGTAGCACTAATATTAGAATTTTTGGTGTTCGTGTGATACTACTAGTAGTAGTGGTAGTAGTAGTAGTGATCGTAATAGTATTATTGTTAGTAATAGTAGAAGTAAAAGTATTTATTCTTTTTTTTTAATTTTTGCGATATACTCACGAAGGATCACAATTATCACAACTTCGATGACCAGAATTGCAACAGCTACATAGCAACCTTCTTCACTACATGAACTCATTGTTGCGTGTGATTTCGGTGAGTCTGTGTCACTGTTGATAAAGACAAGTACGCTTTATTATTTTGACAATCAATTAGCATACACTACTTTATGTTGCACTGAAAAATAAACTTTGAATTAGACAATGAGTAAGTTTATAACACCCATAGTAATAACTCAGACATAATTTCTATGCATTATAGGACACTAGATAAAATAGACAAATCTTGACACAGTAAGGACTTCAAATTGTTGTTGTATATTATGCGATCGTATCAACTATTTCTTGAGTATGTAAGGGTAAATTACACATATTTGGTATACGTCATCACATTCGTCTTAATTACTTAATTACTTTCTTCGTACTATGATATCGAAGAGTACGCTATTATAAAAACGCGTCACCGCAAAGTGTATTTATTTAAGTTACACTGTCTCTGACTACTTATAGCATTTGTTTACATAATTTTTACTCTATTAGTGTTTGGTGCCCAGAGAATTTCAAGAGGCTGATGTGCAGTTTTGGTGTGTTTCTAATGTATTTTTTCCGTCAATGAGCTATTCATTTCAGTTCTTCCACAGCTTAATTTGTTTGACATATAATATTTAAAAGGGGGACGTCGATGTCACTAACTGTGAGAAGAGACGATGTGTAGACTGATTATATGGGTCGAAACAAACAAGAATCATTCTTGCAAGAGGAAGTGCGTTTGACATGTAAATAAGTTTAGAATGCCTCCTAACACGTTTTAACATTATTTCTAACATGAAGTTAGTAGTAGTAGTAGTAGTAGTAGTGCTAGTAGTAGTAGTAGTAGTAGTAGTAGTAATAGTAGTAGTGCTAGTAGTAGTAGTAATAGTAGTAGTAGTAGTAGTAGTAGTAGTAATAGTAGTAGTGCTAGTAGTAATAGTAGTAGTAGTAGAGCTAGTAGTAGTAGTAGTAGTGCTAGTAGTAGTAGTGCTAGTAGTAGTAGTAGTAGTAATATTAATAGCAATAGTAGTAGTAGTAATAGTAGTAGTAATAGTAGTAGTGCTAGTAGTAGTAGTAGTAGTAGTAATAGTAGTAGTGCTAGTAGTAGTAGTAGTAGTAATAATAGTAGTAGTGCTAGTAGTAGTAGTAATAGTAGTAGTAGTAGTAGTAGTAATAGTAGTAGTGCTAGTAGTAGTAGTAGTAGTAATAATAGTAGTAGTGCTAGTAGTAGTAGTAATAGTAGTAGTAGTAGTAGTAGTAGTAATAGTAGTAGTGCTAGTAGTAATAGTAGTAGTAGTAGTAGTAGTAGTAGTAGTAGTAGAAGTGCTAGTAGTAGTAGTAGTAGTAGTAGTAGTAGAAGTTGTAGTAGTAGTATATATATAATAAATTTATTTATCTTACATATTCATTTATAGACAGATAGTAGATGGATGGGAGCTCGCTAAATATAGATTAAAGACGGATTTGTCTTATCCTTTGATAATAACTTTTACACCTACGTTGTTGTTGTTGTTGTTGCTTCGATAACTTCTTTTACCCCACTGGAATTGCATGAAAAAATTTCATCTTCTTGATCTTCTCAGTTTTTGGAGGATTCCAGTGGGGCCTTCCTCTCTTCTCTTGCATTCAAAGAGGGTAGTGAAGGGCTGTGATGCTGCGATTAGTTGTCGTCTATCATTATCTGTTCCTTGTTGCGACTGTTGTGGATCTATTTTTTACTTTTTATAGTTTATATTTTTAGTTTTTCTTTCTGAGATGTAGTTGTTGTGTCGTGCAGTTTCTTATGAAATTTGTAGTACTACAGTCAGTTTCGCAATGAATTTGAAACTCTATCATTATTTTCTAATGAGTTACAATTGTTTATTTTCTTGGGGGGGGGGGGGTTGCTTTTTAAAATTTTTAAAATTTAAATTATTATTATAGAAGTGTGAAGTGTGTTTGTTTCGACGAGATACTTGATTAGTGCTTGGTGTATGTGATTTTGATGATGTTTTGTTGGGTACAGTAGTGATTTCATTGTGAATGGCAGATGTAGTATGTTTGTTGCTTCCCTGATGATTTTTCTTTCTTCTTTATAATTGTTACATTATAACAGAAAGTGTTCAATTGTGTTGTCTTTATTACAGTTAGTGCATGATTTTGGTTCATGATTTGGATTGTGTGTAAATCTTGTTGAGTTGTACCTTAGTCTATAAATTGCTTTATTGTGGGTTATGTTAGTTAATTGTGGAGGCATTGGGGTGGGGGTCTTTTCTTTGTATATTTATTTGATTATCGCATGTATTTCTGATGTGTGTATTGGTGTATTTAGAGACATTCCATGTTTGCTGGCGTATTTAGCTCCCCTGTCTGCTGTTTCGTTCCCTGTTATGTTTGTGTGACTGGGGATCCATAGTGTTGATTTTGTCTTTTTTCCAGGTTGTTTATGTATTTATATATTTGATTGGTGGTTTGTGTTCTTGTATTTTGGAAAGGGTTTGCTAGGTTATGTAGTGATGTTAGTGAGTCTGTGAGTATGAGTATTTGTGTCTTGTCGTGTGGAGTGTTTATTGCTAATGTTAATGGGTTTTTTTATTGCTATTAATTCTGCTGTTAGGATTGAGTGTATTTATTTCAATTTATAATTTCATATGTATGTGTGCCAGTGGGTGTGGGTGTTGCTGCTCCTGTTCCTCTTTGGCCTTTGGATCCATTAGTATATATGAGTAGTGGTTGGGATAATTTTTATTTATGTGTTCTAGTGCTTTTTGTTTGGCTAAGGGCGGGTTACTGTATTTTTTTGGATTGATTGAGTAAAGTTAAGTCTATTATTAGGGGGTTAATTGTCCAAGGGTGTGTGTGTGTGTGTGCAGTGGTTTTGTGTTATGATCTTCTGTGTTAAGTGAATTTAGATTGTGTTTTTCTAGTTTTATTTTGTTAACTGGTATGTGGGGTAGTTTATTTTCTGTCCATTTATTGGATTTTATCTTTTTTTTTTTTTTTTTTTTTGCTTTCTGCATATTTTATCCTTTTTTATCACATTTCTTATTCTGGAGGTGTATGTTTGTGGGGAGGTTTCTCCCATGTTGTCTTCTATTGGCCCACTGCCTGAGTGTTTGTTTGTCTCTTCTTTCTATTAGTGTTAGGTGTCCTGTTTGGTTATATAGTTCTTCATTTTTCGTGTTTGTGAGTGCATTTGTGCTTATTCTTAGAGCTTTGTTTTGTATTGTTTGTAATTTTTTATTTTGGAATTATTTGTGGCTGTGTATGCTGTGCTTCCATAGTCTATTACTGAATGTATTAAAGTCTGTGTGCATGTTAATAAAGTAAATGTATCTGCCCCCTCCCCAATCTTTTCCTTTTGTTGTTTTAAGGATGGTGAGAGTTTTGTTGGCATTGGTCAGTGTTTTATCTTTATGCTGACTGAATGTTATGTTTTTATCAAAGGTGATTTATAGAAATGTGTGAGTCTTTGAGTAATTTATGTTGGTTTGTTTTAACTTTAGTGTGGGATATGATATGTCTTTTGGGGCCGTAAAGTCTATGGCTATCGTTTTGTCTGGTGTTAGTTCTAAGCCCCATTTTTCTGTCCAGTCTTCTTGGTTTTTGAGGGCGTTTTGGAGATCATCAGTTATATATCTTTGTTCTTTATGTGAATTGTAGAATGATGAATCATCAGCAAATTGTGATTATGTTTAGGTCCTGTGTAGCTATGTTGAAGAGGATGGGGCTGAGAGCAATGTCCTGTGGAGTGCCATTTGTCTTGTAGTGGACTGAATGTTATTAATTTGTACCCGGAATGTGCGATTTTGAAGGAAGTTTTTATATAGTTGTATATGTTTCCTCTAATCCCCATTTGTAGCATTTGCACTGCTGGTGTAATGAAATATGTAATGTGAGTTAAACAATCAACAAAAATTAATTGCAAACATTCGAAAAATCAAATAATACCAAAGTACATGAAGAATATAAAACTGCATTGAAAAGCAAGTGGTTTGCTTGTTAAAAGTTCATTCAATATGATCACCTTTCCTGTTTAAGTTCGGTGTAACGATTAAGTGTGTTTAATTTGTGTGTGCTGTTTGTCTACAATATACTTGACTATTTCATCTTAATCTTAGTGTTAATACAACGCGCAAGAATTGACAGTAACATCATATGGACTGCGCACATATTGTTATGCACATGTATACTCGATACATGCTTGTGCACAGGAGTGAATAACATGCAAACATATATCTTATATTTAAACGAGTTTTTTCTTACTGAGCATGCAATTTAATGAAATAATTAAATTTAAATATGTTTTGTATTAAGAACAGGAAAATTCACAAATTGATAATCCTTATTACCACAACTAGAATAAGCACAAACTTCAGTTATTTGATGTGTGTGCGCGTGTCTGTGAGTGTGTGCGTGTATGCATGCGCGCGCGCGTGTGTATAATGCCACTTTAAAATGACAACAATACTGTATCTCTAATTTGCAGCCTAAATGCGATCTAATCATATTGTTAAACTCAGACCTTAAGTCTCCGTAACTACGCATTATCAAAGTTATCGCATGAAGTAAACTTTATGAGAGCTATCAACCAGGTGGTAACAATTTAGGGTTGCCCCGGTATATTTTCCCTTCCATATTCATGTCCTGTTTCTCTCTCTCTCTTGAACAATTTATTTTCTTCTATATGTAGTTGACTTAGGAGGCAAGGCAACGTAATGTGAAATAAAGTATGAATGAATGGTCATAAGACTGAGGTACAAAGAATTAACAGAGTAATAATTTAATGTTAACAGAATTTTACAATTTTTTTCATAATACCATTATAATAATTTGTTTAGAAATAGATTATACTTAATACTACTTCTCTGTTGGTGTTGTGATTAGAGTTATCAATCTCTTAATTAGAGTGAATTTGCATGCCCGTGTCGTTTATATTTTGTCGATGTTAATGATTAACTTAGTGGAAAGTTGCGTTTGAGATAAACGGATGTAGACATTTAGCATAACATATAAATGACACAATGAAAGGAGAGTACAAAAATGGAGTATAAGTATCATCTACAAAATGCCGACCTTGAAGATTTTCTGATACTGAATAGCAATATCTCATTACGTAAATACCACTCCCTCAATTTATGCATGTTTTGCTCAGTCAACTTTTTCTTCTTCCTATCTCTTAGATTTTATTTATAAATAATTTGCTTACGTCTATAATATATTTTATAGAACAGTACAAACCTGATTGTGTGTCTTCCTTAAATGTCTCAGGATGATGGTATATATTTATGTTTCTATATTTCCGACAATACAGTACAGTACAATCACCGATAAAGCTCAAGGTTGGTGCTGTGAAACGGCTAGTAACCTAATGTCGGCAATGCGTCTTCTATTGTGACCATATAATCTGATTGGCTGTTGTCATAGTAGTTTACGAAAGCCGGTTGTGCTCTTATGAAAAAAGAGAAAAATATCGTATAGAAAAGACTTATGGGACTGGTGTCGTGCTAGTCATCAAATTTCATGACAGGAGTCGAAATCCAAACTTCCAGCAAAAGTGCATTTTGAACGATATGCACGTCACCTAACTATCATTCGGGACTTTAACACGCATAGGTGTACAACGCCGTTCAATTTTGCTTGTGTACCTTCTGTATTAGAGCGGCTTAATGCATCTGGAAAAGCCATGTTTTGTATTCAATGTGATCCAGATATTCTTTTCCGTTTGTTCTTCTGCCTTCAATTCTTTCATCAGTCCAGAATGTTTATGATGATTCGTGTTCCTGTCTGAACTCAATGTTTGCAGAATGTTTGCCCGGGAATTGTATATAGCTAGCTGATTATGAACCTAACATTATGGGAGTGTTTGTTAGCGGAATATGCACTGAATGCACGCAAGAATGGAATGAGTAAATGGGAAAAGCGATGAGCGAGAGAGAGAGAGAGAGAGAGAGAGAGAGAGAGAGAGAGAGAGAGAGAGAGAGAGAGAGAGAGAGAGACGCATACATACACACAATTATTACATATCTACTCACTGCCAAACATGCATATATAAATGAATGTTTGCTTGTCTTTGTCTCATGCAAACAAACATGAAAATGATCCAAGTAAACATATGTTGGAACAGTGTTGCAATCAGTTCAAGCGTAGTGTCATATTGTTAAATATAAGAGGAACACATTGCGTGTTACTTTATTTTCCATACACATGACCAGCTATAAAACAATTTGTACAACAGGGAATTATTATTTTTCTTCCTTCCTTACAATATTCTAGCTACTCCTTGTTTCTAATCGAAGTACGAAAGTTATAGGCTTGTCTCTAAACTCGCTGCGCTAAGTTACTACTCATTTGATGCGCTCTGTGGAATTTACAATGTCGGGTCAGTAAATTCGTGATGTATTATAGTAACATATATAACTAGACACTCTGCTAGTTTTGATTTGAACTTTTCTGTGTCCTAATGATATTTCTAAGATTTTTGAGGAGCATTATTAAATGCATGCTCTTACTAACATTATTATTATTGTTCAGCCTCTTTCCACGACTTCTGTTTGACTGTCGGTTGTGATCCAAGGTCTCGAAATCTTACCAAGATTCTGGGAGATCCAAGGTTTTACGGAGGATGTGGGCAATTCCGAGGAGCGCTGCTTTGAGTAGTGGAGCGATTCTGTGGTTTCCAGGGAGTTTATTCAGGTAGCCTTCCAATTCAGATGTTATGTTCCCCAAGGCTCCTATCACTATAGGTATCACCTCTGCTTTTACATTCCAGTCTCTGAATTTCTAATATGAGGTCTTGGTATTTTTCTATTTTTTCTCTTTCTTTTGTTTTTATGTTTCTATCACTTGGAACAGCGACGTTAATGACTGTTGCTGTTCTGTTGGACTTATTGAGAACTACAATGTCTGGTCTTCGTGCAGGAATCACCCGATCTGTTCTGATCTCGAAGTCCCACAGTATTTTGACTTCTTCTGTTTCGGTGACTGCTTCTGGTTGATGCATCCATGCTCTTTCAGGGGTTTTTATGCCATAGTTCTCACACATATTTCTATGTATGTGTTTTGCCACTTCATTGTGTCGTTTGGTGTATTCTGTTCCAGCCAGAACCTGACATCCAGATAATATGTGCTCTGTTGTCTCATCCACGGATTTGCAGAGTCTATATTTGGAATCATTTGAGATTTTCATAAATTTCGTTTTATGAGATTTGGTGTTGAGTGCTTGATCTTGTGCAGCTGTTATGAGTGCTTCTGTTTCTGCTTTCAATCCTGCCTCCTTCAACCATTTGTACGTAGATTGCTTTGTTGATATTTCGTCGGCTTGTCGTACATACTGGCCATGGAGAGGTTTCTGGCTCCAGGTGTGTGCTAGTGCACGCTTCGTTGTTTTCTTCCATGTTTCTTTGTTTCTGGGGGTTGGAATAGTCCACTCATCTTTACTGCTTCTATCAGTGGATCATTATTTTTGTTTTTCCAGATGTAGTCTTCAAGACCAATGACTTATCTTTCAATGACATGTTTGATTTTCTTCAGACCTCGTCCTCCCATTTTTCGAGATACATAGAGCCTGTCTATGTCTGCTTTAGGGTGTAAGGCTTTATGTATTGTGAGTAGTTTTCTTGTTTTTCTGTCCAGTTCATTTATTTCATTTGCTGTTCAATCTATGATACCTCCTGTGTAACTTTACTTCAGGTATTGTATATGCGTTAAGGGCTTGTATTTTGTTCGCCCCATTTAGCTTGGACTTCAGGACTTGTCTAGCACGTTTTTCATATTCTCTCTTAACTTTGGACTTCGCTTCTCTCTGCATATTTTCTTGATGCTGTAGTATCCCAAAGTATTTATATCCTTCTATAGAAACATCGTTGATTTTTCCGATGTCGAATTGTAGGCCCTGGGTTGTTTTTTTTTTACCTTGCCTTTCTTGATGAAAATTTTTTCACATTTCTCAAGGCCGAATTTCAAGTTGACATCCTCACTGCAGATCTTGACAGTACTGAATAGTGACGTGATATCACGTTCATTTTTACTGTACAGCTTGAGATCGTTAATGGCTGATAACCTGTCCTGCTTTCATTTTGTATCCTATTCCTGTTTTCTGGATCACATGACTGAGAGGATTTAAGGCAATGCAGAAGAGTAGTGATGATAGGGAATCACCTTGGAAGATTCCGCAGTTTATTTTTATGTCTGCAATATCTGTGTACTTGCATGTGAGGGTGGTTTTCCAGTTTTTCATTGACTCCTGAATTAGCTTCTGTATTGATGGTGCTACTTTGTACAGTTGTATTGTTTAAATTATCCATGAATATGGAACTGAGTCATAGGCCTTTTGATAGTCAATGCATGCCATTGCAATATTTGTTCTTCGTTTCTTGCTGTCAGTCACTATTGCCTTATCAATTGCTAATTGGTCCTTTGTTCCTCTGGTGCCTGGTCTAGCACCTTTTTGTTCTTTGGTTAGAAGTTTGTTTCTTAATTTTTAAAACTTTGCAGCAAAACTGTTATCATGGTTTGGATCAACATAAATTTGTAAACAAACATTTTCTTGCTTGAAGATCAACAAATCTAAGAATAGGTCTTTATTGTCGGACTGCAACTTGCATGCTGTCATGCGAATTTCAACAAGTACACTTGCTCCAAATTTAAAGAATATTGTCAAAAATTGCAAACAGTTACATACATCTCATTAGAAATCAATAATTGTAATGGCAATGTAGTCGGTTTGTGTCTAAATTAAAGCCATTGATTTATAATTAAATAAATTAGTATAATAAAAAATTATAAAATCTTGTTAACAAATTAGTAAAAGATTGTGTCTATATTGTAAAATATAATGCATAATTGTATAGGTAAAATTAAATTGCAATAATTGGATATTTATACTGTTTAATAACCTATAAATAATTCATTGTGATAGGTTGCTGTAAACTAAGTGGAAATAATATATATGCGCCCTCCCCCCCCCCACCAATAGCTTTACATTTGTCAAAGTGGCCCTACGCACAAAAAGTGTGCCCACCCCTGAGCTTGTCAAATGTATCTCTTTTTAGCCCTGGTTTAGTCTAGGATTTTCCATTAAGTTCTAAGTTCAGCAAGGTTTCAAATGTTTTTTTCAAGATTTACTAATGTCAACACAATGAGAGTTTAACAATTTTGAACAAATTTGGACTCGAACCCGGACAGAGTCTACCTATGTGATTGCAACGCCACTTAGTTAATGGAAATGAGTATTATTATTAATTAACATTATTTTATATAACTAATTATAAGTGATGAAAATCTTAATTTATTTTATTAATGATCCTCCCCCAAAACACCACTCGTCTCTCACTTGACGGATATACAAAAAGCGCTGTAAATATTCGCTCCCTTCCACAACAATAAAGATACATATTTACTGTCACACAATGTTCCGTAGGGGTGAAAAACTTCTTACTAAAGGAGAATACACATCAATCTTTAAGCTAAATTTAGGGAATCCCATCACCCCACTTTCTTTTCTAACATTAGATTAACAATATACGTAAGAAGGTCAATAAATTTATTAAATCAACAATCAAATATACCTATGACGAATACGATGAAATAGATAACTTGACATCAATATTTCCAAAACCCACATTAGGATAATTTTATAATTACACAGTCTATCATTAATACAATTAAACAACAGAAACAATACGAGTCACATGATAGTCTTTTCAGAGGACAGAAATGCAGTTATTAAAGATAAGTAATAATAGTATTAAAAATAACTCGATTCACACGGTCTTAACAGTCCTTCGCGCCTTTGCCACAGTGTCACAATTTATAGTTCAGTTCAAATTCGGCAGTTTTATTGTGTGTCTTTCACACATGAAGAAGACACATTCCCATTGCTATGTGTTAACCTGGATGCTTCTGTAAACTAAACAATATAAGTATTTATATCCAATAATTCCTCTACACTAGAAATTGATAGGGCAGTCAACATATCTTGTCACCAGAGTGCAGTGTGCCTCACACTTACATGCCATTCCCACTTTTACCGCAGTCAATTGTAGCAGGTTTCAAACAATATACCGGGAGGTTCATATAGCACATGAAAATAGGCAACTTTAAAGGCTACTTGCTTACTGCAAAATATAATTAAGGAGCAAACTAAATTTCCTGTTTATCACTCTATAGCTCCATGCTATCTTGCATTCAAGTCTCAAATTACAATTTCCTGCAACAGTATTTAATAGCCCAAAACACGCACACTGGAAAATAAAACAGCATATCAAAACAATGTGAACAAATTACATGTGTGCATCCTAGTCAAACATATGTAAAAATAATAATCTACTCACATAATAAATCTTATTAAAACACAAGTATGTCATAGCAAAAGCAAAAGTAAATGAAACACACTAAATGCCAACAGCTTAGTTAAAAAATGTGTAGAAATAATTGTCCACTCACATAGTATACTTATACGCAAGTATAACATTTGAGTAGCAAAATTACGTGAACTGATTCTAATTCCATTCTCTTTCAAAGAGTCAGTTTAAGTCACCACCAAGGTAACGGCCGCATTTCAAGACCAGACTTCTTCTTTGACACATCAAATTAAAATGATTAGACAAAATAATTTTCTACAGCAAAGCATACTATCTATCTATCTATCTATCTATCTATCTATCTATCTATCTATCTATCTATCTATCTATCTATCTATCTATCTATCTATCTACCTATCTATCTATCTATCTATCTATCTATCTATCTATCTATCTATCTATCTATCTATCTATCTATCTATCTATCTATCTGTGGTTGGGTGTCTGTACGTGTGTGTATGCGTGTGTCTGTGCACTATATGGCACTTAAACATTCGCAAAGTATCACTCGTAATTTGTGTATTTAGAATTACACTTAATGCAGAATTAAATGGGTGACCCATCAAATGCGCGAACGACAATTGCGCGCACCGACAAATGCGGATAGAGTTAGGATTAGGGGTTAAGGTTAGAAATAGGGTTAGGGTTAGAATTAGGGACAGTACGCGTCGTCGCGCTTTTGTCCATTGCGTTTTTTTTTCTGCGCGCATATGTCTGGGAACCTATTAAATGTACACTGGTTAATATATAAATCATGCAATATTATGAGGAAAGGATGTGAACATTGAATGTATAAGGGAAAGAGAGATGGGTGACAGATAATGTTCATCTATTGCATGTCTGATGAAGAATGTTTTAATAACTATCCATTTCTTGAAGATAAATATACACGATGTGGACAAATTTTGCTACTTAATTCCCATGTGTCTCCTTAAGATATTCTAGATATAATTTTCTTTTAATTTGAATTATTAAACTATTTTCTCTTACAAGTCACTGCTGTTTAGATGAAAGATTCTATCCCCTTGTGTGTAATAAATTACGAAGTAAAACCACTGATTGGAATATGTCTTTCACTTGTGTGAATGAATAAATCTGTCTGTATACCACCGCTCGTATATATGCTTGCTAAGTATAAACGTTAAGAAAATATAATTGCCTTCCACGCATGTAATTGTAAACAAGTGTTTGTCAGTTTTAATGTCGTGACTATCACTTCAACACAAGAAATATTTGGAATCTGTTTATTTTAAGGATTCGCAAGTTGAGTAGGTCATACTGTTATTTCGAGAAATGCTTAGATATTGTTTGAGGTAGAGAGCATTGCGAACTGTGAGGTCACACAACAAAGCACTCAGTACACAATGTGAGGTAAGGTCAAGGTAGCGGATCTAACAAAAGAACTAATATTACCATTGTGGGTTTCCATATTTTGACTAGGTGAAGGGCGGTAAACACGCAATGCGTTTCCTCTTTGCCCTTTTTTTATATAAATCTTCTTGAAACCTTAGGCCATACAAATCACACCCTCTCACCTCCGAAGAATAAAAAAGAAAGAAAGAAAGAAACTTGGACGAATATAGTTCTAGTCCTAAAAACGTATATTGTGATGATTATATTGTCTATTTATACTTTGGCAAAAATATTTGATAAATAGTGTATTATTTTATCTCCATGTAGTAGATTCATTATTGCTATCTATAGCTTTCTACTAGTCAAAATGCACTTATGTTTCTTTAAGACACATTTGATGTTTATGTTAATAAATGATTGGTAAGTTAACAAGGTGTCCTGTAGCTTATGTACACACATATTGGCAGTGATTCTTACTCCATTTATTATAGAGACAGTCATAGAGCGATGTTGTCAACAATTAATTATGCATAAGACTTACACAGTCACATAAATGTTAGACAAATGAACCATACACACACTTCCTGAGCAGTTTATGTCAGGTTGACGTGGCAGTAGGGTTTTCTTAATCTGATATTGAATTATTTACTCTGCTAAGTTCTGGGTATTAGGACAACTACAAGAAAGTTTGTATTCACAAACGACACGCTATTGCGAATCACAATGTATGAGTCATCCACTAAACAATTTCATGGTTATAAACTATTTATGTGCTGTACTCTCTCATATAATCTTTTCAACAATATATTGAAAATATTGATCATAATTTTTACTCCAATATGAGAACGCTCTATTTATCTAATTTGTGAACGTTTACATTATATACATAAACTATGTTTCATTTTGTGTTTGCATACGCGCATATTTCATAATATAATATTACGCTTGTGCGTGTGTATGTGTGTGCATTTTAAAGTTGAGTTTTAAGGAACAAGGTAATGAATACTCTGGCTCTCTCTCGACAAGTAGTTCACTTCTTAGTGACCTACATTAGTTTAGTGTGTAAATACTTCAAAATGTTCAAAGTACTACTTCATGGACCTTTCTCAGGACAATAAAAAATGGAACGTGCCACTCTACCCATTCAGTCTTGCATGATTACCAATTACAGCAAAAGGCAAATCAGTCTTGAATGATTACCAATTACAGCAAAAGGCAAATCAGTCTTGAATGATTACCAATTACAGCAAAAGGCAATTCAATATAACAAAAGGCAATACAATATAACAAAAGGCAATACAATATAACAAAAGGCAATACAATATAAATGTTTCTGTTATGTATTTCCCTCTATCTTGTTCCAGACCTAAGAACATGCCTGATCTCAGACATGTGCATTACTGGTATTTGTCTCTGACGTAATATATACTTATGTTACCAGTTTCTGCAAAAAGTAAAGTAGTAATCCGTGCAGATTTATAATCTCTTTTCGAGCAGCTAATAAAATTAAAAAGGATTAATTCAATTTGACCTTTACAGTTCTGACAATTTAAACTTGTTTAAGAATATTAGCTTGCTTACACACTTAATGACCTTATATAATAACTAGCTTATGTGGTATTTAATTTAGTAAATGTGCATTTAAATAATTTAAAGAAAAAACTAAATAAATAGACGTATGTATATAATCAACTCTTACCCATGCATTTTGTGTATTTATTTAACTGTCGATTTGTAAGAGGAAAATTTGAACAATCAAATATAATTAAAATATGCGAGGTGCATGATAGCTAAGGACGTCATTAGGGGAAAATTACATTTCTATTTTTATATGCATTTCAAATATTCAGGCAATCACATTTGCAAAACGAGGGCTGAAAAGAAAGCACTCCATGTTACCACCATTAATCGATATACAGCTATTCCCATGGTTATGTATATTAGAATTATTGTTTCATGTATTGGACTTAGAACGATGTTGTTCCTTGATCTAGATGTATTGTATTTTGGATTGATTTATTTGATATGTAATATGTTAGATTAACTATGTATTATTGAAAACGTGAGTTTTAGAACAATCAGATTTATAACAGGCATATGGAGTGAAGTGTGTACGAGGGCTAACAATTATCTTGCAAACACTTCAGTTGAGTGATGGAGCGAGAGTGGAAAATTATATAGACTGAATTTAAACGTCACACTTGACTATTTCCAGGGTGTGCCATTTTTCTTCATTTTCCCTTTTCACCTTGTTGTTTGGGATCATTGATGTTGCTTCTCGTCTTGAGATATTTCCTGTGATCGATGCATAAGTCATCTCATCGGGCTAATATCTACCATGAAAATTCCAATGGTGGTGAGAGTAGAGACATCTGCACATCATCACTTCTAAAGTACTCATACAAGTCTGCATACACGAACGAACACTGGTGTCTTATCAACTTTTATGAACTGTGCATGTGATGTAACGCACGTGTTTTTTTCTATGACGTGCTTAGTCTTTTATCTCTTACATTTCTCTTTTCCAGCTTTATGGAAAAGTCTAAACTTTAAGTAGAGATTGTTCCCTCAAATCAGTCATTGTCAATTTTGACTGTACATGAGATAGACATGAACATTTATTTAATAGTATATGTACGTGACTGTTTCAAAACTTAGTTGCATTTATTTGTGATATATTTATTTTATAACAAATCTTTATTTTTGTTAATCCATTCTTCTTACGCATGTTAAAAGATACATGTCAGGAGTAGTCAGTGGTTGGATGGGGGCGTGACGAGTCAGTGATTGGAGGAATGTTAGTAAGTTAATAAAACACATCATTCTTTAAGTAAGAAGTTCCAATGGCAAACACATAATTACGTGTCGATAGTACGTTACTTACAGTAGTGTATGGATGTGAAATTCATATGGGAAAACAGATCCTAAATTAAGATTTAACCACTGATAAATGATTATGCATTATTAAATTATAATAATAATCATAATGGATGCAGGACATATTATATAGCGCCAAACTCACTTAACAATTGAACCTTTAATTCTCGTACAGAGAAAGACAGACATAAGCTCAAACATAACCTTCGTGTAGTTGGAATAGCATTGCGTCAGTAATAACGACTCCCAGAGTCTGAAATGAAGGAAGACGAAAGATCATGGAATTAATTAATTTGACTTAATATCCCATCTTTATAAGCACTGAATCAGGTCAAGCCACAAGACAGTATTCTCTATTATATCAATCAATTCACATGGATAGGGAGGGTGGAGAGAGATGCACTAATGCAGATAAATAGATACATCATACTATTATGTGCATAGAGGGATAATCATTAACACAGAAGGGACCGAGAAAAAGTCCAACTATTCAGACACAAATGACGGGTAATGATTCCTTTCAAAAGTACTTCATGCAAGAATAAGTGTATTAGTGCAGCATAGATCACACACACATGCATAAAACATACATATACACAGGAAAACCCAGCAATTCACCAGGTTTTTAGTATTCTTTCATTTCCAAAGTTATGCCATTTATTTGTTATTTACTCGTATTTTGTTTACGTTATTTATATGTTATTCATTCATGGAACCATTTGACTGTTGTCTATGCATTCACCTATTTTATTCATGCATTTATTTAAAGTTATAAATAACGACGAACACTGATAGGTCTTTGTCACAGATATCCACAGGCTGATCAGGTTATCGAGGTCTTCATTATTCTCTGGATATATGCGATCCAACCATATACCCTTTGATCATTATGGCCTACGCTCCTACTATAAGCTTGTTGTTCATCAGATGCACACTTTATCAACATTTTAAAAACAAAATTCGGAGCCCAACTTTCTGTAACAATGCATGCTTCCTTTCGAGCTAAGAGGCAACGAGACAGATGTCATTCATTAGTCACATCTCAACAGCAAGAATAGCTTAGATCTCTTTTGTATGTGCCGCTGTTTATTCAAACTGCTAAATTTGTTTGTAAATTCATTGCAAGTTGATCTCCCTTTGTATATGGAAGTAGTTTTTGTATATTCACACAGGGTGTGTGGATTTATTTTGTTTTATCTTATGTGTAAGCTGCTTGTATACATATATCATGCATTGCCTGCGTACGCATTCAAAAGTATATAAGATTAAAAGCATCACTCAGTCGTCGCAATAACTATTAGTAAAGGGAAATAAACATTGATATCTTTGAAACATTATTTTTAAATAGAATTTGAATTAAGTCCCTTCATTCATTCGTGGCATTCATTCTTTCATTCCTAAAATTAGAATCGGGAAAATACTAGACACGTAGATTAGACAGCGGGAGGGAGGGAGGTAACAAACTGAAATCATACTTGGATGCAAAGAAGATTTGAAAATAAAAAATATTAATTGAGAAATTCAGCAATGGTCGATAATTCCTGTTTTAACATAAACAACAGTTAACCTCTTTACTTAAGGTTCAGAAACTCTAGGCGTAGTTCGTGTCCTTGAAGTTAAAGGTGTTCATAAATAAATGAGGGAATCGATAGTTTTCCTTATCCACAAGTAACCATGGGGAGACCTACTTTTATTAAATCGATCCTTTGTGGTTGCAGCGCGTGTGCTGGCACTCTGAATGCAGTTAATGTGTAATTCGTTGTGCTACAAGCTTTATTGTATTTGTGTAGTGGCATATATCATGATGTGCTTAATAGCAGTTTTATTTTCTAGTACACATATTGTTGACATCGATGTAGCAAGAGTCCCGCCGCCACCCAGAACTGATTAACTATATAAAATTATTTTGTGTTCCTTCTTCCCTCATTGCACTGCCAGTAAAAATAAAGTTTACCACTGTGAAAACCCCAAACATTTTCATTGCATATTGCATTAACATAAAGCAATCTGGATTTTGTTATATTTATGACCTCGAAGATTAAGCATTATTATGTGTTTAGTGGGTTACTGATGTTGCTGATCGTGTAGTGCTTGCTTTGTGCCCTACATATTCGACAGCTTGCGAAATATGAGAAAAGGTTGTGCGAATTTAGGTCTCAGGTAATGGTGAGTGTCTGTATGAGTACACTCAGTGTCGTGTTCTTCAAGATTTAGCTCGCTGTAATGCATTTAGGATATCCTATGTTCGTTGTCACGGAACACACAAGACTTTCGAGCTGTTGGGGTTTATTGTACGGTTTGTGTACATATGTATACATTGTACGGTTTGTGTACATGTATATACATTGTACGGTTTGTGTACATGTGTATACATTGTACGGTTTGTGTACATGTATATACATTGTACGGTTTGTGTACATGTGTATACATTGTACGGTTTGTGTACATATGTATACATTGTACGATTTGTGTACATGTGTGTACATTGTACGATTCTTTGATCATTTGAGTAAGTGAAATAAATACTCTGTGTATCTATTGACATGCCCGACGCTATAATGTTAAAATTTGAAATGCAAAATCTAAAATATTGCAATCTAAAACTGTTTCATGACTGACAATATGTGCGATTAATGATAAAGCAGATACATTTGATTGTGACTAATATAACTACATTACTTTATCTTCAATAGTTGCATGTCTGTCTCTTTTAACACTTTCAGCCTATGGTATCGATTACATTCAGAGCTTTTTCTCATAGATGAATGTCGTATCGCTTCCTATACAGAAAATATTTTGTTATAAGTGATTATTTAGTTAGACCTAAAGTAAGAGAGTCAGTGGACAAAGAAACGTTATTATAGGCGTGTTGGGCTTAACATTGCAATACAAGTATTATATATAAGGCGACGGTGGGTATACCGGTTAAAGTAGAGTTTCACATCGGGAAGTGACGGCATGTGACTCACATTAGGTGATTTGCGATAGATCAATGATTATAAATGTAACCGACTTGCCTTATGCACTCTAATTTTGCAGGTTTAAAGGAAAGGCCCGCATATTGAAACCATTCGGAACCAGGAACCAATTTCTGACTGTACATTAGATATAATATCTAATCTCTCTCTCTCTCTCTCTCTCTCTCTCTCTCTCTCTCTCTCTCTCTCTCTCTCTCTCTCTCTCTCTCTCACACACACACACACACACACACACACACACAATTAAGTATGCATATTAAACGTAGTTAATAATAAAGCATGAAAATCGATGTCGACCTAAAGTGGTAAATTACAATTTGCAGATTTAGTGCGATGAGCTTTCCATGCCTTAGCAAAAAAAAAAAAAAAAAAAAAAACAAACAAACACTATCACCGGTCAGTTATGAAGCCATGGTTAAGAGAACGTAAACATAAATCTGGCGAACACTTCTATGACAATGCTGTAATAGAGTTGAATACCGTGTCCAACTAATTAAAAATTGCTCTTGCGGTGTCTCACACGTCAGCACTCTACATACATAAATATATAATCAGTCACACGTCAGCACTCTACATACATAAATATATAATCAGTCACACGTCAGCACTCTACGTACATAATCAGTCACACGTAGCACGAGCTATACAAATGGAGCAATCTCATATGATTTGACATTGAAATAATGAAGAGACATAGGATAGTTATGCAATTGTTTGCCTATGTTCTAACAGACCGATGGTACCACACAGTTTTCTTCCTATAAAGAAAATTCTTCTTTTAAACTGGACCGAGGAACCGAGGAACTCCATCGACGCACACAGTTAATTAATTACTAGTGTGTCGGCATCAGGTTGCATTACTAATTAACATATCTATTGCTTCATTCAGGTGCTGTTTGCAGAATCAAGTTGTTTTCAAAACTTTAATAAGTGTGGTTCGCGATAAATAGTAGTCTATTATGTAACATGGCGTTTCTCACTCATATGACAGTTTCAAGGATTGTTCTGCCTATGGAGGAAATACAAACATAGTCTCGATATGACTGTAAAGTGGTTAATAATAGGTAGGTCTACACTAAAAAGTGTATTTTCATGCATAATGTCAAGGATATGTCGAGGGTAGCATAACACAGCTATGAGACATGAAAGTTCAATGTGACCTATCTTGGTAATCTACGCTGACGCATGAAGAAGTGTAACATGCCAAAAGTGTATTTAGTGTGTGTCGCAAATGTAATGTCACAACTGAATCATCACATTATCAAATTAAAGTTAACGAGCTTCATTTGACAGTTGTATCTGTTTCATTATCTTGTATCAAAAGGATGTTAAGATATAAAGTTAGTAGATTATAAACTATTTAAGATCGCTTCTTATAATAAAAAAATACCTACAGATTATTTAGTTATTCATAAAGTCCAAAGGGTGGACCAATACACTGTCATATAGGTGTGTTGGCTTTCACATTGCAATATAAGTTATAAATAAGCGACATCAGGCGTTTACGTTTCAGACCAGGAAGTTACTGCATATGACTCATCGTAGGTAATTCAAGATAGCTCAGTGTTTAGCCAAGCTTATCTCCTGCACATTGATTTTGCAGTTTCACGGAGCAGGTTTACTGAACCAACACGATCCAGGAACCAATTAATGACTGTTACATGTTCTATCTAATCACGCATGCAGACACATACTTAATTGCGAGTGTAGTTTTACAGTTACGAAGAATGGCTTTTAGTTCGTACTTGCTCGCTAATTCAAAAGAGCAAAGTAAGAAGGAAAAATAACTATTAAATGATATGTTCAAAAACGATAGTCAAATCACATTATTAAGGAAACTACAGTTACCTCCTTTGTATAAGGTTAAGTTATTCCAGACATAGCTCGAGTCCTTTACGATACAGGAGAATATAAATAAATGATTGTTTACCAAACAATAGTATCCCTCATTCACAGATAATCGTGGAGAGACCTACTTTTATTTCATCAATCTTTTGCGGTGACTGTTTGCGTGCTGGTACTCCTCTGACTGCGGTCGAAGTAAAATACGTAGTGTTACGAGGTTTATTTTATTTGCTCTCTCTCTCTCTCTTTCTCTTTCTCTCTCTCTCAGGTGTCTCAAACTCGAGGCCCGCGGGCCAATTGCGGCCCGCCAGACGATATTTTGTGGCCCCACCTTGATATTAAAGTTAAGTGATAGTGCGGCCCACACTTTTTTCTCATGCACCCTGGGAGTTTAATAGATTTTGTCACCTGTGGGCTACCATACCTCAGGATCTGCCATTTCCCAGCATGTAAGGCACTCATGGATTCTGGCACACCATTCAGTGGTGAGAAGTATGTTGATGCCATTGTAAAGCTGCAGGAAGAATTTGATCACAGGTTTGCAGATTTCAAGAAACACAGAACCACCTTTCAAATATTTGCTGACCCTTTCTTCAATGTGGAAGATGTCCCTCCTGTGCTTCAAATGGATCTAATTGACATAAGTGTAATTCTGAACTCAAAGCCAAGTTCAGGAGGTGAGTGAAAAAGCAGACAAGCTTGGACAGTTTTTGAGAGAATTGCCCCTTACCTTCCCCGAGCTTTCCAGGATGTTCAAGCGGACCAAGTGCCTTTTGGGGAGCACCTATCTGTTTGAATAGCTCTTCTCCACCATGAACTTGAATAAGTCAAAATTCAAGGACAAACTTACTGATGAGCATCTTCAAGCCATACTGAGGGTCACAGTGGCTTCCTCCTTGAAGCCAAATGTGTGTGAGCTGTGTAAGAGGAAGTGTTGCCAGGTCTCTGGCAGCAGGGAATAATGATGCAGCCCAGCTTCACCCAGATTTTACTTCCAGTGGCCCTCAGGCAAAATGAGTTTGAGACCCCTGCTCTCTCTCTCTCTCTCTCTCTCTCTCTATATATATATATATATATATATATATATATATATATATATGTAGGATATGGATATATATTACATTGGTGTGTAGCAAGAGTCAGGTCACCGCCTCAAACCGATTAACTATATATATTATTTTGTTTTTCTTCTCAGCTTTCTTTGTCTAATATTACCATCAGTGTGGATATAATGCTTCCTGCTGCGAGGACACCAAACAGGTTTTTTTTGTATATTGAAATGACTTAATGCAGATTTTTTATTTTGTTAGTTTTTTTTTTTCAAATCGGCTGTTCGTACTTATTTGAGCTTCGCTGGTTTAAAGATTAAGTATCCATACCTTCAGCACCAACAATACCTTTATCATGTCTTTGTAGATTTTATGAAGGCGTTTGACAGGATGTGGCATGCAGCCCTTTGGTTTACCAAGAAGCTGTAAAACATCAATGCCAACCTGATCAAAGTCATAGAAAGCCTTTACATCAAGGCCACCAGCGCAGTCTGCTTTAATGGCTAAATAGGAGATTAGTTCAGGACAAGAGTGATCAGACAAGGCCACTTACTTTCGCATATTCTCATCAACATCTTCCTTGAAGGAATCATGACAGATAATCTGGAAGACCACTATTATTGGAGGTAGAACAATAACGAACTTATGCTTTACTGATAACATCGATGATCTTGCAGGAAATGAGGAGGAGCTAGCTCATTTGGTGGGAAAAAAACTGGACAGGACATCTACTGCTTCTGGTATGAAAATCAGTGAGAGAAGACCAAATTGATGACCAATAACACCAATGGCATTGGCAATGACATCATGATTGGTGATTAGAAATTGGAAATAGTTAATAAATTCAAGTACCTAGTAGCCATCGTTACAGACAAAAGATAAAAACCTGAAATATTGTTCAGGATTGTGATGACAATAAGAGCAATGGCAAGGCTGAAGACAGTTTGGAAAGACAGAAACATCTCAGTCAGCTCAAAGATCAGACTGAAACTCCTTGGTTGTATCTGTGATTTTATATGCCTGTGAGTTATGGACCCTCACAGTGGGCCTCGAAAGGAGGATACAAGCTACTGAAATGCGATGCTTTCGAAGGTTGGTTGGCATTTCGTAAAGAGAGCATGTCCCAAATGAGGAAATGGGAAACAGAATTAGGCAAGCCATTGGGGCCCGTGAAGAGCTACTGGCCATTGTGAAAAAAAACGCTAAATGAAATGGCAAGGGCATGTCAGACGATCAACAGGGCTTGTCAAGACAATCATGCAAGGTACTATGCAAGGAGGGCGAAGGAGAGGAAGGCAAAGGAAAAGATGGGAGGATAACATCTCAGAGAGGGCAGGACTGAAACTGTGCAATACGGTAAGATTAACAGAGAACAGAATGGAATGGAGGAAACTGGTTGTCATCAGTGGTGCCCCAACAGTCGAAAAGACTAAGGGATAGATAGATAGATAGATAGATAGATAGATTGATTGATGAATGGAAAGATGGATGGATAGATGTAAAGATAGATAGATACATAGATAGATGGATCCCTTTAGGTGTTTAGTGTGTTATCGTTGTGCCCAACATAATCGACAGCTTGCGAAATGTAAGAAGATTTTATGTAAATTTAGGTTTCGACGACTGTGAGTGTCTGTTTGAGTACGCCTAATGTCGTCTAGTAATGCAGATAGTATATAAGTGCAGTTCAGCGAGCAGGATATCCTTGAAAACACACAAGACTATTGAATTAGGACTTTTGTATGGTTTGTGTTCAGGTGTAAGCACGACATTTTTTTAATTCTCATATCATTTGAGAAATGAAATACACATCCCGCAGATTGAAAGACTTCCTCTATACAATTGATTATTTAAAATCGGAATTTTCTCCAGCAAAATTCACTGGTAATAAGAAATAGTGAAACAAAATATTAAAGCAAATATGAATATATATGTATAAGAGCAAGCGTGCGTTTGTATGTGTGTATGTGTGTGAAAGAGAGAGAGAGAGAGAGAGAGAGAGAGAGAGAGAGAGAGAGAGAGAGAGAGAGAGAGAGAGAGAGAGAGAGAGAGAATGCAGAAAACTGCACTGCATTAACAAGTGCAAACCCAGCAAAATTATTCACTCGTGCACTTCCATCTTTGTTTCTTTATAACAATGTCAGTTAACATGTCTACGTGCCTCTAAGCCGTAATTCGGTATTTGAAGAATATCCTTATGCCACTTCAGAAAAAAATATTAGCTAACAGTATGTAAAACAAAATTGTGCATTAACCCGAATAAATCCAAACAAGGAAGTTTGTTTTTGGAGGAGGCTCTTTTATGGAGTACTCTGTTCACTTCCTACACCTGCAAAGCATTATCATTCATGTTAGATATTATTTGATTAATTCATAATAGTAAGACATGTTCTAATCCTTTTCAGCTTAGTTTATTATTCTACACACATAATTTCAACAGCTATTTATTTACAAAGATGGAAAGACCGGTTGGAATTGCCTCCGTACTAGGCGACGTCAGGAAAGAAAGGCTTAGCAATTTGATCGTTTGGATTAAATGCAGTGTCTTGCTAAAACATTATTAGTAATTGGAATCCAAACACACATGTAAATAGAGATTTAAAACAGGAAAGATATTCGGAAATGTATCTGTCTCTCTCTTTCTATCTATCTTTCTGCCTGTCTGTCTATCTATCTACATACAAATTCCTTGCACATACTCTCTATCATGCGTGTGTGCCTGTTTGTTTTTGTATATGTGAAAAAGTTGTAACACAACAATCATAATAAGCAAAAGGAACATTGAAAGTTTTATATTAACTTAATACTTAAAGTGATTAGCTTGATTTTCTTTGTGCAGTTTGAAAAAATAATTTAGTTCTGTGCTCGAATAAACATATACCTTACTCCAATGACAACAACCAAACAAAAATTGCAGAACCTCAGAGCTGCACAATCACATCAGTTCATGTGGACTCGACTTAACAACCATGTCCCAGAAATATCAATCAAGTAATCCTGTGGAAATGTACATCAATATCAGTGACAAATCCTGATGTGCTTGATATTGCATGTGAAATTCAGGATGATTCTCTACGGCATGGTTGGAGAGTGTGTCAAAGATTCTGGAACAGTTGTGTAACGTGCCTCTAGAACCCCCACATAGGATCTCGCCTAAATGTGAAAGCAAGTGACTTGTTGCAAACCATGTGACTGTGAAACATGTGCCGGCGACAGCTGCCATCTTTTATCTGGTTATGTAATTGACTTTATTTATTTCTCTGAACTTCTTCTCTCATTTTTGTGATGATATCCATCAGCTTATTATGTAATTTATGAGTAATTGACTGATTATATCTATCCTAGGATAAACTGAACGATTGACCAGCAATATTTGAACATTGTTTTGAAGTGATGTAAATGCCAACTCTCTTTTCATTATATTCATTTGTTGTATATTTGATTGTTGATTTAATAAATTTATTGTTAAATTTATTCAGCTTCTGAAACATATCGATAACCTTATGTTGGAGAAGAAAGTAGGTGGATGGAGGCTTGCTAAACATAGATTGAAAGATGGATTTGTCTTCTCCTTTAGTAAGACATTTTCCACCTATGGAAATATTGTGTAATGGTAAATGTTTATCTTTAATGTTGTGGAAGAGAGAAAACGTTTACAGCGCCGCAAGTCCGCCAAGTGAGAGAGACGGGTGGTGTCCTCTGGAGAATTATTAATAGCATAAATTAAGATTTTCATCACTTGTAATTAGTTATGCGCGATTAAATAATAATCATAACCATTAACTAGTAGGGGTAGGCGTCACAGAAAGTAGTAAAAAATCTGTTTTATCAAATTGTAAACAATCACACCCGGAAAATGTTTTGATTGGAGCATGTGTCCCCAAAAAACAAATTAAATAAATAATAAATAAAAATTCGTATTGGCAATTAAGCTCCGGAACAATTGAGACTTGTTCCTTAGTATGTACATAATCAATACAATAAGCTTTCCAAGAAGATTTAGATACTTAAGATCTCAAGAGTTTAGAGTTCTTTCAACATTTCTTGCGAGAAAAGTCTGACAAATATGCTGTGTAGAGCCCTTTCCCCTTCCTACTATATATCAATTAGGAACAATTAACTGTTCTGCTGTGACTTTTTATGAAGCAACCCCCAATGAAGTGTTCATCAACTAGGAAACTAGTTCATAAACTAGTAAACTTTGAACTAGTTCATCAACTAGTTCAAAGTCTTCATCACATCTCCTTTGCTTGCAGTACTAACTGCTTCTGGTTTGCCATGCATACTTTCAATGTGTCTTTTGCTGATGCTTCCAGTGCAGCCGCCTGCCTTTCTATGAGGACATAAATTTTATCAGAAGAATTAGGAGCATCCTTGCTACTGAGAACATATTTGCAACATATGATCATTCTCTCGACACAATTTTTCAGACGTACAACCTAAATACATCTGCATACATACTTACTGTCTATATCTACCATTACAATGCGCACTTTGTCGTACACCATTGGTTAGAGTTTCCCTGGTGTGTCATTGAGCTTCGGGATCATTGGAGCGACCTTAAGCGTGTTGTGTCTATGAGACGCTGATCTTACGGCCACAAATCAAGATCGATGAATACCGGCCGCCGCTAGACCCATGTATCCATCTGTGTTCCTGTTTGGGGAACAAGCGTGCGCCACTACATTCACAATCAGATGACCAGCTAAGTACATAGGGTCTGATAACCTGAACTATAAAGTGACTCTTTTTAGCAATCCAATCCAAATCGGACAGTAGCATAGATAAGACCGAAATCAAGTAATCTCTGATTATCTTGTTATTGTTAAATTTATATTAAATCTTTTTAATTGTTTTACAATTATTGTAGCTGACTAATTCAGTCTCCTTATGTCCCCATCTCTTCCTCTCTTTTTATCTGTTCATGTGTTCTCTCTCTCTCTTCTTTTGTCTACCTCTGGCTCTCCCCTTCTAGGTCTGCCCCTGCATCTTACCATCTCTGTCTGACTCTGTCTCTACCCCTCTGCCTATGACTCTCCCCCTCTCTCTTTGCCCTTGTCTTTCCCTCTCTTTCTGATCCTGTCTCTCCCCATCTCTATCTGCCTCTATCTCTCCCTCTTGTCCATCTCCCTCTCCCTCCCTCTCTCTCTCTCTCTCTGTGTATCTTTCCCCCTCTTTCTGCTTCTGCCACCCCTCTCTCCATCTCTTTCTCTCTCCATCTCCATCTCTCTCTCTCCCTCTTTCTCTCTCCCTCTCCCTTTCTCTCTCCCTCTCTCTCCCTCTCCCTCTCTCTCCCTCTCTTTCTCTCTCCCTCTCTATCTGCCTCTCCTTCTCGTTCTATCTTTCTTTCCACGCCTCTCTCAAAGTGTCCGTCTTTGCCTCTCTCTCTGTTTGTCTGTCTTCCTCTCAGTCTGTCCATTTGCACATCGCTGCTTCATCTCTTTTTCTGCCTCTGTTTCTCTTTCTCTCTCTCCCTTTCCTCTTTGTCTAAATATTAGAAAAGAATAGATAGACATAACTAACAGCTTTCCCAAGAATAAAGCATCATTTTGAAATTATTTAGGATACTAGTGAAGCTTGTAATAGACGTACCGTTATTACCTGACTACGTAGATATGGATCAATATTATTGCTTACCATTACAACACTAAATAAAACATCAATTCATATTACAGGCTATTAAAAAAGATTAATATTTAAGACGATAATAATCATTCATAAGTAGTCTCAGTTTAGTTGTTTACTTTATATTTACTCTGGCAATACATGCATCGTAGTCTTAGTCTGATTTTGATTCCGAGCATTCAATAAATGCCTGTTGTTTAATGGATCGTGTAGTTAAAATGGTCTTAATTGCAGTTAG
The DNA here is from genome assembly GCA_028829895.1 of Sinotaia quadrata. Taxonomy (NCBI): domain Eukaryota; kingdom Metazoa; phylum Mollusca; class Gastropoda; order Architaenioglossa; family Viviparidae; genus Sinotaia; species Sinotaia quadrata. The sequence continues at coordinate 118,381,163 of CM054179.1, forward strand.
TTGCCCTCGTACATTACACCTTTTAACAATGAATAGAAAATATAACTTTGCTCATTTTCTGAAACTGGGGATGTATTTGTGTGATGCTAACACCACATAGTTAATGGATTGTATTATCATTTATTTATTAGCCATCCAAAACTAATTACAAATTATGAGAATCATAATGTATTTTGTTAATGATCCTCCAGCAGACACCAATCTCTCTGACTTGGTGGATATACAGGCACTGTAGACTTGATCGTTTTCTACAACATAAACAACATTTATGGTCGCACAATGTTTCAATGAGTGGAAAACGTCTTTCTAAAGGAGAAGACAAATCCATCTTTTATCTATATTTAGCAAGTCCTGATTTATATATCCTTTCCTTTCTATCATAATTTAGCAATATGCATAAGAAGGTGTCGCCAGCCCCTTCTCTCTGAAGAAAGGAGGGTGGTGGCTAGTCGACGCCACGTAGGACTTGCATGGAGTTAATACAAATCCACACACATAATACCAAGATGGTGTTTTGGCTCGAATTTTATTCTGCATGTCGGTTACGTATTGCCAACATGTTTAAACATCTGCTATCGCTAGATAAACACTGAGAGATTTATGACAAAGGCACACCGTTTTTTTCACATCATGATGGATCATAAACTTATTAAATGAGCCATAACTGTGTTTTTAAATTTCACCGGTTCATTCATACAATCAACTTAATGAAAAATAAAATTAACAATGCTTTAGACTAAATCCTGGGTTACTTAAATTCTGAAAATCTGGAATTCCTTTCACTTCAGTTCTGTTCATGTAACTGTATAGTTTGTTTTGTCCCCAATCTTCTTTCAACCTTTTTTATTTTCTATTTTCCTTCCTTTATTTCTTTCCCCCTCTTTCTCTCCTCTCTCCCTCAAACAACCCACACATATACCTTAATCTCTGTTTCTTTTTTTCCCCACTTTAATTTTCTTAAGCCTTTAAACCTATCGTATGAATTTGTCTACAACAGAGTATCTCCTCAGCTTAGTGTTTTAATTCCCTCTAGTTATTATATTTCGCAGCTTAGCATCAGGATTAATCATTTAAGTTATCAAAGGGCATTTACGCACAGTGCGTTTAGCCGTAGTTTAGAGCATGCATCTCAACTATTGTTATCAAATATATAGTTCGTTTACTTAAAATATATGTCTTTTTTCTAGGTCTGGGAGTCATTCATCTGTTTTCAAAATAGGAACATGTCAAGATGTTTTCCCAGCCCATCTGTAAATCGATATCACCTTCTTGATATTGCAGCATTTTGTTAACTCGCGTGCTATTTAATACACACACTCACGTACACACACACACACACACACACACACACACACACACACACACACACACACACACACACACACACACACACACACACACAACTCAGCACAAACATACAAACAATGCGAACACAGTAACTTCCCTGTATATTTTAATATAGAATCAAATTTTTAAGAGAATATGTTATTACTGGCGATACAATATAGCAGTGAACATGGGAAGTATAGCATGCAGACTGCATAAATGAAAGCTATATGAAGAACGTTATAATAATAATGCAGTTCTGCTCATACCAATAAACAACACACTGTACAGATAACTAGAATAAATACTTGTGTGTGCGTGTGTGTGTGCGTGCGTATATGTGAGTGTATCTGTACTGCTTCGGATGCAAACTATAGTCCATTCTAACTTCATACAAACTATTAATTAATAATTATATTAAGAACGATCTAATAATAATGCAGTACTGCTCATACCGCACAACAAATAGGACACACACACACACACACACACACACACACACACACACACAAACACACTGCATACACTGCACAGATAAGTAGAATACATATATTTTGTGTATTCGTACTGATTCGGATGTAAACTATAGTCAATACTAACATCATAGAAAATACTTTCAAATGGGGAATAATTTAACAAAGCACCGCCAAGAAATCAATACACGAGAACAGACGCCATTTGTATTTTTAGCACACCTACAAAGCTTCTCATGTCGTTGTGCTGGATTCAAACAAGGAAGTGTGTTGACATTTTGAATTTATTTGCTTTACTGCTTGCTTGTTTAGAGAGTGTACCAATTACACAGATCGCTATCTGAAAAAGTACTAAATAAATAAATGTTAGACACAAGTCTTGCACTAGAATAAGCTGCGGTGTAAATACCAACGAACTATAAGAGAGGAATATTTGATTGTAGGTATTTGTAACGTACTACGACCGTTTAACTTAAGCATATAATCGAATGCGTGTGTTCAGCGTTGCTATAGTCGTATGCAACTGAAACTGAGACGCGAGTCAGGGGCGTGCCATGTAAATTGCAGACGAAAATTATACCAGAATGGATTTTCACACTGTATTCATATGTTTAATAATATTGATTTCATGTCATGGTAAGTAATAAGTGTGTTTCCATCCATCGTATTTATTTGTAATGATATTTTATATAAGCATGTATCTCACTTGTCAGTTTGCTAGATAGTATCTATCTATCTATCTATCTATCTATCTATCTATCTATCTATCTATCTATCTATCTACGTACCTACCTACCCAATCCTACCTACCTATCTACCTACCTACCTACCTATCTACCTATCTATCTGTTTATCTATCTGTCTATCTATCTATCTTTCTATCTATCTATCTATATATCTATTTATCTTTCTATCTACCTACCTACCTATCTATCCATCTATATATCTACCTACGTACCTACCTACCCAACCCTACCTACCTATATACCTACCTACCTACCTATCTATTTACCTACCTACTTACCTATCTATCTATCTATCTATCTATCTATCTATCTATCTAACGCTATGCCTGTCAGTCTACCAGCTATATATTACACACTCGGTGAATGTTTCAATCTAATTTATAGCTAATCAAACGCTCACATCTCTCAGAGGTAAAGAAAGCTAATGTAATGTCTCACCCTAACATTTTTATTCTCTGCAGAATCTCATATCAAATAACTGTTAATATTACACATTCACAATATACTCCGCAGTATTGTAATCAACATTTTTTCAATAATAACTAATGAGTTGGTTTGTCATTTAATTAATTACAAACAAACTTTATCAACACTATTGTTCTCCTAGTGATATATTTATAAGGATAAACTAATCACAGATTTAAATTTAAGCTTCAATGACATAATTCTTTTCTAGATATATCTCAGAATAACATTCATCACATCTTCAAATCTTACAGTGTTAAAATAAAGTCAGTTTCTTCAAACAGTACAATAGGTAACTTGTTTATTATATATACATATAAATGAATATGACTACAAAATATCTTACTCATCACAAATGATCCTGTTTCTTTATTGGTTTTGATTTATTTTCACTGAGGTAAACTTTAGACGTATTCCTTATCACAAGAAGCAGGAAATGAATAATTATATTTATTTTTATTAACAACAATAACTTTGTAGCTCGCACTGACATCTATTACTTTCATCACAATAGAATTATCATTTACAAGACGCATGACGTCATGAATACATTTAAATTAAAAATTCAAAGAAAAAATATTGGCAAAAGACAAGCAACAAACTAAATAAAAACAGCACAACCAAACAAATATGGGACAAAATAAGACAAATAATGGGTATAGGCAAGACAAATCCACGATTCTAGCCCTCATAATCCATTCACAAACATACATATACACTACCTCAGAAAAGGAAAAGACAGAAACCCTAGCAGACACTTTTCAAGCTAACACAAGCAACACAAACCCTAATTAAAAAGAAACCGTTCAAACAATCATAAAGAAACTAAAACCACTAGAACAAAACAACAACAAAACATGAACTAACCAAACAAAATTAAACTCACCCATCAAAGAAGCAGAAGTAAAACATTCAATTAAAACCAAGAAAGACATGGAGCCAGGACAAGACAAAATACCATATCAGTTCCTCAGAATACTAGTAGACAACATATTAAAAAAACCTAACACAACTATACAACAAAATATGGCAAACCAGTAAAATACCATAAAGCTGGAAACAAGCTAACATAATACCAATTTCAAAACCAAAGACCCAACACAACCTAATTCATACAGACCAATCTCCCTAATTGCAACTCTAGCAAAAGTACTAGAAGCATTAGTAAACAAGAGACTGTCACACCACATAGAAACAAATAACCTACTCCCCCCCCCCCCCCGAACAACACGGTTCAGACCCAAAAGATCCAGCACAGATGCCACAAATAGACTAACAATCAACATCATGATATACAGATTGCAAAAAACCCACTAAATTGCAATCTTCATTGACATCTCAAAAGCCTTTGACACAGTTTGGCATCCAATAATACTCATCAACATGTTTCAAATGGGAATTAGAGGAAACATATACAACTATATAAACATTTCCTTTAAAATCGTATATTCCGGGTACAAATTAATAACACACAATCTGCTACAAGAGAAATAATAAATGCCATCCACAGGGCAGTGTTATCAGCCTAGAACTAGCACCGGACAAAATGACAGCCATAGACTTTACCGCCAAATAGACAAATCATATCCCACATTAAAGTTAAAACACACCAACATAAACTACTCAAAAACTTACAATATTTTAGAAATCACCTTTGATGAAAACATAATATTCAGCCAGAATATTGAAAAGACACTGACCAAAGCCAATAAAACTCTCAACATATTTAAAACAACAAAAGGAAAGGATTGGGGGTGGGGCAGATACATTTACTTTATTAACATATACAAGGACTTTAATATGTTTAGTCATAGTCTATGGAGGCACAGCATGCAAAGCTACAAATAACTCCAAAATAAAACAGTTACAAACAATACAAAATAAAGCGGTAATAACAAGCACAAATGCACTTCCAAACACGAAAAATAAAGAACTATATAACCAACCAAGACACCTAACACTAATAGAAAGAAGAGACAAACAAACACTCAAGAAGTGGGTCATTAGGATACAACATAGGAGCAACCTCCCCACAAACACACCCACCTCCAGAACAAGAAATGGGATTAAAAGGATACAACATGCAGAAAAAGCAAAAAAAGTAAAATCAAACAAATGGACAGAAAATGAACTACCACCCCGCCCCGCCATACCAGTTAACAAAACAATTACTAAATAAACACAATCTAAACTCACTTAACACGAAGACCATAACACAAAACCACAGCCCCCCCCCCCGGAAAACCACCCTCCCCAATTATTGTTATAGACTTAACTTTACTCAAACAACCAACAACAAAACATACAGTAACCCACCCTTAGCCAAACTAGAATAAAAATTATCCCAGCCACTACTACATATATACTGATGGATACAAAAGCCAAACAGGAATAGGAGCAGCACACACACACACACACACACACACACACACACACACACACACATTTAAACTGAAAGAAATACATTCAATTCTAACAGCAGAATTAATAGCAATAAAATTGCATTAAAATTACCAATAGACACCCCATCCAACAAGACACCAAATACTCATACTCACAGACTCACTAACATCACTACAAAACCTAGCAAACCCTTTCCAAACTACAAGAACACAAATCACCAACCAAATATATAAATACATGACCTCACTGGAAAATAAACATAAAAACAACACTACTATGGATTGTTACGTTTCCAGTATTTATTTATAGACCCTGCCTAGAATAAATAAGGACTTTAAAGATAATTAATTCCTTCTCTCATATCCTATGCAGACTGGTTGCTCAACTTATCATTTGACTAATTTAAAAGTGCGTCTTGTAGTGCAGACGACAAATTTACAAACTGATAAATTGCGAACGTTAGCTAGATTGAAGTCGTTAAGTTCCTCTAAATTAATATGCATTCGTTATTGTCATTCAGCTCATCCGCCCCCATTCAATCTAAGATAAATCTATAGGTCTATTATTCATAAAAATTAACTACAAAGAGGTTTAACAATTAAAATAAGATTTAATAAAGTTTAACAATTTAACAATAATCAAATACGAGCGCGAAAAGTCTATTTCTCAATTCATGCACGTATGTGCTTAAAGTTTTCAAAAGAAAGGTAGCCAAATTGTTCCCTTTTGATAATTGAATTCAACTGAGGAATACTCAGCTGTAAAGTCTGTATTCGCCTGGTTCCTTCAGTCCGTCCCGGTCTATCTCACAGTATCACTCTAGCGGAGATGCACGTGGCATACAGGTAAAGGTGTCCTTTATGTTGCTAGTGAACTTGAGTCTTTAGACCAACGTACGTCTACTTCAACGTCGCTTACAGTGGCGTGGACTCTCAATAAGTGAACTCTCGCCAGAATTCAAACCAGTTCATACAGGTCTTCCGATGAAGACAGCTTGTCCAATTCAAGGATGCGGACAACAAAGCACGGCAAGGCAAGGCAAAGTAAAACCAAGCCCAAGGAGAAAAAGCCGACCTGGGTAAAGCAAAATGTGTCCCAATATAGTCTTTGCTTAATATGCCCTTACTTAAGCACGTTCCAGTTTAATGCTCTGAATTAGAAATTCCACCGCGCGTCGTTTACAATTTAGATTTAGAAAAACGTAATCTTCTCAGCATGTTTCATTTAACAGCATGACATATGAATCATAAAAATAGTTACAACATTAAATTAATGTTCATACAAAAGGGGTAATTCAAACAGCAAAGCGCTTCACAATTTACAATTAAAATTACACACAATAATTGAATTACATGAGAAATTCATGTCGAGCGCAGGCATTCTGGCTCTAGCGAATTAAAAGCAATATAAATTAAGGTTACAATGGAAAAGAGTTACAATAAATTTATATTCCATAACTTATAGGTTTTCAGTCATTTCCTGAACCGTGCTCAAATATATAGTGGATAATATAATACATAGCACAAATACATACATAGTCAAGATATACATAATACAATCAGATAAAATGGTACCTTTATGAGAAGTCGAAGTGTATGATTCTCATCTATCTCTCCGGCTGCCGTATGACCCGAGTAGCTTAACGTGGTGACGTGTAGCTAATTGTTTCTCGCAGTAAAGGGGCAGAAGCGTTCACCAATATTTATAGGAAAGCATAAAGCATATCACGTGACGGATCGCGTGGCATGTAGTTGGTTCTAGAACCTAGACAATGGGCCTAAAGTTACATAACGTCTTGACCTGTTCTGGAAGCTTCTCGATAGGGGAGAGCTTTGAACAAAGGGTTTTCAAATCTCAATATTTGAAGTAAACAATCAAGTGGGTCAGCAAGTCATGACATTTTTATCAGACTGTGACATGGATCCCCAGTCACACAAACATAACAGGAGAAAGGGGAGCAAAATATGGCAGCAAACATGCACTGTCTTTAATACAGCAACACACTTATAAGAAATACATGCACTAATCAAACACATATACAAAAGAAAGACCCCATCCCAATTCATCACCAATTAACTAACGTAACCCACAATAGAGAACAATTTATAGACTAAGGTACACACGATTCACACACAAAGCAAACAATGAACCAAAATCATGCACTCATTGTAAAACACAAATGAACACTTTATGTTACAATGTAACAATTATAAGGAAGAAAGGAAAATCATCAGTGAAACAACAAATATACTACAACTGCCATTCACAATGCAATCACTAGTGCACCCAACAAAACATCAAAATCACATACACCAAGCACTAATCACGTATCTCATCCGAACAAACACACTTCACCTTTTATAATTAATAAAAATTACAAACAATTGCAACACATTAGAAAATACGGATAGAGTTTCAAACTCTTTGGGGAAATTGACTGTAGTACTACAATTTAAATAATAATAATAATAATAATAATAATAATAATAATAATAATAATAATAATAATAATAATAATAATAATAATAATAATAATAATAATAATAATAATAATAATCGGGTGATTCCTGCACGAAGACCAAACATTGTAGTTCTCAATAAGGCCAACAGAACAGTATCAATCATTGATGTCGCTGTTCCAAGTGATAGAAACATAAAAACAAAAGAAAGAGAAAAAATAGAAAAATACCAAGACCTCAGATTAGAAATCCAGAGACTGTGGAAAGTAAAAGCAGAAGTGATACCTATAGTGATAGGAGCCTTGGGGAACATAACATCTGAATTGGAAGGCTACCTGAATAAACTCCCTGGAAACCACAGAATCGCTCCACTACTCAAAGCAGCGCTCCTCGGAAGTGCCCACATCCTCCGTAAAACCTTGGATCTCCCAGAATCTTGGTAAGATTCCGAGACCTTGGATCACAACCGACAGTCAAACAGAAGTCGTGGAAAGAGGCTGAATAATAATAATAATAATAATAATAATAATAATAATAATAATAATAATAATAATAATAATAATAATAATAATAATAATAATATAATAATAAATAAATAAATAAATAAATAAATAAATAAATAAATAAATAAAAACACAACTAATTTTAGACAATACGAACCACACAACAGACACAAAGACACCAATTCCGCAATTACAACCACGACCAAAACATATACACACACACACACACATTAAATGCTATTAAAACCAAGAAAATACAACACACACAAAAAACACTTATTAACAAAATTCACGAAACCACAAACGCTCACTTCCTTCAATCAACAAACTTACCCTATCTCCTACTATCCTGTCCACAAAATACAAACCCAAAGGCAAAAGCAAACGACTACTACGACTAATTACAAATCCAACTTATCGGGAAATAGGCTGTAGCCGTGCAAAATTTCTTTTTAAAAAGGGATAGACCAAGAAGAGTCGCAGTAAAAGAAAGAACATAAGCAAAAAGAAACAAACAACCGCCACCCTAACTAAAGCACCAGAACACGCCTCCACCTACCCTCCCAGAATACAAGAAAAGGGAGGAAGGCTCCGTGGGAATGATTAAAAAACTGAGAAAATGAAAGAAGGTGAACGGTTTTCACGCAATTCCTGAGGAGCAAAGATATTATCGAAACAACAAGAACAACATTTAACACAAAATGTCTGACATCCGCATTAATTGGAGAGTGTTTATTTATTCAAACTCTGTGTGTACTATGTGAACTGGTTCTGATACATAGGCTTATTTTGGCGAAGTACAGAGAATATGAGGTAAAACATAAGACAGGTAAAATGTCCTCGTTTCGTAACACACGTGCACATATTTAGTTCCCATCCTGTGGCGAAATAAATTGTCGTAGGAGGTTTTCACTGTGACTAAGCGTGATTTGTTTTGGATGGGCTAGTGATCTGTGTGTGTCTACATAAGTTAGATAGCAAAATGGGTATTTCATGCATGAAAAACCTGCTAAGAAATATTGTTTTTTATTTTATAAAGAAAGTACTTCTTGGTGTCAATTGTGCTGTTATTTCTTATTAATGGGATTAGAACTATGTATATACTTGCTGAATTAATTATCAAATAAAAGTTGTGATCTATCCGCAACCCGATTTATAAAATGTTGGTTTCACATTCATTATTGCAGATACATTTCATTTTTGTCTTTAGATCTGGCCATATCTGAAGATGTGAAACTCTTCTGTCCAGAGAAAATGATTCTAAATGAAATAGTCAGCATGACTTGTTCCGTTTCAAACACGAAGTATCCTACAAGTTGTAACAATCTTCGTAAGACTGTTCAGTTTAGAAGGAAGAATGACGCATCCATTTTTGAATCTTACTGCGAAACATCTATTGATACTTGCCCATCGTCGGGACTCCAAACTGGTTGTTCGTGTGTAAATAGCACAAGCACAGAATACAACTTTCAGTATAAGTTCAAAGCTGACCTGAGTTACGGAGGAACATGGGATTGTAGAGCGTCTTGCACTGATTCAAATGGTCTTCCAGTTTTAAGCTCAACAACTTTCAACTGCGATAACAGGGAGATTGTAAAGAGTAAGTACTAATTTTTTTAAAACTAGATTGCGCAGTTTGTATCAGATATTAATGCGGGCATACAATATTGTTAAATAATTGTATTTCTATTGAAATAAGAATGTACCTGTGACCCCTAAAGCCATCTAGTTAATGGTTATGATTATTATTGTTAATTAATCGTTCATAACTAATTGCAAGTGATTAATTTGTGTTATTAATACTTCAGCATCAGATACCACTCGTCTCTCTTGGTGAATGTGCGGGTGCTGTAAACGTTTTCTCACATCCACATCATCATTACAGACAAATATTTACCACCACAAAAATATTTCTGTAGGTAGAAAACATCTTTAAAAAAAGAGAAGACAACTCGTCTTTAATCTATATTTAACAAACACCTATCTGCCCACTTTTTTCTCCAAAATAATGTTATCAATTTGTGTAGGAAGGCCAATAAATTATTTAATCAAATAGAAAAAATAGATATAACAAATACAATGAAATATTGATTAATTGACATCAAATATTTCCACAAAACGAATAATATAGTATCTATACAGTCTTATATTCTAAAACACATTCAATAATTTAGTGTTCATTACAAATCACAGGATATATCTTATCCGAGAATAGATATGGTGTTATTATAGATAATTGACAATACCTTCTACATAACCTGATTTAGGCTCTGTCTCAATAGTCTTTCCTGCACTTTTAAAACAATGTCGCAAGTTATTGTTCACGTCAACTGCATGTGCTTCCCTACTCACATTGTAGAACACTTATATTCTCTCTCATCTAATCTAGTGCTCTGCTGTAATAGCTACCTCAAGAGAACACACGTGTTGCAATTTCCAGTCAACTCATTGTACCAGCATAACTTGCCACCATACGTCAGCGGAGTGTAGTGTATTGCTTACACTTACACACTGTGGCAGACACCTCTCGCATCTACCAAGATCCCCATATAACAAAGAAAGGCTACTTTTCCCTGTAAAACTATAGTCAGGAAATACGCACTAAGTTTACAGTTTATTCCTTTTTTAACTCCATTCTTTCTTAAATTCAAGTCTCAACTTATAGTTTTCCTAAACATTATTTATTAGCCTGATATATGCATACAACAACAAAAAATACAGCATAATAGTTTTATGAGAGGGTTCACTAGAAACAATGTCAAGTTTTTAGTAAACGACATATAAGCTTCATTGTTCACAATTTGTAGAAATAAAAGTCTACTCACATCGTACATCTGTACGTAAAACACAAGTATAATATATCAAGAGCAAAATACATGTAATATTTCTTAGTCCATTCTCTCTCAAACAGTCAGTTAAATCATCATTATGCTAAATGCCACCTTTCATGACATTCTTGCCACACCAAATTCTAGTGAATAGACAATGGCATGCTCTACCAGCATATAAACTTTTGATTTCAGCTCATTGGCTTGTCTCATTCAGTAAATCTTAACCCTTGGATAATAAAAAATAACTACTCATCTAGTTTAAGCTTATGGTTCATCACACATATCTTTACACCTATCTTTTGCTGAGGCTGCCTGCTTAAATGTAAGTATAATAAGGTTATCAAAAGAATCAGAAGCATTCTCACCACTGAAAACATATTTGCAAACTATGATCGCACTCTTGACACAATTATCGAAACATACAGATTGTGTCCATACTTGCTGTGTATGTCTACCATCACAATATGTACTTTATCTTTAACACCTTTGGCTAATGCGATTATTTGAAACTCACAGGCTTTTTACCAGGCTTAGGTGTACTACCAATGCATCTCGTCAGCGAGTGCCACAGTGGACTGGAACACAATGTCCATTAATATTTGCATTGCAACGAAGCACACCACTAGGTTCTATCACATTAGTGTTACATGGTCAGTGACGTTTGACATAGCCATGATTGCCACTGTCAAAATACACCACTGCTTCATTTTTCAACACCTTTGCCTGGGTGGCTACTCATGTTCGGATTTTTTTCCATGGGCTGAGGAGTAGATACCTTATCTTTGTCTTACTAACTGGATAAGGGGCGTGAGACGATGATCCCATGTTAAATTCATTATTTGGCTTGTCGCACTGTCATTTAGGTATCACTTGTTTGTTACCATGTCTGCATGTTTCAAATTTATGCCTAGCTGTCAGATCAACACATGTCTATATATTTTGATGTATCTCTCAGCTGCTTTTAACCATCATATCATATTCGTCTTTTTCTCTCTTTAACATAAGCTAAAATTGCTGGAGGACACATCATCTGCAGTTTACCAATTACAAAGTGATCCCTGACATCTTTCCTACTGTTAATTTTCACCCCATCAAGGTCTAATCTCCCCATCAAGATATGCTCCAATAAGATCAAAAGCTACATGCCTAAACGCAATATTGACAGCTATAGTCGGAGTTTCCTAATGGAACAGGGCTTTCCGATATCCAGTTCACTCACTGACAGACATTAAATTATGACAGTAACAACTGATGGCCCCCATCATACTTGGCCAATATAACTCAACTTCCACATGTGCTAAAGGTTTGCTTGGCATGAGGTGTCTGGTGTGTGTGTGTGGGGGGGGGGGGGGCAGGTCATGAGTTAAGTGCTGCACTCGTGCTTGGTAGTTTACTAGCTGACAGTAAAATGTGCCAGTTGGCTTACGTTTGTAATGGTGAAACCTGCATATGTATGTGTCACTAGTCACTCTGAAGTAAGCTAACAGTTCGGCCATATAAGCATTGTGTGTCATATTTTTCTCTGGAAACCTATTAAAGACTATATTGTCTTGTCCCGTCTTATCTGACACTAAGTGGGAGAGATATATGTCTGGACAGCCCAGACAATTCCAAGTCATTTTGAAGTTGAATAATATTTTCAGCTGCATTTAACATATAGATGGAGTAAGCTACTGGATATCACCAAACTTTTGCATCGGTATGGCACCTAGCCCTGCATTACTCACATCAGTTTTGGAGTACAAATTCTTTATCAAAATCTGGTAGGAGGAGAGGAAATCATGACAAACAGTCTTTCAAACTGTTTTCACACTCCACACTCCACATTGTTATCTCTGGACTGCCTTTTCTCATCACACCAATGAGTGGTTTAGTGATAGCACTAATTTGGGGAATAATTTCCAATAGTAAGCTGACGATCCCCTAAAAGATTTAACATTCGTCTTTGAGTGTGGTCTACCATCTCTTCACGTTTCCGTACCTTCAAAGCTTCTGGCTGGAAGATGCCTTGCCCCATAGTGTGTCCCAAATATTCCCCCCAAATTGGTAGATCGAGCAGTAAGGTTACACTCTCTCATATGTTGGAACAACTTTTGTAACCCTCAGATGTGTTCCTCTAGAGTCTTGGTAGCTGCTAATAAGTCATCCATGAAATTAGATATATTCTTCATTTATGTATTCAATGCGCAATCTCATCATCTTGGTGAAAACATCTGCCTCTGAGAGGATTCCAAATGGCATTACCTGTCATTTATATTGACTTTAGGTGTGCTAAATGTTAACTTCGGCTTGTCCTAATCACAGACTGGAATTTGCCATAAACACTTTATAAAATCGAGCTTGGAAGAATCTAGTCTAGCGAACAAATGATCTAGTTCAGGCATCAATTCATCTGAAACATAACTGACATATATAGTTGTCTATAGTCCATGAAAAATCGGTGAATGCTGTCCTTTTTAACAAGGATTATAGGATAACTATATGGGACTGCTTTTTCAATCATACCTAAGGCTAACATAGAGATAATTTCCTGCTTAACAGCATCCAGTTTAACATAAGGTCAAAAATAAGGTTTCTTGTGGATTGTATAATTATCCTGTAGTATGACCATACATTCGCATAGATTCGTTTTTCAGAATTTATCGGTAAAAAAAAAACATCACGAGTTTCTTTCATCACGCTACACAACTGTTGAACTTCGGAGACTGGCAGCTTTGGGTTTACAATGATATCATTGATAGTTTCTGCAACTGTGAAGACTAGGTGTGGTACTGATTCTGAATAGGATACAGTGGTGCTATCATCCAATTAAATAATATTAACAACTATGTTATCAGGTCGTTCCTTATATGCCTTCATCAGATTAGGGTGAATATGTTTGCTTTGGATCCGATCTGAAATTACACCTGTTCATTCTCATTGATGTCATAGGGTCATTGCCACAAAACTTCTAACTCTATTTCAGTGAAGTGGTAATAGCAGCACATGCATACCGACTTTGCTGTTAGATGTTTTTTTCTTACAATTGTACAGATGTACATTTTCGACTGGTATTTGACATGAAGTGTCAGTACAGTTAGTGTGACACAACTTCGTTAATGGATACTACTATTAATTAATTAAACATTCAAAGCTAATTAAAAGTGATGACAATGTTAAATTATTTTATTAATGATCCTCCAGCAGAAACCACTCGTCTCTCTCATTTGGCAGATATATGGGTCCTCCAGCAGAAACCACTCGTCTCTCTCATTTGGCAGATATATGGGTGCTCTAAACGTTTTCTCTCTTCCACAACATAAAACAACATTAACAGTCACACTATATTTCCATGAGTGGAAAATGTTTTACTAAGAGAGAAGGAAAATCAGTCTTTAATCTATATTTAGTAAAACCCTATCCACCCTCTTTCTTTTCCAAAAAGTTATCAATATGCATAAGAAGGTTAATACTTTTCTTTTAAAATTCAACAATGAAATACGCATATGACAAATACAATGAAATAGATTACTTGACATCAATATTTCCTGGAAACCACATTGTGATAATTGTATGTTTACATAGTCTATATCTTAATAAATACAATTCAACAGTAGAGTAAATACAAATTGCAGGATAGTCTTATCAGAGAACAGAAGTGGAGTTATTCAGGATAAGTGATAATAGCTTTACTTAACCTTGTTTAACTGCTGTCTCCATCAAAGTTCTTCCACATGCTTTTGTAACAAAGACACAATTTATTGTCAGCAGTTATCCACATGCCTCACTCGCATGCTGAAACAATGTTCCACTGCTTAGAGTTAAACTGATGCTTCTTTTTGCCATGTCAAATTGAGTGTACAGTTGAAGTGTCCCCTTCCTTCCTGGCCCACTGTTCTCAGTACCTACACGATGGACACTGGAAGTGACTGCCGTCAGGACTTGACCCGTTGAGTGACTAAACAGAGACCGCAAGGCCTCTACCGTGATAGACTGTGAAGTCGGTAATTTTCCAGAGGAACATCCCCAGTCATATAACAGTGGACTCTAGGTCTTTCTTACAAAGTCACGAAAGAACTAAAAATGATCCACGCCAGAGCCCAATGCGAAGAAGTATCCTAGTTGGGGTCCTGCACACCAAATAAGAGCTCGCTCACGCACACATACACTAAAACAAATATTCTTTGTCCTTCAGACAAAATGTCAGCCTTTCTTTATTTTCTTTTGATTGTTGATGCCTTCACAAATTTACATAACATGAGAAAGGAAAATATATTGGGCACATCCCAAGGCTAATGACGCATCCTCCTAATCAAAATTAAACCTGAATGTAATTCCTAACTATTCATAGTAATTCATATACATATTTAATTATATGCAGTAGCTAACATGCACATCCCATGGCTAATTGCACATCCTCCTAATCAAAATAAAAACTGAATGTAATTCCTAACTATTCATAGTAATTCATATACATATTTAATTATATGCATTATCTAACATATAGCAAGGAAAAAAATAATATCTTCCCATTTGACAATACAGAAAACAATGCATCCCGCAACCAAACAATAAAAATAAAATGGCCGAAGAAAGTTTGATGGTTTGCTTCCCCTTTACCCGTGACACTCACCTTGAGCGCTTATTTCAACTCAGTCATTTTCAAAAATACCACCACAAGGAGAGCCCAAGGTTGGGTCACTGACAATTTAACTTACATAACAATTAAATATAATAATATGAGGCGGCAAATTTACTCCACCACAGTTAGCAAGTTCAGTCACATGCTGGTACATATATTTAATGGATTCTGTTAACCTATTCTCTGTCTAATATTCTCGTAATATAGGCACAGGCTTCCTAACTGATCTACCATACAAGAGTTGAAAAGGTGAGAAAAAAGATTAATCTTGTGGTAATTTGTGCATTGCAAACAGAAATGCTGTCAAATACATATCCCAATCACCAATCATGTGGTATTTTTAAGCACAATTTCTTCAATGATTTGGTAATAGTAGCATTCAGATTTTCAACTAAACCAATACAGATAAGGTGGTAAGGTGTATTTCTAAACTGCTATAATCTTAAAATTGATTAATCTTTTTCATTAACTCGCTCATGAATAGGGTCTCTCTATCAGACATGATTTCTTCTAGAAATCTTACACATGAGAAAATGGTGAACAGTGCACTTGCTCTCAATGCGGTACTGATAAAATAAATGCAACTGCATCAGGGTATCGCTTATCATAATCAAAATCCTTATTCTAGTGTTCACAATCAACCAACCCGATTGAAGTGGCACAGTGTGAGTGCATTGGCCTAGGCCTTACCGACCTGGGTTTTTTACCACAGTTTTGCGTACATGAGCGGAACTCAAATGCCCATATACGGTTACTGTGGCTCGGTTAACTTCATGCATCTCTACACATCGCTCCCCCCACTCCATCCCCTATGCTCCACGCGTGGGTTAACGCAATCTACATTCCTCTGGCCGCACGTAAGGCGTGGACAAACGCTACGCTTCACTAAACAACTGACTGCAAAATAAGTCACTCTTAAAATCAACGACAAATTATACCGTACACAATATTAAATAACGTTGATTGAAAAAATAGAAACAGATAAAAGGAGATATGTAAGAGGAAAGGAATGTAATTTGACTCATATGTGCAACTTGTCCCATGCATAAACGAAGAACACACACATAGAACTAAACACTTTAACCTCATGGAAAACGATAACATACTTAAGAGATAACTATATAATAAAGTGAATACACAGATAACCAATCACAAAATATAAGTACAAATGACTGCAAAGCAAGCAAAAGAATAGGCACACATTTAAATAGTATAGACGCGAATATGCTAATAAACAAAACATTACAATTGAAATAATGTAAGTATTCTCAGAAAATAAAGATACGTTTAAAATTTATTACCCGTATCTTGAAGTATGTATGAGCGATGATTTACTAATAAAATACATTCCTCTTGAGAACATGGGGCCTCTAGTAGAACAGGCTCCCCCCAAACGCGTCACCACACTAAGGAATGTTATACTTCACAAATTCTGATACAAAAATGCAGTTTGTCACTGAAGCGAAATACATTATAAACTTCCAAATAACAATGTGTATAGAGTAGTGAAGCGAAAACGAGTCATGAAGGAATGGCTCACTGCCGCAGTGTACGAACCAACGCTCATCTGCATAAAATTATAGCCTTCATGTAGCAAATTAACTCTGAACGTGGCAGAATCACAATGTTGTTATGTAGAGAAGTTGTGAAACAGAGTTGGCTATGCGGCAGAGAGGAACATGTAGCAATTAGTAGCGAAATTAAAACTGCCAGATCAAAACTAACACACCTAAAGGGGAGGAGGAAGATAGACTGCACTTTCTGTCAATACTCTTGGCTGCACAAAGTATTACTTTGTATTACAAAGTATTAAAGAGAATGATGCTCTTTTCTGAAAGACGATCGCTTGTTCATACGTGACAATATTTTTTCAGGTATTCTGACAACACAATCGGGAATGTCTGATGTAACTGTTACTATTGGCCAGGGAAAGGGTGAGTGTCTTTCTCTATGGCTTCCTCTCTCTGACAGGGTTATTTTCTCTCAATAATATTTTTTTCTCACAGGAACCGCAATACACTCTTCATCTTTTTATGTTCTCCGTCTTGGTTTGTTCTTTTGAAGATTTCCTCTTCTCAGTTTATTCTGAGGGCATTCTACGTGTTATAGGTCTTGCGAAGGTGATTAATTCCTTATACTCCAGGTGATGACTTTGTTTTTATTTAGTCTCTAACCGAATATTGAGTCTTCTTTTTACACGTGTTATGTAGAGAGGCCTGTAAAATATAGTGATTTGATTTTCAGGCGGGTGTCACTGAAAAATCATATTGCTTGATTGGTTCACATCTACTTCTACCATTGCTCTTCTGCAATATCGTATATCGTATGAAGAATAAACTAGTGACTAAATACAGTATTGTCAAATCTAAAATTCTGCAAAATCTAACCATTCTAACGCCATATGCCTAACTAAAAATAATTTAAATTAGAAATCTTACTATCATAAACATAAGAGACTGACTCATGAAGCACATACAAAGATGTACTGTTTATCGCATCATTTATTAAACTACTGAGTGCATTGCCAGTATAAAGACATAAATTATCATATATATATATGTGTGTGTGTATCATTGGTCCAACAAAACAACACACATTTTATCAGAAATCCGTATTCTTCACCATTTCAATGCATGTGATAATTATTTTATTCAGTGCATGCACATATGTCTGTGAACAAATATGGACATTAATATTAATACAAAGTATAAAAGGAAACTACCAAAGATACGAGAATGGAAAGTTGCAAGTAAAATACAATAGTGTCTTTGTTAAAACACTGATTAAATATTAAATGAACCATTGCTGAATTACTGCGTATATTATCAGACAATGCATACCTCAACTTAAAATGTGCTAACATTACTAAAGACAATTGAGGAACTGTAAATGTATGTATGATGCTAACGCCACCCAGTTAATGGTTATGTTTATTATTATTATTATTCTTAAATAATCATACATAAATAATTACAAGTGATAATCTTAATTTATGTCATTAATAATTCTCCATAAGACACAACTCGCCGCTCCCACATAGCGGATCTGCGGGCACTGTAAACATTTTCTCTCTTCCACAACAGCAAATACAAACATTTACTGTCACACAGTGATTCCATAGGTGGAAAACGTCTTGGTAAAGGAGAAGACAAATCCGTCTTTAATCTTTATTTAGTGAGCCACCATCCCACCCACTGTCTTTCCAACATAAGGTTATCAATATGTGTAAGAAGGTCAATACATTTATTAAATCAACAATCAAAAATACAACATATGAAAGAATCAAAAGTGCGTTGACATTTACTCACTTCACAAAAATGTTCAATTAACACTGACAATCATTCAATTACCCTAGAATAGACATACACAGTCAATTTGCATAAATATATAATCACATTCTTGGATATCATCATGGAAATGAGAGTAGAGTTCAGAGAAATAATTACAGTCTATGCACATAACCTCTTCAAAGATGGCGTCTATTGCCAGCACGTGTTTTACAGTTAAGCAGTTTGTAACAAGTCAATGCCTTTCATTTTTAGGCAATGTCCCAGTGTCCCTTCTAGAGGCACATTACACAATAAGAACCTTTGACTCATTCTCCAAGAATGCCACAGAGAATAGCTTTGAATTTCGTGTGTGCTAAGAAGCAGATCAGGAGGAATATTCTTGATTTTCCATGTGCGTTTATAAGTTGATGACAATGTCGGATTCACATACATACGTAATCTAGTAGACCACAGATGCCACTAGTGGTGCCAACGGGTACCTGGGTGCCCGGGTACAAGTTGCCATGCTAATACCCGGGTAGTAAAATTGAGAACGGGTACCCATGGTTAATCGGCCTTTATGTCTATACACGATTTAGCACACACACCCTCCGGTCACACTCGCCTCCCGCCCTTAGATGGCGGATGCTAAATCGTGCCGGTCGTGGGTTGGCTTACGCGCTGCACTTAGATCTAATTATTTAGGACATAGATCACCAATCACCATAGCTCGCGCCCTTTCTTTTCGCTTGTGGTTGTTGTTCGCTGTTAACAAGTTAGCATGTTATTGATGTTAATAAGACTTCAGTAAACAAACTTGTCAATAAATTAAATAATAACGTAATATTTTTAATATGGGGAAGACATCGTCTGTGTGGAGTTACGCCAAGCGACTGGATAGTGACACGGTGAAACACAATCTGTGTGATGAAATTCTATCGGCGAAGAGCGATTGAACTTGATGTCCTAATTTTAAATACGTTATTGTTGTTGACATTTTATTTAGTTAAGTTTATGTAATGATTGATAATATTAAAAATAAAAGTTTGCATTGCACATATAAAGATCATAATTATTAGTAAGTCACTAGATGCATACCAGTGGCAACGATGTGAAATAGAGTGCATGCTTAATGGTTAATAGCTTTGTGTAGAGATCGCGAGTTGCAATGGAGATTATGCGAATTTTCGACGGGTACCCGGGTACCCATTCAAAATTTGGACTGGTACCCGGGCAGCATTTTAGAAAAAATTGACAGCCCTAGTTGCCACCATAGTACAACGTAACAAAAGTAAAACAAAAGGGCCTGAATGTTCTCTGCTTAAAATGCATTATACATAATTATCAGTCACATTGTGTGGCAAGGTTCCTGTCTGTTAATTGCTAATTATTAATTTATGATATTATATTTCATAATTAACAGATAAATAATAATCATCTCATGCAATCAATATGCACAGTCACCCGACAGGGGTCTTTTGTCTTTGCGGTTACGAGAGCGACTAGGTCAATCCCTGGAACAGTCTGCTAACGAATTAACTCTCTGTCCAAGTGTTACCTGTCTAGATTAACAGAGATTAATTGAACTATCTTGTCAATCTTTTTCTTTAATCAGCCCCACACATTAGCTCTCTATCATGACGGGAACTATCCCAAACTTGCACTTAACCATCTTTCTATTGTCGTTACGTCATTGGCAGCCCCCACCCATCATGCACAAGTGCCTCTCTATCAATGTAACGAGAGTGGATAGTTATAAAATCAACAATTTATTAAAGAAAAATAAATAATAATTATAAATAGTTTTACAATTAATGTCGTCAAAATTACACACAAGGCAATTTATCAGAAATCACAATCTCATCAAGCACATAGAATTCAATTAATCAAGAAAGAATATATCATGTCAATTCCATAGAACAATTACTAGGAATGTTACATCAAAGAAATATATTAACAAGTTAGTTTAGCTTACACAAATACTCATTGTCAATAAGCCAACTAGATGAATAATACGGTTAAGTCAATGTAAGATATTAAAGAGAAGAATCAGAAATAGATAAGGAATTTATAAAATCATAGAAACATGTACAGATTACACAGAAAATTCATAATAGCGATTCACCTGAATGCAGCCTGTTAGCAGTAATCTTGTTCTTGTTTTAAGTTGGCTGGCAGTTAACATTCTTGTAATAATGGCCTTGCCTGATAATAATTCTGCATACTGTCGCATGAATGTTTGAATAATCTGCACAGAATGTACAACATAAGCACTTAGTCACAATTCTTGTCCAATACGAGTTACACATCATAAACACAAATCAGTTTCTTGTCCAAATTTTATGCAATGCAGAAACTCAGTCATTACCACTGTCCTTGAATAAAATAAGTGGATAAAGTTTCACAGTTCCAACTTGTAATATTGGTTTAAAAAAACTGGCCCCTTTACTTGGCTCTTACTTGACTGAGTCCGACTTATACTCCTCACAGCAGCGTCCCGCAGTAACTCAGCTTTCTTGAGTGGACCCAATTCTTCAAGCAAATGCAACTGGTTGTCTATGAATCTTCTTCCGGTTAGAAGATACTTCTCGTCATACCCTCCAGGTACATCATAGCACAAGCAGCACTTCACACTTCTCTAGAATCTACACAGAGTCCCATAAAGAATTCCACTGGATATGGACATCAGCACCTTCAGAAATTCCAATGGCTTTTAACAGTTCTCAATGAGAAGTAAAACTTCAACTTCAACCATCAACTCAAACGAATGTCTACATAATAAATGTCAAGACAGGTGAAGCTTGAATGGAGCATCTCAGCAAAGCAAAATGGAGTGGAAGACAAATAAAATGGCTTGCTTACTGTGACAGAAGATACATAATGGTGCGCATCAGTCTCGTGTTTCAAATATTCATTATCTGTACTTTTATTCTCATTTCTTCATTTAAAATTCATTTTTACAATTCTTTTATTTGATTATTTGTGTAAACGAGAATAAAAATGACATAGTTTAAACTCGTTAAAATATTTACAAGGAAAAACATAATTCAAACAGATTTTAAGCAAATATTAAAAAATCATTTAAATAACAATCTCTATCTCAGACATACCTATCTGTTCAGCACTAACTGCGAAGCCGCATACACGGGACTACGATGACTGAAACAAGAATGAGGGTTCAATCTAGAGCCTGCCATTATATAGGCTCTTAGGAATCATGTGGAAGGTTCTAGAATTTAACAGCCTTCGGGCTATAATCGAGTTGTTCCAACAGCTTTGTCTGAATAGACACGGTTGCCTGCACAAACACTAAAGCGAGGGTGAACTCGTTACTAAAATTAATCTGAGTTATGCAAGAATCAGTGACTTTTAACAATAACTCCCCTTTATTCTGGGTATGGGTCAGCAATGTTTGTTTCAAACTCATCACACTGAGATTTGAATGGTGAAAATTGAAATTTAAAATGCATAAGAATAAAGAATTAATTCAATATTGATTAAATTAATTAATTAAGTACATTAATTTGCATTTTTCCGTCATACATTGCAATGTAGAATTGCACTCCCTTGTCAGGCGATGCCTCAATAGGCTTTTGAGCACTTACGAAACAAAGGCAAAAGTTTATTGTTCACATTACTATCGTCAGTTCCATGTGTTTCTCTTGCACGTTGTATAACACTGATGAGCTGCTATTCTCTCAAGGCTAACCTGAGTGCTCTTTCACACTATTAGTTCCCTCAAGAAGAACAACAATATAACAATTTACAGTCCTCATTGTACCAGAAATTCTACGATACACTCAAGTATAGCTTGCCACAATACATCAACAGAGTGCAGTATATCCTTACACACTGGTGTTGGTAATTCTCGTGTCTACCATAATCGTAGCGGTTTATAAATCAGTAAACCGAGAGATCTAGTAAGACCAGGAAAGGCTGCTTCTTCACATTAAGCCAACAGCCACCTTTCATGACGTCTTCCACTACAAATTCAAAGTGATTAGAATAGAGTACTTCAACAAAGAAACTTCCCGTCCATTCTCATTGGTTGATTTTGTTATAAACAAGAGTGAGACATTAGTGAGAAAAATTATTCATCCAGTTGTAACTGGTTTGGAATGTGTCAGCCATTTTCTAGCATATTCTCAACTCGAAATATTTACTCCAACTCAAAAATATCATCACAAGGAGTGTCCACGGTTGGGTCACCTTGACAATTGAACAATAAATGGGAACAAAATAATAATCGCTTTTGTTATCTGATCAATAAGGTAAAATTCTAAGGTTAAAGACAATACTTTGAAAAGAAAATGAAATCTATAGAATGGCTTTTACTTGATTTTAGTAGCAATGGAGTTATTCTTGTTTACGTACACTCCTCCATCAATGATGCAAACGAAACATTTTATAAATTATGTGGGGGGCACAGCTCCAATAGAGCATAAACCTACCAATGTATTTGTTTATTAGAATTGTTTTGTAAATAAAATAAATATAACACTTAGGATGTTCATTATTACTATTAAGTATTGCACCAAAGAGTATAAATAACGTGATTCCAATTTGTTTGATCAACAGAATAAATCTGACAGATTTTTCATCACCTAAATTTCAATAATAAAATTGGACTTTCCATATAAGTGAAAGTGAGTTGTAACGTTTACTAACATTCTGTTGCCATTTCATGAAGTCTACTTCTATGTATGTATGTATGTTTGTATCTATCTATCTGTCACGTATATAAGGAAATATTAGTAAAAATTATTTTTCTCTTTCTAAGTGTCCTCACTCTAAACATTAATGAGACAGCCAAATTAATTGAAACAGGGAGAGGGGCTAAAATGACCATTTTGTCAACAATGCAAAAAATAAGTTGGACACACTAGCTTTAAGTTTATGCCGGGGAATGGAAAAGTGTAATTAACTTTGGAGGGAGCATGTGTCTACCCCTCTGTGGTCAGGACGCTAGACCACCATAAATCTGCCAGTGTACAGGAATATGTGGTAAGGCCACTGAGACGCTAATTTTGTCTGTGAGAAGAGTGGCTCTGAGTTTTGAATTTTGAAATATAACTTATTTATAAAGATCACCACTATAAAAAAGTTTGCTAGTTTAAGTTGATATTTTTATTGTGAGATTATTTGTTGAAATAGAATTCTGAGTTATTGGAAAGTTAATATTTATATTGCTATAGTTATATGTCTTAGTTTATGTGTACAACCCTTTCTTGCTATGACCAGTGTACTCTGACCAGGTGGGATGTAGTTTTAAAAACAAAAGTAAAATTAGGACGTGCTCTCTGAGCTAGATAGTTCAAATTGATTTGTCAATCAAAGGTGTCATACTTGGAATTTGATACTTGGCACTAAATGAAAGTGGACAGTCATAATATTCATCAGCATGTAGGTGCAGTGCTGGAGGGGGGTACCGTGTGCTGGAGGGGGGTGTTCTAATCAGCTCAGTGAAAATAATGTACAAGAACTTTGCTATAAAAGGGGATGACAGAGACGGAAACGAACGAGAAACGAGGAACACCGAAAATGTAGAGTTTGGTAGAGGGTGGAAAAGACCCTCTGATAGGGTTTCTCCCTGCTTTTTTACCAAGAAACTCTTCGAGCTGGGAGGCAATCAGCTAGAGAATTCTTTGACACTGAAATAGAGTGCCATATGTCTACCCGGCTGTATTTTGAAGGCATGCCATCAGGGCCATCAACAGATCAAGATGGACCAGTCGTATGGACAGTCACCTCGGGTTCTCCAAAGACTCTGTGCAAAGACCGCGGGCAATCAATTATTTTACATGCAGAGATGGATTTCTTTCTGGTGGATGTATAATGTTGTGGCGCTTGGATATAATGCAGGAAGCAGTTTCAGTCATGCTTGGCATACCACTGAAAAACGGTAAGGCTGGCCGTTAAGTAACATTAAAGAGAAGAGATGAGAAACGGGAGAATGTAAGAGATGAGAAGAAATGAGAAAACGTAACAAGAGTCAAGAAATAGGCCTAACGAGGAGCGCAGTGAGAGCGTGAAATAGTAATAGCTGTTGTAGCAGTGAGGATGGCTGTATTTGGTTTCCAGGGAGAGAACGACGTCAACGGTGTTTTTGTGTATCATCAACCTCCCACCCCACAGCATGAGGAGAAAATGACAATAACTATGTGAGTAGAAAAATATTAACAAGTATAGGAATCTCAGAGCACATAAACCTAAAACTTAAAACTAAAGCTTAGAGTCTTAATTAAGAATTAAACCTAAAATTAAAAATAAACCTTAAACTTAAATCTACGTTGAACAGTGAAGAGTCATCTTAAGATTAATAAAAGAAAATAATGATGGGACTGATTGAAGAGGACTTGCAAGTCGAATGACATTCTTTATTATTGAACTATTGAATTTGATTTAGGAGCAGTAGCTCCAGAACCTTTAAATAGTGACTGTATTTTATGATGAAAAATGCTTAGGCTATATTAGAAGTTGTACTGCATGATGAATCTTGAATTTTATATTTCTTTTATTTTATTTCATCATTTATCATTCTTTCTTTCCTTTTCTCTCCCCCTTTCCCAGGGGTGTGAGTTGTGGATGGCTGACTAACCAACATGTGAGAGGAAACCCATAGATCAATAAATTTGGATTCATACTTTGACACTGAGACTTTTTCTGTCTATGGTTTTGAGAGGGGTTGTGGTCGTTATTACACGTTATGTCGTCTGTGCTGTCTACACTTCACCCTTACCCGTATGCAATCCCACATGCAAACATGTCGGCAATATGTAACCTACATGCAGAATAAAATTCGAACCAAATAACCATCTTGGTATTCTGTGGATTTGTAATAATATTTATGCAAGTCCTACGTGGCGGTCGACTAGCCACCACCCTCCTTTCATCAGAGAGAAGGTGGGAGCGACACTATCTATCTATCTATCTATCTATCTATCTAGCTAGCTATTTATCTATCTATCTATCTATCTATCTATCTATCTATCTATCTATCTATCTATCTATCTATCTATCTATCTATCTATATCCCTACCTACCTACCTATCTATCTATCTATCTATCTACTCATATGTAACATTTAACTATTAAATAAACGAAATGGAACATACAATGTGAAATGAACTGAACGATACAGTTTAGCATTGTTTTCATTTACAAAGAAAGTAACTAACCAGATCGTGTTGATTTCTCTGATTTTGTCAATTATAGAAATTTGGAAATGAAATTTATAAACATTCCTCATACATGATTTTAGCTGCCATTACTTCTTTCTATTTGAATTGTTCTTGAATATACGCTATGTTTACAATTAAGTAATTCTTTCCATTTTTTAAGTAACTTTTTCATAATAACATATCTGTTTTGAAAAAATACATTATTTACCATAGGTGGAGCTAGTGGCGAGTCCGTGCTTCCAATATGGAGCCTAATCATCAGTGTGATTATGATTTTTACATTCGTAAGTATTAAGTTAATAGTTATTACCAGTATCCTAGAACAGACTTTACCCTTATCGGGTATTGCAAAAGTACAATGATATAAATGGGCTTACGTGTTTATATATATTATATATAATTAATATATATATATATATATATATATATATATATATATATATATATATATATATATAGTATTAAGTCATACACAATCAATAAGAATTGCTGCAAATAATAAATTGTACTTTTATTCTTTGTTTTATAAATAAGGTTTTGTTATAATTAAAAAAATGCATACTTTGGGTTTTGCTGCCATTCATAGAGTGTTTTCATAATTTTCATCCAGGATAAATTGTCAAGAGGTATCCTGAGATGACTTTGTTAAATTGTACTTTTCCTAATATTTACCAATTAATA
Organism: Sinotaia quadrata; assembly: GCA_028829895.1. Taxonomy (NCBI): domain Eukaryota; kingdom Metazoa; phylum Mollusca; class Gastropoda; order Architaenioglossa; family Viviparidae; genus Sinotaia; species Sinotaia quadrata. The sequence continues at coordinate 118,408,121 of CM054179.1, forward strand.
ATATGGCATATCTACAAGATGCAACAATGATTGTGGTACCATCAGTTAATTTGACTCATGCCCCCCCCCCTTTCAGCAATAGACTGAGAAAAAGAAATAAAATTAGATTTGTAAGCGAATATGGAAAACAATGTTATAGTTAGATTTTCACTACAATTTACGATAGCAGACATAAAGAAATTACCCTACACTAACAGATACTCGAGACTGAAACAATTAGAAAATGTAGTAAATAAAAAACTACATTATTTAAAAACGAAATAAATTCTTTTAATCCTGCTTATCATCATCTACATTCCAAGATAATGGTATTGTTTTACAAGTATACTTTGCACTGCCTTCAATCCACCTGAATGACTTAACTTGGCAAACTCCTGATGACAACAAAGCAAAATCTCCGGACTCTAACCACAACTTCAAATGAACAGTTTCAGCGCAGTTACTAAATGCCCATACTACTGAAATAAAAAAACACCACCACCCCTCCCCTGAAATATATGAATGCTCCTAAATGTACTGCAGATTACTACATAAATAACTACTTAATTAGACCTATGCCTCTCCAACGCAGATAGATGTTAGATATGTTTATTATATGTATCATTTCGTAATAAAATATGAACCATCCATGTAACACAGCCCTGGATCTGTCTTTGGTTCCCTTTACCGATTTCGCACTTACAACCAGTGCAGGACAGGAGGGACTCAATGCACACAACCCTCACCCAAATATACGTTTGCATAGTGTGGAGTCTTAGGACTAAGCATACTAGTTTTCTCAGTCTTGAACCATGCCCGTCTGTATCTTAACTAACTTTATTAATCAATCACATTTACCAATATAATATTTATGACTTTCTCGCAACCTCTATAACCCACATTCTTTCAGCACAAATGTCATCAGTCAACAATTACATCAGCCTAAAAACTGGAAAATTACATTAATGTGGTCTCATTCAAAATTAGACAGATGTAATTCCGTTTAGTATACAGTCACTTTATTGTGCATATGCTACCGAGCTAGCCTTTTCACAACAATAGTGACAAATATAGAATATGCTAAACATTCAACGCACACCCACTCAGTCAAAACAGCGTAAGTCACTCCTCATCTTTCATTTATAAATAAACATTATCATATCATCTCGTCTTTAAATTATAGATTAGAAATGCAAACTTCAGAATATCACAACATACTTAACACCCAAACACCTCTTCTAAATAGAAATGTTCTATTGTCCCCAAAAGTCACCTAAAACTCTTTCCGATTCCCATCAACATAAAATATTTAAGGTATTAAGTTTTGTATTCTATTCAATTTATTAATAGTCTTCGTTATAACGGGACAAATAAAAATTAAAACTTGAATTAAACGTTAAACATATGTATACAACTACTAGCAATGGACATATATTGCACAAAACAATTTGACCTCTTGTTCTTTTGGGTTGTTATTTGCACAGAGAAAAATATTATTTCTACTGTCAAATAGCGCTACTTTCTGATTTTTTCCCTTGAAAGATTAATCTGCGTATCATATTGCTAATGAATCAAAGAAGATAGTAATAGGGATGGTTTCGATAATTATGGGGAAAATAAACATGACGAGAATTATGATAATTTATTTACTCCAAGGCTTCAGTATTATTTATACAACTGTCAATAGTCTGTATCGTGTCGCTGCCGTGTTGATGCTTACTGTTATTTATGCATATATTGTGCATAATTGTTGTTCAGCGGAAACAATAATGTTATTACATATGTTATATATATCACTGTCATCATTATTATCATAACTATTCAGTGATAATGATACTAATGACGATAATTGATAACAGTATTATGTTTCTTAAAATATATAAGCTGGTAGTAAGCTTGAAGTCTAATTACAACACGTTTGTTTACAATACAATTCAGTTTCATAAAAAATAAAACACCACTATTCCTGACAATCAAAAGGTAGCCCATGCATTTTCTTACCTTCTCGTGCAATTACATTTACAAATTATAAAGTACACTGCAACAATTAATTGCAACCTGATTTCCAATAATAATAATAATAATAATAATAATAATAATAATAATAATAATAATAATAATAATAATAATAATAATAATAATAATAATAATAATAATAACAGAACAGAATTCAGGAGTCAATGAAAAACTGGAAAACCACCCTCACATGCAACAACACAAATATTGCAGACATAGCAATAAATTGTGGAATCTTCCAAGGTGATTCCTTATCGCCACTGCTGTTCTGCATTGCACTGAATCCTCTCAGTCAAGTGATCCAGAAAACAGGGTTAGGATAGAAAAATGAAAGCAGGACAGGTCATCAGCCATCTACTGTACATGGACGATCTCAAGCTGTACGGAAAAAATTAACGTGACATCACATCCCTGATCAATACTGTCAAGATCTGCAGTGAGGACATCAACATGAAATTCGGCCTTGAGAAATGTGGACGAATTATCATCCAGAAAGGCAAGGTCAAAACAACAGAGGGCCTGCAATTCGACATCGGAAAAATCAACGATGTTTCAATGGAAAATGGATATAAGTATCTTGGGATACTACAACATCAAGAAAATATGCAGAGAGAAGTGAAGTCCAAAGTTAAGAGAGAATATGAAAAACGTGTTAGACAAGTCCTGAAGTCCAAGCTAAATGGGGCGAACAAAATACAAGCCCTTAATGCATACGCAATACCTGTAGTAAGGTACACTGGAGGTATCATAGATTGGACAGCAAATGAAATAAATGAACTGGACAGGAATACACCAAACGACACAATGAAGTGGCAAAACACATACATAGAAATCTGTGTGAGAACTATGGCATACAAACCCCAGAAAGAGCATGGATGCATCAACCAGAAGCAGTCACCGAAACAGAAGAAGTCAAAATACTGTGGGACTTCGAGATAAGAACAGATCGGGTGATTCCTGCACGAAGACCAGACATTGTAGTTCTCAATAAGGCCAACAGAACAGCAACAGTCATTAACGTCGCTGTTCCAAGTGATAGAAACATAAAAACAAAAGAAAGAGAAAAAATAGAAAAAATACCAAGACCTCAGATTAGAAATCCAGAGACTGTGGAAAGTAAAACCAGTAGTGATACCTATAGTGATAGGAGCCTTGGGGAACATAACATCTGAATTGGAAGGCTACCTGAATAAACTCCCTGGAAACCACAGAATCGCTCCACTACTCAAAGCAGCGCTCCTCGGAAGTGCCCACATCCTCCGTAAAACCTTGGATCTCCCAGAATCTTGGTAAGATTCCGAGACCTTGGATCACAACCGACAGTCAAACAGAAGTCGTGGAAAGAGACTGAATAATAATAATAATAATATGAACAAAGCAATCAACGTACAAATGGTTGAAAGAGGCAGGATTGAAAGCAGAAACAGAAGCACTCATAACAGCTGCACAAGATCAAGCACTCAACACCAAAGCACACAAAGCGAAAATCATGAAAATTTCAAATGATTCCAAATGTCGACTCTGCAAATCCATGGATGAGACAACAGAGCACATACTATCTGGATGTCAGGTTCTGGCTGGAACGGAATACACCAAACGACACAATGAAGTGGCAAAACACATACATAGAAATCAGTGTGAGAACTATGGCATACAAACCCCAGAAAGAGCATGGATGCATCAACCAGAAGCAGTCACCGAAACAGAAGAAGTCAAAATACTGTGGGACTTCGAGATAAGAACAGATCGGGTGATTCCTGCACGAAGACCAGACATTGTAGTTCTCAATAAGGCCAACAGAACAGTATCAATCATTGATGTCGCTGTTCCAAGTGATAGAAACATAAAAACAAAAGAAAGAAAAAATAGAAAAATACCAAGACCTCAGATTAGAAATCCAGAGACTGTGGAATGTAAAAGCAGAAGTGATACCTATAGTGATACTTGGGGAACATAACATCTGAATTGGAAGGCTACCTGAATAAACTCCCTGGAAACCACAGAATCGCTCCACTACTCAAAGCAGCGCTCCTCGGAAGTGCCCACATCCTCCGTAAAACCTTGGATCTCCCAGAATCTTGGTAAGATTCCGAGACCTTGGATCACAACCGACAGTCAAACAGAAGTCGTGGAAAGAGGTATAATAATAATAATAATAATAATACAAATCATGGTCTCTTACTATCAAAGCCAACCAACAACAAGAGGATATAGAAAACGAATGTATGAACACTGGCTCAAACACAATCCAGATGATATGATCAGTGAACAGCGGCTCCTGGACCAGAAGAGAGCGATACTACAAAATAGGCTTCTTACAGCCCTAGAAACACAAGAGATAGAACAGCAACAAGCGAACACTACAACCCGATACACTGAAAATTTCACAGCCTCACAACAGTCAATTCCAGTTGACAACCTCGCTGGGGAAATTCCATGCGACTTAACTGAAGAACAGCAACGCTTGTTTGAAGACATAAAATGCTTCATGGACAAAAATAAGTCACGTGAAGGCAGAGCCCCAACAAGAAGGCTGCAAAACAACAAAGCTCTAAGGACAGCAATTGAGAATGCAAATGAAGTACTAAAACGTTTCCCCACAAAAGATATCACAGAAACCAACAGTCCAATATACGCCACCGCAAAGAGAACAGCCGCCTTAGGATCCGACGATATCGATTGCACAAAATAGACTCCTTACGGTTCTATAATTTAAATGATAGAGCAGCAACAAACAAATATCACAACCTTATGCACTAAAATAGAAGTAAATGAAAATTCCACAGACTCACAACGACAAACCTAGTTTACGATAACATTGGAGAAATATCCAATGATTTACTGAGGAACAACAATACTAGTTAGAAGACAAAATATCTGAGTAACAAAAATGTCACATGTAGGCTGGACACCAACAAGAAAGCTGCATACGAGCAAAGTTACATCATCATCAATTCAGAAAGCATATCCTTTAAGTCAAGTCATCCAGAAAACAAGAATTCGATAAAACATGAAATCATGACTTTTATCAGCCATTTACCCAATGTGAAGTTCTAAAGCTATATAGTAAAAGCAAACATGACATTTTACTGATTAATAATGTGAGGTAATGCAGTGAGAATATGAGAAATGTTTCAGAATTATCGTCCAGCAAGGCAGGATCAAACAACAGATAAACTCAAGAAAATATGCAGAGAGAAGGAAAGTCCAGAGACAAGAGAGAGTATGCTAACGGATTAGACAAATTATCCAATCAAATTAAATGGAGATTACAAAATGCAAGCCCAAAATGAATAAGCAGTACCTGTAATGAGCAACATTGGAGGTATGGCATATTAGAAACAAATTAAATAAATAATCTTGGTGAAAAAACTGGAAAACTACTCACAATACATAATACACTAGACACATCTGTCTACCGCTCTCTCTTTCTCTCTCCCACTTATTTACATATTTAATTAGTACTTTCCTTATAATAATTTTCAGAATGCAATTTGTAAGCTTCAGTGCTTTCTGTATATAATTAGTGATGTGAAATCTATAATACAAATATTAATACAGTGGGAACAGATTGCACAGGTTAAACAATAAAAACAAATTTTGTTAATTTTATGATTTATACTATCTTTCTAGGATTGCTGATTGTTGCAGGACGGCACAACTCCAAGACAATTAAAGGGAAACCGAAGAAACTACAGAATACAAGGCACATCATAATGTTCAAGGAGTTATGTTTCTTTGTCCTTTCCTTATTTAAAGTCTCTCGATTATTTTTTCAAAATACGAATAAGATACTGACAATTAATGTTTGCTATTTTTGTGTGCAAAATTGTGCCTTTAATTCTAAGAACTTAAAGTCGTTATGGGTTCAGAACTTAAGCACACAGTTTTCAAGTTTAGCCCTTAAAGGATCCATCAAGAATTGAAAGCAATATGATCAGAGTGTGTTCGTCCAATGTATTTCTTTTTACCTGGAATGAATTTTAAACAGTCTACATTTTAAAATTTTATCATCGCATGCAAGCAAAAATAGATAAATAGATAGATAAGTAGATAGATAGATAGGTAGGTAGATAGATAGATAGATAGAAAGATAGAAAAATAGAAAAATAGAGCAATAGACAGAGAGACAGAGAGAGAGACAAAGACAGATAGATAGACAGACAGATAGATAGATAGATATAGATAGATAGATAGAAGAGATATAGACAGTCAGATAAGCAGACGGATAGATAGATAGATAGATAGATAGATAGATAGATAGATAGATAGATAGCATAGTAATATCAGTAACAGATTTTCAATTAATTTGTAAATGACTTTGAAGCGGTTTATTTCTGTAATTAATAAAAGTGAATAAATATTTGCAACTTACAAGCAACCAATATAATTGTTTAATTTATATTATTACGTCAACTTTATTTAATATATAAAAGATACATTCTCTTTTACTGTTAACATGAACGAATTATTAATCTGGATCATATTAATTAGTTACTTTTTTAAGCATTTGTATGCAGATTTTTTTCCTTGTACATCTTTTACTATTGAATGCTTAATAAAATATTATCATTTCATTTTATAGCATGTTTCCATGTTTGCTCTTATATTTTTCTTCGAATTATTAATTTTAATCTTAAATAAAATATTTGATTGGTTTATTCACTTCCACCACTACCAGACCTTTGACTTGAATATGCTTTCATAATTTATTTATTCTTATAGAGAATGTTGTTATAGATATTATTATAATAACTTTAAATTAGAATTATTTAACTGGTTGCATAAGGTTTTGATTTATTGTAAAACAAACTGTTGATTGTATAACATATACCATCAATATATACAATCACAGCACTGTGCAGCTATACTGCATACTCAAATATTTGAATTTACATGACAACAATAAAGGTAAAGACAATAAGCAGCAGTGGTGATTAAATAAGGACATACTCCAATGAAAGACTGCACGTGAAAATTATGTGGGAGAGAATGGAAATCGTCTACAAATAAATTTACACAAATGTTAAGCAAACAAGAAATGATTTCAAGGAACATGATGCGCTGACTTACCAAGGTAATGTTATGCTGGCTACAGTTGAAAAGGGTTAAGTTTCTGAATCTTTTCAAAGTATAGTATCGTGGTATATCAACAGTTAAGGTTAATACACAAGTTTCAAAAGAGTAATAAAATAGATAAACAAAGCACAACAGGTTCTAGATAGTGTTATAAAATAATAAGTTAAATAAGACTTCTTTCTAAATATGTATTTCACTAGTCAAATGTATCTCTTTCTAGCTGTTATGCTTCCCAGTTTAGGCTCCTAAGCTCAAGAAAATGTTCAACAACTATTTTCTACATTTACTTATATCATCACTATAGTATTTAATTTAACAATTTTGAAGAAATTTTAGCTAATTACTGGACATAGCCTACTCACTTTATGTGATATGCACCTCTTTGTTAATGGTTACGGTTATTATTATAAGTAGTAATCATCCATAACTAATTACAAGAAAAATTAATTTATGTTTTTAAATAATTATCCCAAGAAACACCACTTGTCTCTCACTTTGTGTATTATATGGATTATATGTAGTAAAATTTCTGTCCCTTTAACACTAAAACGACAGACGTTTTTTGTCACACAATATTTCTGTAGGTGAAACGTCTTACTAGAGGAGTAATTAAAAAGTTTTTTTATTTATAATTAACGACCTCCCTTTCACAGACTATTATTCCAACATAAAATGTTAATATGCTTGCAAGAAGGTTAATAAATTTAACAATAAATTTATTAAATAAACATTCAAATATACAACATATGAATGTAATCAAAAGAGTGTTGATAGTTACATCATTAGACACTCTTTCAGTTTTTCCTAGCTTTGATATTAGCAATCAAATTAACATATATACATAATGAAGTTCATAAATTTAGTTTAATCATAGAGTGGAAATTTAGAGAAATAATTATAGTCAATGTACATAACCTTTTCAATTATGGTAGTTGTCTCTAGCACGTGTTCACAATCACACGGTTTCCAACAAGTCACTCTCTTTCTTATTAGATGAGGTCCATCGTACCCCTGTTAGGCACATTACACAACCATTTCAGAATCTTTGATGTGCTCATAAGCACTCCAGGGAAAATCATCCATAACTTTGTATGCGTTATCAGCACCCCACAAGAAATATTCCTGTTTCTTCGTATGAGTTACTCAGACATTTCACAAATACCATCAAAAGGAGTGCCCACGGTCAGTTCACTCTAACAATTTAACAACTTATATAACTATTAAATTTCATGAGAGTCTATTACAAAGATAGGTATTAGCTCAACTTTGCACATACTGACTTAAAGGAGACCTTGATTCTGAAAATTAAAACATGGCAAAATGCATTTGCAGTAGCAGGAAAGATACATAGTCTGTTGTAGAATGTATCATTTGTTTCATGCGAATGATACGCACCCGTGATTAATTAGTAAGCTTGTATACCTCTCGATGTAAAACAAAAGAATAAAATGAATTAGTATGCAATTTTAGTGGCGAATAAATGCTGTAAGCCGAATAATATGAATGCATTCACGTGAACCTAAACAGTTTGACCAAGATATATAACAAGAATCATTTATTATTGAAGAATGGATCGATTTGATTAAACAAAAACCAGTTTAGTTTTAAAAAAAGAAAATTCTGCTGTGAAACTGATCGCATAATTTATGTTGTTTATCTTGTTAGATTCTTGTTAATGGCGAACCTGTTTCCAGAAGTTGGCTTGGACCTTGTCACAAATACACACCCTAGTCATGCCTTTATACCGCGAACACGGGTTACTAAGGAAGCCCTAAAATTCCTCAATCACCAGCCATAGAACCAGACTTTACTTCTAAACTACTAAGAGGTGTGTCTTGATTTTACTATCTACGAAACTATAATATTAGGGGACGACATTTCAATTTTATTGTAAACACGAACAGACGTTCTGCAAGTAAGGGCCATTTTTGTGGCAAAGCCTGCATTTTTCCCTTTCACAATAGTGGCACTGACATTCGCGTTATGACACAGTGGACATTGTAGCTCTGAAATGAGCTGGAACAATTGCATGATGTTTGCCAGAGACCAAAGCTGTTCCTGTACTTCAGTAAGAAAGTATCAGCACTCAACATTTAGAATTTTGTTCTAGATGCACTCCTACTAATTGTACTCTCAGTACTGCAGTGTAGATCAAGCACTTCACCTCCTTCATTGTCAGACTTTTGTTATTTTAGTAAGAACAATTTGACACCTGAACACATTTAGCTTCTCCTTAAGTGTGCTATGTAGAGAGACATGCATCATTCGTTCATACCTACATTCAGGTAGAAACTGTCAGTCCGCCTCTCACTTGACAATTCTCATCGTCACTTACTGATCTAACCAGTAACCAGGTGGATGCCTGCGAGCGTCTTGCTTATCGGTCCATTTCTACACGGCATCCTTACCGGTTTCTATAGATGCGGTTCTTGCATTTCTGACTCTGGTGCAATTTTCTACCACTGTAACTTAGAACTTCTTAGAGGAGTAGGATTTCTTTGGTCTCTACACTTACAACTTGCATCGTAGGAACCAGTCAGTATCTAGAGTGATGGCCTTAGGTACTACAAATAGCATATAATTAGGACCAAGAGTGCTCAAACTTCGTTTTAACACCTAGGTTATTGTTATTGCAGTTCGTCTAAAACTAAAGATTATCAAAATTAATAATAATTTATAACAATTAATTAAACATGGATGGCAATTGCTCTATAATTTCTTTTTTATAATTTTTAAAATCTCTTTCAACGTGATCCAATATTTTATTTATTGGTTTAAGCTCAGGATTATTTTCAATTTACTTTTATGAGTACAATTTCCTGTTTATTATATTTTCTACTGTTATACTATGTTGAGCAGCTGTACAATATACCTTTTATAAAAAAAAATAGTTTCCGGATCCTGTTTATTTTCTGATGAATACAGTTTTCATGAAATCATCGAAAACTAACAAGTGAAAACACAAACCAGAACTGCAGAGGGCATGTGAAACAAAATAAATATTTATGTCTTTGTAATTTTAGTATTATGTGTATGCAATAAAAGTGGCTTTTCTAGGTACAGTTTCATGCTTCATGACTTTATCATAATCTTTCACGCAGCATGTTTTCATACCATATTGGTGTATCACTCTTTAAATCTCTGTGTGTTTCGTTAACACTCACCCCAGAAGCCGCGATAACCTTTCATCTTCAGGATGTTCTCAGTCTAGTAGTCTGCTTCTGTGGGGGTCCCCACAGCCTCGCGGTGCGTCAGAGGTGGAGGGCAGGAGGGCTGGCGAAAAGGGTGAAACAGGTCGCACCAGTTTGGCGCACACCCTCGGAGGGGGGGCGGGGCTGAAGCCGCTGTTTCTACTCCTGTCTTCTATACACATACACTGTGACTATTTTCTCTATCTCTGAGTGTCTCTCTCTATCCCACTTCTCTATGGATTTATATCGGGCAAGTAGGAAATAGGAAATAAAAGTCAAAAACAAATAAAATTATATAAAAAATTTGATTTGTAAAAAATATAATTTCCAAACAAATTATATATTTAAAATACATAGCTAGTATACACACAAAGGACTATAAAGCGCTGTTCTGCGTGAATAAGATTGGAGGGGTTATCTCCCGTTATATCAGAGAGAGAGAGAGAAAGAGAGAGAGAGGTCTCCAAACAGTCGCAACCCGAGCAGGCAAAGAAAAAAACCCACCAAACGCAGCAACACGGAACAGCACTACCCTCCTTAAGTTCCAGAGAAGGAGGAAGGCCTACAGGAATCCACCAAAAACTTAGAACATCTGACTGATGAAAAGTTTTTCTTGCAATTCCTGTGAAGAAGAAGAAGAAGGGAGAGAGAGAGAGAGAGTGAGAGAGAGAGAGAGAGGAGAGAGAGAGAGAGAGAGAGAGAGAGAGAGAGAGAGAGAGGGAGAGAGAGAGAGAGAGAGAGAGAGAGAGAGAGAGAGTACCACTAATGGAACTTAGCAGTACAAAGTATATTTATACAATGGTAATGGATAGCGTTGAAAGGACGCCCGGACATACGTTGACTAACAGATCAAACTGTATGGGAGATATAATTCAAACATAAACACGTACGATGAAGACGCTTTGCAATACAAAACCGTTGAATATTTCAAAGTAAATAAACATACCCACAGTATTATTTTCGAAGATAGACAGTATGCGTGTTTTATTTGTGTTTTAGTACGTGTGTGTGTGTGTTTGTAATGCATGTTTACATTATATAACATAATAAAACCTTTCGATACAGGTTGTTCTTTCATTTCAGTACCGCTAATGAATGTGCGTGACCTTTAATCAAGCCTTTATAATTGGCTTCATGAATTAAGAAAAGATATAATTGCAGAAAGAATAATGGGTGACATAGTGACCCCAACATGTATTGTGATTAGTCTTTTCCTAACATCTCTTTCAAAAGATTTAATGTAATCAATTTACGTGTATCCATTCTAAATTATTTATTATATCTAAACTGGAACAGGGCCAGAATTCCTTTCGCAGCCTGGGCTGGTTAATGTTAGACAAAATGTAACCTGATTTGGTATAATTCACTTCCTGCTGTCGCTTTACACGTACACCAAAGAGGAGAGTTGTTGGAATAGAGAGATCCTACAAAATAAAGACGTTGTTTACATTGTCGGAGTATAACATGTAGTGTTAAACGTCTTTCTAAAAATGATTGAATTTTAAAAGGAAATCTGTTTTAAAAAAAAATTCTACATCGGAATAGTTTTCCAACATCGACAGTCATGTACTCTTCGAAACATCGGTAAGACCAATTTAAAGCTTCTATCTATTACTCTCTCTCTCTCTCTCTCTCTCTCTCTCTCTCTCTCTCTCTCCTCTCTCTCTCTCTCTCTCTCTCTCTCTCTCTCTCTCTCTCTCTCTCTCTCTCAGCCTCTCTTCATTTATCTTTATAGGCTGGCTCTTTCTCACTCTGTATGTATGTTTGTCTGTCACATATATACAAATCATGTGCATGTATACACAATAGTTAGATGTATACATACACATACATTTTTACACATACGTATAAATACAGGTACATATACTTTTACACACACACACACACACACACACACGCACGCACGCACGCACGCACGCACATGTATAATTTTATTTTTCTCTCGCTATTTTGTTCTCAAATAAAACGTTACGTTTCCGTTGCGACTAAGATTGGAAGGGTTGTTTTCCTTCACGGATGACTGAAACATGAATGAGACTTAGGATGTAGGCCCTAATGGCACGAGTGTGAGAGGTAAACGCAAATCAAAACCGATGGAGAAACATGCAATTCAAACAAACAAAAAAATCACCCGCTGACTTTATTAGTATATTTAATTGCTTGCACAATGCACTTACCTCTAAGTTTGCGTGGGAAATCAAATGATCAGCATAGAGAACACGACAAATATATAATCATGTAAAGTTCATGATTGGAAAGGAGGGAAGAAAAATGAAGAAAAGTGTAGAAATACACGCACTCAGCACACACACACACACACACACACACACACACACACACACACACACACACACACACACACACACACTCACACACATACATACACACGCACATACACACACACACGCACGCACACATACACACATGCACACTCTACAGTTAAAATATGAATCAATTAAATGAGGGTAAAGAGAAATGTCACGTATTTTGCTCTTAATTCATTGGAATGTGCATTCGATTTTAGCAATGAATGGGGTATTTTCTGAAAAACTTTGACGTGCTCTCTCATATATACATGCTAATACCGGCGTTGTGATTGAGAGATATGTACATGAAAATAATTACACACAACTTGTATGTTTTTGTATACGTTTGTTTTTGTTCCTGTGTTTATGCGTGTTAAAAATGATTTATCTTGCGAAAAATATTTACAATTTCATATTCAAGACAAGCGTTTTAAGTCCTTACACATGTTGTGCAAGTAAATATGTACATTTGAGAATAGCTTATATGTTTCTATAAATATTGTTTTATATTAATTTATTTCCTCGGCTTAATGTATATCCTCTGTGAATGAGGACTAATTCATAACCAAGACATACACCTTAAAATATCTACAAGTCAACTATATTTATATCTATCTATCTATCTATCTATCTATCTATCTATCTATCTATCTATCTATCTATCTATCTATCTACTATCTATATCTATCTATCTATCTATCTATCTATCTATCTATCTACTCTATCTATCTATCTATATATCTATCTATCTATCTATCTACCTATCTATCTATCTATATATCTTACCTATCTATCTACCTATCTATCTTACCTATCTAATCTATCTTACCTATCTATCTATCTCTACCTATCTATATATCTTATTTATCTATCTATCTATCTTACATATCTATCTTATCTCTGTCTACCTATATGTGATGGGGTGCTCTCTGGTGTAGAGTGTTCGTTATGGGTCACTCCATAATGGCGAGATCAAAACACGATGATGATGGAGGACAATACGTCACACACTTGACGACACACACAGCAGAGAGATGTACACAACGACATCAACACCGTGTTTATACATTTGATAAATATAATGAAATAGATTACTTGACATCAATATTTCCACGAAATAATATTCAAATAATTTCTCTTTTTTGGCAGTTTATCTCCTAAAATAAGAATTCAACATAGAACTCAATACAAATCACAGGATAGTTCTTATCAGAGAACAAATGGAATTATTAGAGATAAACGATAATAGATTTTACATAACATGTATTAAATGCTGTCCCTAAGATACACGTTTATTGTCCGCCGTTATTACGTCAATTCCACGTAGAAAACACTGTTCCCCTGCTTATTCTCTCGAACCCAGCTTGAACATCCTCTTCACTGTTTCAGTTCCTTCATTCAGAACAACAATTTTAGCTACTTCCTGTAACTACTCTGTACCAGAAATTGCTCTTGTAGTAATCATACGTTTGCCACAATACATCAAAGCATCCACCTGGTCCGTCATACTGGTTTATAAACAGTAACCAGCAGGTTCAAATCAGACTTTGAAAGAAGGGATGCTTACTCACTGTAAAATAGTCAGGGAACAACACTAAGTTTCCAGTTATACATACATCTTTAATATTCTCTCTTACATTCAAGTCTCAACATAGAGTTTTACAGTTTCCTATAAAAAGTATTTATTAAATACGCACACAACATAATAAATACAGCACATCAAAATAATGTCAAGTGTTTGGAATACTATACCTGAGCGGCTTAATTCAAACATTTGTAGAAATAATAATCCACTCACATAATACATCTTTAAGTAAAACAAATCGATTACAAAAATGCACGAAATGTTTTAAAATCCATTCTCTCTCAACCATTCAGTTAACTTACCAATAACCTAATGGCCGCCTTTCATGACAGGACTTATTTGCCACTGGTTTGTATTGCTTCAACAATTTCTAGCATATTCTCAACTCAGTGTTTACTCCAACTCTGACACTTTCAAGCATACCGTCATAAGGAGTACCAAATTCGGGTAATTCTGACAATATAACAATTTATATAACAATTCCATTTTAAAATAAGGATAGGCACAATCCCCCCTTCCCCGACATGTTGACATATTAATCAATATTTTAGCATCTACTATATTAAGAGTAAAGCTTAAACATTATTTTTGAAGTTTCCACCATAATACGAAATGAATAAATATTCACAAGACCAAGATCCGAAGTCGGTTTTAAGACATATGCAAAGTTAATTCAGCATGTTTAGAAACAAGGATAATATACTTTTACATGCCTCAATAATCACTGAATATTAAAATATCAAACTTCGTATTAGTTTATCTCATTATAAGGTGGAACATGACCCGTTATGCTTCAACACGTAAAGAGATATAAGCATAATTTATCATTAAAATCATCATAATGTTCTTTGTTATAAGTTAGGGACCTGACCCATTATGTCTATACACTTCAAGGAATACGAACGCAAATCATATGCGAAAATCATCATCAGTATTTCTTTTCTCCTTGTAATAGGTAAATACAACATACAAAATCACGTTAGAATCATATAAATGAACTCTGGGTAATATTATTCCTTCCTCTCTACCGTAAAGAAGAAACACAAAATTTGTATAAAAATTTCACAGCATTTGTAAAGATATATGCAATGGACTCGTACACTTCCATTTCTGCTGCTCTGGACAAAGTTCCCCTTCTTTGCCATGCCAATGAGAACTTTCACATCTAATTTAGAAAAATATTTTGCACCAGTGAGCCGACAGAAAGGTCCTCTGCTTCATTTATCAGTTCAGCTGAAAAAAAAAACATCTTACTTGTTCAGCTGTCTATAGTCAACACAAAATCAGTGTATGTCATCATTCATTTCAACAACGAAAATTAGAGAACTATACTAGGAATCCGAAATCTCAATCATACCTAAGGCTAGCATAAAGTCCATTTCTTGTTTTTCAGCATCCACTATAGCATAAGGTAAAACATACGGTTTCATATGAATCAGATTATGATCCCATAGTGAGACCGTAATTTCGCACACACTCGTTTTTCTGGGTTTATTCGTAAAAACGTCACAAGTTTCATTTATCATACTCCCTAACTGTTGAGCATTAGAATAAAAGTTCCGATTTTTAAAATAACGTCATCAACAGTTTCAACATCTTTTAGACCTTAGTGTGGTAAGGATTCGGCATCGGGTAGAGATGTAGCATCCTATATTAATAGTTGCGACCATGCTATTTTCTGGTTGTTCATTTTACACTTTCATCAGATTAACATGAAAGAAATATTTTGGATCCAATCTGAATTCTCAAATTGCACTCTCTCAGTTTCTTGACAACTTCATAGGATCCTTACTTGACACATCTTGTTTGTTCCAGTGCAGATGTAACAAGAACAAGACTAGCGTACCAACTTCAATGTTACATGTTTTTGTTTTACGGTTGTACAGACATGCTTGTCTAGCTTTGGTGTTGTGTACATTCTATGTCGCTATCTGACATGAAGTACCAATATGGTTCATAATTTTGATCACGTGTTGATATGTACTTTTTGCAAATAGTGCTAGCAAGTGCTCAGACCAATATACTCAATATAGACATGGGTCCCCTAACGGACTTGCAGTACAAGAGTTTGAAGGGTGAAAAGTGAGCTGAATCTTGTGGTACTTTATGCAATGCAAACAAAAATGCTGGCAAATTTATATGCCAATCATTAGGTCCATGCAGTTTTTTCAAGGACTTGGTAAGAGTAGAGTTAAGAATTTCAACTAAACCATTACACAATGGCTTTACTCTCAGTAGTTGATTAATCTCTTTCATTAACTCATTCATGAATTCAGTACCCCTATTGGACTATACTTCTTCCAGAATTCCTATTTGCGAGAAAATGGTGAACAGCGCATTTGTTATGATGCGGTACTAATGGAGCTAAACACAACCACCTCAGGGTATTGTGTGGCATAATCAATGACTTTGATAAGTCATATGTGACCTCGACCCAATGAGGGTAAAAATTCTCTAATGAGATCAACAGTTACATGCCTAAAAGGAATATAATTTTTTGGAGGTTCACCTAGTATAACTGGGTGTTCCATCAATCTATTCACTTTCAAGCAGATATCGCATGACTGGAAGTGCCGAGTAATGTCCCCTATCATACCTGGCCAATAAAACTCAGCCTCCACACAAACTAAAGTGTAGCATGGTCCTAGATGAAGAGCAGTTGGCACATCACATTCGTTCGATAGCTATGAATTACATTTAGACAGGTATGATCTTGAGAGTTTGATATTCTCTCAATATTTCTCTAGAAAGTCATCATCGAATTATGCTACTCTGAACAGGGCATTTCTACCCTCTTTTTCAGTCACAGTCTGAAAGTCAGAAATTATTATCTGCCCTGTTTTGACTTAGCCCTGTGTGACTTCCTGGTGACACACCCCACCAACAACAGTTTCAAAGTCGTCAGTTCATTGCCTTCACACATGCTACTGACTATTCCCAATTCACCATGCATAATCGCATATGTGCTTAGCTTCAGCTTCTTGTGCCTCAGCTTATATACGTGTGAATATCCACACATTGTCAAGCATATCTGTAGAGTCATCAACATTGATAACATATTTATGTACCATGATATCACTCTCAACATAATTTACTAGACGTACAGACTTAATGCAATATACATACATACTTTTTCATTCTATCTACCATCACAGGGTACTTTACCCTTTGCACCATTGACTAGAGTGATTGTTTGAAACTGTCTCTTAAGTGTAGTCACTGTCTTTCACTAGACTAGGGTGTACAACTAACTCTACTTCATAACCAGTGTCACAGAGAACAGGAAAACAATGTCCAGTTATGTATGCATTAAAGCTAGGTGTGCCACTTGGTTCTATAGCATTTGTGTTAACTGGGCAATAACGTTTCATATGATCTGGTTTGCCACAGCTAAAGCACACTACTGGTTTATTCCCAACACCTTTGTCTTTACTGTTGAGATGTGTACTCTTTCATCTTACTAAATGAAGGATGTGTGAGAGATGATCCTGATTTGAATATATTAATTATAATATAATAATAATTATTATTATCTGATTTGTCACTCTCTCATTTAGGCATCAATTTTTCATTAAGTGGTCTGTGTCATTCAAAATTATGCTTAGCTATCAGACTAGCATATATCCCATATATTTTTTTCATACCTGTCAGCTGCTTTGGTAATTTGTCCTTAACGTAAGCTAAAAGTGCTGGTGGGAATGACATCTGTAACTTGTCAGTCACAATGTGATCCAACATCTGGTCAAGACGTGCTGTAGCTTAATAGCTGAATGTAAATAGTGAACAGTCTGCTCTCTCTTAAACTGGTAACGCCTGCTAAACCTCTGTGACCTCTGGCAAACCTCGTCTGTTCAACAGGCTGGGATATGGTTCAGCTAAACCTCCATGACCTCTGGCAATCCTCGTCTGTTCAACAGGCTGGGATATGGTTCACTCATTGGTGTTTCAGCTCCAGCTGTAAAGGCATGGACTCCCACCAGGTGTTGAGCTGTCAGGTTAGAATTCTGAGGTAAACCTCAAAACTGGCACTAGGTATTTCATATAGGCACGGTCATAGTGATGGATGGCTGACTCTATTTTTACCCATTTAATTCGGGCACTGTTTCTGTCTGGACGTCTGACATGGCCACTCCATTCATGCGGTTTTATCAATGAAATGGAGGTCAACTCACACTTAGCAATACATCATTTACCAAAAAACAAATGACCGTACATGGATAGTTAGTATCCGATTTTTGGTGCGACCTTCACCTATGGTCTAACCCATTTCCCCCAAACTAGTAAACAGGCATTTCATCAGTCTTCTAAATTTAATCCCTAACGGAAGTTCTCAATGGATACGTAAGACTGTGGAAACGCCGTGTATAAGAGAAACTATTAATAATATAAAAAGGTTGTTAAAATTACATAATTTGCTTAATATATTTTCACAGTCTCATATGTAGTGTGTTTCTCTAGGGGCCTACCAATGACCTTACTGTCCTGACCTTTTGTAACTGCCACTAAGTGGGAGATACAAACATTCTGGTAGGCCTAATCGTACAGCACACTATTCAAAGCTGTGTATATAATCCCCAATATTTTCCTCTTTTTTTGTTAAATGAACGGAAACGAAATTTCATAATGGCTTCCTGAACCTTAGACACATTTTCACTTATTTTAACTAGTTTAATTTAAGTTCTGTGTATCTCCTTTCTTTAGCATCTATCTTGGCAAATGCCAGTTATATTTCAATCTTCAATCTTTTATCACTTCTTTTTTTCAATCTGCTATATTTTTGTTCATGTTTATCTTTCATTTCCATTTCCTTCTCTTTTATTTCTAGTTCTTTTCTTTCACATTCTTGATCATTTCTAGCTCTTGTCTTTCATTTCCGTTTCTATCTTCAATGCTTTTGGACAGTCCCTTAACAGACAAAAGCTCTTTCAAAATACAGTTAAGACATTTTTGTCTCCTAAATTATGTTGCAAACGTGCATTAGGATCATGTATATACAGTCAGTTTGCTAAATTGTAATGTAATCTATTTAGAGTACACTCACATATGCATTTCGTATATAAACATAGTTTTTTGAATGATGCGAACTTTACCTCTACTCATGTATGTGCGGCAGGTGTGTGTGTGTGTGGGGGGGGGGGCATTTTAAACCTTTTCATTGTATTATACCTGAAAATTGTAACCTGTAATTAAAATTTGAATCATGTCTCCCCTACCTCATTTTCAAGAAGACTACACATTGACGTTATAGCTTGCAGGAATAAATTACAAACTTTATAATGTTCAAATCATGTTTGCAGCATGTGTTTTATTTGCAGAGAACTTACTTCTAAAATAATGAATGCTGTGTTCGTCCTGCTATCATCACTTTCTGTCATTGGAAAAGGTAATTAAAGAGATTCATGGTATTACATAATGTTATGATATAGTAAATAAAACACTGCGAGCCTAATTATTACTATGTATTGTATTCGTTTAAATTACCATCACTCTCTTTTCTTTTACATTAATAACTTATTAAAGTTTGATAAGGTCAGCTACAGTACAGTATATTGCTGGCATTCATTATGCTTAAAACGCATAAACTAATAAAAATAAAAATATTTAAAACACTGCATTATTTTAATTAGAATCCTTATAATGGTGAAGAAATATAACCTGCCTATTTTTGCTATCTTTATACGATCCAACGCAACAAAATATTGAATAATTGTTGTGAAAAGATATATATATATATATATATATATAGTGTATTGTGTCACAATGAGTGTAACATGAAAATAGCAGTCCAGAAATATAATTAATCGGGAAAAAGATTTAATATATATATATATATTGTTAATGCAAACTGTTTACACATCAAATCTGTGCAACAAATGCGAAAAGAAGTGTACAATAAATACAAGATAAATATTTTACCTATGGGAAAGTTGTTATTTTCAGCACACAGTGAAACATGCATACACTCAAATATATGCATATGCGCTATGCATGGAAACATTTACACATATGTAAACATGCATGATACTTCTAATTCCAATTGATTTACATTAATGTTTCAGGAGATCCGATCTGCAAATTACTTACGTTGAAAATATTTATCTGATCCTTGTCGAGGTATTTTTTTTACGATATGACGTCATTAGGCCTATGTATTTGAGTGCACACCCGTAATAATTTAATTAAATTTATAAATAAAATAAATTATCTCTGTATTTATTAAATATTAATTAATGTACTAAGTTAACAGAGACACCAAGCACCCTAGTTACTGGTTATGATTATTATTATGATTAATCATCCATAACTAATTACAAGAGAATATACTCTTAATTTAATTTATTGATAATTCTCCAGTAGACACCACTCATCTCTCTCATTTGGCGGATATGCAGGCATCGTAAACGTGTTCTCTCTTCCACAACATTAAAGTAAACATTTACCGTTACACAATATTTCTACAGATGTAAAACGTCTTACCAAAGGATAAGATAAATCATTTTAATCTATTTATTACTAAGCCACCATACACCCACTTTCTTTCCCAACATATTGTTACCAATATGTGTAAGAAGGAAAATACATTTAACAATGAAAGTTAATAAATCAAATTTCATATATACATATGGCATATACAATGAAAATAGATTAATTGACATCAATTATTTCTATGAAACCATATTCGTATAATTATGTCTATGCAGCATACATCCTATAAATACTCTTTATCAATAATGTCAATACAAATCACAGGATATTTCTTATCAGAGAGCAGAAATGTAGCTATTAGAGAAAATATATAATAGTTATATATAACCTTGTTGTCACCTGTTATATTTACAGACCCCACCACTATAATCGATTTACAATTACTAATATTAGATTACTATTTCACTCCTGTTACTAGCAGTAGATAGATGGCTTAAACTGTATTCCAATTAAAATGCCAAGTACTCAGGCTAATAGTTCATCAAAATACTAAAAGACAAATTAACTGTCGTGCCTAGCTGGTAAACCTATCTTCCCCTTTGTTTAATTATAACATCAATTCCTGTGGCCTCACTCCAGCTATTCGGTCTTCCTTTGCAATGCATTACGTGATGTGGGTGAAGATAACAAAAGTAAAATTTAATAACCAGAATAAAAAAGAGCATCAATTCTGGATCGTGAGATAGTTAACGAGTTTGTCTATCGTGTCATGCCTAAATTGAAAGTGTGTACACTTGTCTGATCAGAATCTCAGCCATCTGTGAGAGAGGAACACTTGCCGAGATGTCTTTCGATCCGTGATATCACACTACGGCTGTCTTCTCTCAATGTGTCCAACGTTACTGGAAATGCCTCAGCTGTTGTAGCCCGTAGATCAAGGACGTGTTTTACACAGACCTAGGTTGAGAAGCGTGTAATCATGTGTATTCAGAGACGAGGATGTAGAGACAGGTATATATCCTCAGACCAGAAACTGAATTCTACTTAAGATGTTATTTCAGTAGACTATTATTTCTACAAATGTTTGAACTAAGATGCTTGAGTGTAGAGCATAACACATGCAATTGTTTTGATATGGTTTATTTATTATGCTGTGCGCATGTATCAGCAAATAAATACTATTGAAGGAAGCTGTTGTGAATGGAATGTAAGAAAAAAGGATTTATAAAAACATTGTGCTGTTGTGAATGGAATGTAAGAAAAAAGGATTTATAAAAACATTGTGCTGTTCAGGTGGGGCAGCCTTTCTCCTTATTGTATATGGTTTGAACTTCCTGGTTTACTGTTTATAAATAGCTATGACTGACCTGTATAAAGATGGGAAGTAGAGTATAAGTTTAAGTATACACTACATTCCATTGATGTATGGCGGTTGATAGGCTGACTACCTGAGCAATTTCTGGTGTAAAGAGTTTGTTGGAAATTGCTACATTTAGTGTTCTCCTTGATGGTGTTGACACGGGAAAGAAGCGCTCAAGTTAACTAGAGAGAATAAGTAGCAGAACAGTGTTCAGCTTGTGAGTGAAGCATGTGGAGCCGACAATAAACTTGTGACTTATTTGCAAAAGCATGTGGAAGGACAATATTAAAACAACAGCAAAACAAGTGTCAGGGGATCCGGACAATTTATGCCAATTTAATTAATAACTTTTATCTAATTAATTTATTTCTCAATTCTATTGCAACTTGTCACTTACATTACTATCAAGTTAATGGCTGCCTGGATTTCTTTGGTACACCAAATTTAAGTGATTAGACAATATATTTCTCTACAGCAAGTAAACTTTTAGGTCTCAGCCCATTGGCTGGCCTCGTTGGATTGGATAATAAAAACCGCTCACCCATTTAGAACTGGTTTGCATTAAATCAGCAATTTCTAGCATGTTCTCAACTCAGACATTTTCAAAACTACCGTTATAAGGAGTGTCAAGGTCTGGTTACTCTGAGGCTTTCGAATCTACCAAGGTTATAGCAGTTTATAAATCAGTAAAACGGGAGATTTGGGTAATTTCAAAAAAGGCTGCTTCTTCTCTGGTAACATATAATCAGGGAACAAAGGCTAAGTTTCCAGTTTATGTATCTCTAACTCCATTCTTTCTTACATTCAAGACTCAAGTTACAATTTCCTGCAAGTGTATTTAGTAGCCCGATACACACACAAACACAGCATAATAAATACTACATAATACTTCACTAGAAATATTGTCATGTTTTTAGCATATTGCATACAAGCATTCTTATTCAGAATTTCTAGATATAATACTCTACTCACATAATACATCTCTATGTACAACGCAAGTACAACATATCAATAGCAAATGCATGAGATATTTCTAAGGCCATTCTCTCTCAGTCAGTCAACTAAATCGCCATTAACTGCCGCCTGTAATGACCAGATTATGCCACTCCAAATTCAAAGTGATTAGAAAATACAATTCTTTTCAATAGGTAAACTTTTGATCTCAGCCTATTGGTTATTCGTATTCTTGTAAATCTTAACCATTGGATAATGAATACTACTCATAAACCTAAAACCGGTTTACATTACATCAGCAAATCTAATACATTCCTTAAATGAAATTGTTTACTTCCAACTTTGACACTTACAAATATCAGCACAAGCATTGTCCAAGGTCGGGTCAATTTGATATTTAATACTGTATAAAACAATTAAGTTTATATATAGGGAGAGGCACATTTATTCTGCCATGCTAATATTAGTTAAATATATATATATTTTTTTTTAGGGAATTGAATGAAGAATTATACAAATAATAATTATTTGCTTCAAGTGGATGACAACTTCGTAAGAAGAGAGATAATCTATACTATTCACTGCTCGCCAAGGAACAAAATCAATTTACAAAATAGTACAAATATTAAAAATTATGTTGTTTCTTTTCATTCTGAACATATTACACAAAGGATATTGAGGTTGTATAGGGAACAGTCAGAAAGTGTTTAATGTTAACATGTTAAAAGAATTATGTCTATCACAGCTTTGACCAAAAGTAAATGAAGACAATTGACAAAAAAAAACCCACCAACAACGAAACATAAAGATAAACAACGGCGCCCGCTATTTACAATGATGTGTGTTGCTATAACGTGACTTCATTCATATGATTTCTGGTGTTTGAAATAAAAAGTACACTTTATTATAAAGTCTTTGAAGAGTGTGTCTTTATATTTTCCACGAAATCTAACATTTATTATATATTCTACATCAAAGGCATGGCTCTCTCTTGGAAATACCTTCTCAATTTATGTTTAACTTGATAACACAATTAATCTAGAAATATGGTTGTGTGCGTGCTGTTTGTGTGTGTGTGTGTGTGTGTGTGTGTGTGTGTTTGTGTTTGTGTGTTCACGATTTCGTTTGTTTCTAGAAACATATCTTCTTTAAATAAATTAATCGGATTGAACAGCAAAAAATATATTCTCGTAAATGATCGTGTCTTTTATTTTGAGCATAATTTTCAATTGCCTATGCATGTATTGTATCATACGTTAGCTATACAGTTGGAGTGTGGTAATGGTTCTGACATCACAGCAGTGGAAGAGAACTCTAGCAACTTCACCTTGACCTGCTCTGGTTACTCCCCCAGAGCTTACTGGACAAGACGTGTTCCAGGATATGACGTACAAAACATTGGCTCTTGTTCTGATTCATTATGCCAACCAGACGAACAACTTGACATTGTGATGGCGTATTTGTCTAGAGCAAGCAGTAGTGTCACCATTCGTTACACAACACGGGTCAGCGGCCATTCAGCATATAACTGCACTGCAAACAGTGTTTCCTTATCCTGCCAGACAAATATATTTGGTAAGTAAAAGTGAATGTACCTGTTCAAAATTACAAATGAGCACCTTTTCACTCAGCGTAAAATTCAGTCATCGTACACGGACCATTTCTAGATATATTCTTGCAAACTTGTAAAGTCAATATTGTAGTTCACAACCACGACATTTATCTCTGAAAATAACTCATTCTTTTTATAATTTAGTATTTTTTAAGATTCTTAAAATGTTGCAAATATCTAATGTTTATCTATGTTGAATTATTTTTTTCAACATGGATAAACATTAGATATTTGCAACATTTTAAGAATCTTAAAAAGTCCTAAATAGACAATTAGAATTATTTGTATGGTTGTAAGAGTGTTCAATGTGCATTCCAAAACTACAGCAGATACAAAACTACACCTTACACACCATAAAGGAACTATATTGTAACAAGTGGAAGAAATTGACCTTTATACTTATACTAAGTAACATTTCCACTAAATGTGCAATTTTTACTAAAGCATTGACGGATTCTGAAATTTTATGTGGTAGAATATCATTTTAAAATATCTTTATATCTTCAAAGGCAATACTTTAATGCATCCCAGAATATTACATTTAATAATTGAAATTATAACTTATCATAAATTGAAGTAAAATTTAAAATTAACCTTGATAACGTTTCTAATTATGTTTTAATAGCAACATGTATTACATTAAATTTGTATTAAGCATACTGTTTATGAATAAAATTATTCATCGTTGAATTATTACGTGAATTTCTTATAGTGTTACACATCATATTTGTTAATGCATTCAACAAATACCATACTAACTAGTTCACGTTAATGTAGTTACGAAATGGTAAAACAAAGTCTACACACAATAAATAAAATTAAAATAAGAATTTTGTATACTAGTACTGAGCACCATGAAATTGAATAAAGTAAATGTATGTAAGTGTAAATATAAGTATACGTGTTTGACAGCATAAATACAATTCTGCAAATATAAATTATGTTTGCACATTAGAAATACATTAAAATATACATGCATAATATTTGTATAATTTTGTCTGTCAGCGTGAATGTAAGAAAAAATAGATATCAGGAAACAAGCATGTTTTTATATGTCTTTCTGTATGAAGGTTGAATTTTGAAAGTGTTGATTTAATAATTTCCATTAGAGTTATAATAATGTAAAATGCACATTTCTTCAAATAAAGATGTTTTCGAACAGATAATATCTATTTCATAGATATATCAAACATCTGTTTAACCCCAAATCATTTGTTTTATATATTATACATATAGTAAAAGCATCTCTTGAGAATCCAGTTGTAAATTTCAATGTAACGGACAACTGGACAATAAATGGAATTATCCAAATAACAAGAATCTATTCTTCATTGAGTCGCTATGAGTGTCAATGGAAAAGTATTTCTTCACCATTTTCGGTAAGTAAAGAATAACATAACATGACATGACATGACATGACTTGACGTGACGTGACTTGACCTGACCTGACCTGACCTGACCTGAGATAAGATAATGTAATGTAACATAATATAAAAGAATAGAATAGAATAATGTCATTAATTAAAGTGCTATTAGTTGTGCGGCTTTACTAATTGCATTTTTACTAAATGTGATTTCCCCTCTTTAACCATTAGCAGCAACTTCGATGCTTGACCATTCTGTGTTGTTTAACTTAGCCGATAGAACTATCACATTACAATCTGAAATCTTTTCAAGCATAGATAATTATCAAAATAAATTGTGAACATTAGTGGTGACCCAGCATATCCCAAATCATATGAACGTTTGTTTTCTCAATATGAATCTTGTTTATGTTGATCTTTTTTAGTCACTTATTATCACGTGGGATTAAACATGGATGTAGTACATTGAACCAGAGCGAAAAGGGCAGTTATGTATTCTTTCTGCCAATAGCTTCATAGCTGAATGCTTGCTTAAGCAAATCAATCATATTTGCTAAATATAATGGAAACCTTGATGCAAACATTTGTTCCTTTACGTGTGCCATATTATTTAACTTCAGAATCACAGAAAGCCAAACAGAGTGCCATGCAAAGGTACCAGTGAGAACGACATCAAGAAAAATATAAGAAAGATGCAACTGGAAAGCTTCAGGCCTAGAAGAAGTACAAATATAGTCGTAGGAGCATCTTACTCCTTACATGGTAGACTTGCTGAACAACTACAAAACATATTAAACAAACCAGAAAACCTGCCAGCCTGGACGGTTACAGAAAAACATGTCTGATTATGAAAGACCCAGAGAAATGCACAAAACAAACAACTAAGAAACCATCAGTAACACCATGGAAAAGAAAGGTAGTAAATAAAACTGAGTGTGCAAGGAATAAAATAAGCCAAATGTCAGTAGTAGTAAATAACAATGGAAAACTAAAACAGGCATTAGTAAACAAATAACATCCTAATTATAAAAATATTAAAATTGCAATAGAAGATGCAAACAGTCTACTGGGACTTAGTCACCGTCTTAAAATATACATTGCAAGAGGTCAGCAATTCCAGCAGAACAAAATATTCAAAACTGACCATGGAAGACTATATATAAAATTCAAAGAAAATTCCAAAAATTAAAAACACCAAAGTCTTATGGGGAAAGCATTTGGAGCAATTCACATAGCATAATGACTCAGCAAAATGGATTGAGGAACTGGAAGATGATCATAAAGACATGCCGCAACAATGTAACATCACAATCAAAGAGGAAGATATTACGAGAACGTTAAGAAAGATGGCAAGCTAGAAAGCACTTACACCAAATACAAATATTTTGGTTCAAACATTTTACCTCTTTACATATTAGACAAGCTGACCAAATGCAGGGCAAATGAAACAAACCAGAAGCCTTGCCAAACTGGATGGTAACAGGGAAAGCAAGCCTGAATATGAAAGATGAAACAATTCTCGGCCAATAACATGCTTATCATCTACCTGGAAATCATTATCAGTAGTTATATCTGATAAAATCATGTTCCATCTCGAAATAAATAAAATATTAACAAATGAGCTAAAAGCAGCAGAGTGGCAGAATAAATTTCCATGTACCTATTTTTAAACTTAATTATTATGTAACTTGTTAAATGTCAACATGACATGACCTTCAGGTACTGCGCATGATTATATTTTTGTAAAAATATGCTAGAACTTCCTGATGCAATCCAAAGCAATTCCAAGCGGATGCGTATTTTTTCTGACTAATAGACTCATACTTGTTCATGACAGTTCTATCGAATGGGGATAGACTGAAAGTTAATTTGTTGAAGAAAGCTCTATATTCTAATCACTTTGATTTTGACGTAGCTCAAGTCCGGTTATAGAGGCGATCGTTAGCTTATGGTAGGTTAACTGACATGTAAAGAAAGAATGGACTTAGAAATGTATCGAACATGTTTGCTTGAGTGTGTGAATTTAAACATGTTCATGGGAGAGAGAGTTTAGAAATGAAATATGCCTGAAACTTAGTGCTGCCCTTAATTTGACTTTTGCAGAAAGGAATATGCCTTTTGATGTTTTTGATGTTTTGTAACCTTGTATCCGCTTTAGACTGCAATGATTAATGTACACTACTGGATCACGTTCGTGTGTATATCTAGCAATGTCATCAAACCTATCATTAAACGTGTTGCTAAAAGTTGATTCTTGTAATTACTGCTCGAGAGCCAATATGGCAGGAATTGAGGATTGAGTTTGTTCTCGAGAATTCACAAAGAGTTTTGAACATTCCTCGTGGTGTACTTTGGTAGTGAACACTAAGGTTCTGAAACAGTCCCCATATTGTGCTTTGCTATTGCATACAAAGTTATGGGTGATTTTCCATGGTGCGCTTTGTGAGTGCATGAAAGTTTCTGGAACAGTTGTGTAATGTGCCTAGAAGAGCTAAGTTGATCCTAATAAGAAAGAAAGTGACTTGCTGCAGACATACCAATACAATTTGGAATTTTTCAAGAATATTCCCTATCAAAATGCGGTTCCACTAGGTCTATCATGGTATGAAGAGATGATACACTGCAAGATGTCTACAGTTCCAACAGATCAAAATATTTAAAACCAACTCAGGAAAACTATACGAAGAATTCCATGAAAATTCCTGAATAAAACAACCGATGTCAAACGTTTAGGACACCGTGACCTCTAAAAGTATTTTAGCAGTCCAAATATGCATAATACAACAGCCAAATGGATTAAAAAACTGAACGAAGAACATAAAGAAACAACGAAAATATGATATGTCACAGTCGTTGAGAAGGGGAGCAAGAAGAAGGTAAGAAAGATGATGAACGTGTAAGGCATGGACCAAGTACAAATATTCTGGCGAAACATTCATCTCATTATACGATAGGCATGCTGAACAACTGCAAGACATACTGAACAATTCATAAACGTTGCACCATGAATGATTAAAGGAAAAAACGAACCAGATTATAAAAGATCAAGAGGAAGGCAGGACACCTAGCAACTATCGTATAATCAAATGTCTATCAATTACCTGAAAGTTCTATTAGGAATTATATCTAATAAAATCATGTATAACTTGACACAAATATACCTGTATCTATAAACCTATAGCAAAGAGCATCATTGTAGATTGATTTACAGCAATTATTTGCTTCTTATATATGTGTACTCTTTAATCATGTATGTTCTGTAGTATTAAAAGTAACACATTCAGTTTTATAACGCTTTTGCTTCTTGAAGAAACGTTCTAATAATATCGCGTAATACAGTTATTTAGTCTTATTTTCAAGATTTATTATTTCGTTTGAACTAATCCAATAATAGTAGCACAACAACAAACGTAAGATTCGTTCAATTTTACTGCTACATATGACTTTTCTCTGCCTGTTATAGGTGCACAAACAACACACCATAGGTTCCAAAATAAGTTTACTGATTGCAGATACTGTTTTTGAAACGAAGGTACATTCAGATACACTTAAATATGTTCGATTCTGATAAAAAAAAAAAAAAAGTATTAGTCTTGATGAACTTAAAAATAATGTAGTCGTTACAGAAAATAAAATACATATATTTTATGAATCAGTAATAAAAGAACTAATTTCTAAAAACCAGGCTATGATTTTGATAAAGGCAGTATTCATGCACGATTATTTTACGTAATTGTTAGATATAATAATTATATATGCACCTTAAGAAATGCAAACTAATATTATTAGAAAAAAATGAAAAGATAATATCTTTAAAACATATTAACCAGAATTTTTTTTAAAAAAACATGTATCACCAGTATAAATTTGTTAATTTCTTTCAGGAAAACGGAAAGTTGGTTCCATCAACTCTGCTTTTAACTCCTTCCCCAGAAGATTTGCAGAACAAGGCTGACAGATCTGGAACGTGTTCTTTTCGTGACAATGTGAAAAATTACAGCAACAACATTTACAAATTCACTGTTCTTGTAACTCCTGGAGGCGTGTCCATTACTACAGGCACCTTTGAAATAGGTATTTACTGCAAACATACATACGTCAATAACTTAACCCGGGCTCATACAAATTCTGTAAACAATGACTGCGGTGCGTAAGGAATGGATAAGTACTGTAAACAAAAACAAGCGTAGTCACATTGAAACATCCATATGTTAAATCAGCAGTAATTTTCTAACTATATAGTAAATAAATCTGCAAAATTTACATACATCTATATAGTTTAAAACATAATTTGATACGAGCACAATATGTCTTAACTAGTGTGATGTATTCAAAGACATTAAACTTTCTTTTAATCGAAACAGTTAGATAATGTAACGTTCAACAACTGGTACATAGTACTTCATGTGAGACTGTAAATATTTTATAAGTGGTTTTAACCTATAGATCTTGCTACTGACATTTTCTTTATTTTGAGAAACTGAAATTATGCAAAGTAGGGCGTTGCAAAACGTAGCATATGGGATAACTCGTGGCAAACGGAAGCGAGTGCGTGACAGAATGTAATTTGTCATGTACTCAATTACAAATTAGCAAATAAAAACACATACAACCACAACATTACAAGAACATTAAGTTAGAATTCATCATTAGGAAATCATATAACAAACAAAACTGAACACGTTTACCGAATTATACTGACAAGCTCATATGCACTAGAAAAACACAAAACTATGCAAAGGAAACTTACCCGCACAATGCAGGCAGTTAGTTAACTTTGAAAATATTTAGCCATGGCCTGATCTTCTATAACTGTTCTTTATTTTTCACCGTTTTTGACTAGGTTGTCGTTGACAAAGTGGAAAGTGGATATATGTAGCTGAAAACGGTTCCAGCTCATAACACCTTAACAAGTATTGCTTCCTTACGTCTTTACTAACCCCATGCGAAAAACATTCCAATAATTTACTCTAATTGCTTCTTGTTGTTACTCACTAATTTGCCAGTTTTTTTTTCCAACACTGTATATATTGGTCATTTCAGCCAATAGCTCTAACGCTTTATCAGAGAGAAAGTCACGGAAATTTTGAACTGGTGATAGCATTGTGTAATTATCAGGAAGTTCCAATAATTTGGCTCAAACGTTGTGTCTGGCGATTGAAATGCGCCCTTTCTCCAGCATATACCGGCTTTTCTGCTTTTGCTGAAGTAGATGTGCAGGTTGAGACTCATGCCTTTCTTACGATGAAGATGTACTGTCATCTGGATCTGTATTCATCAACACTTTGAATGTAGTCTTCATACTTATCTGTTGAAGCGGTTGATACGTCACTGTCATTTGGATCAATGGTGTCCAGAATGTTCAGCACATATTGCAGATCATTCTTCTTCTTTGCATCGGGTCTGTTAGGCTGCTTACATTCGATGCCATGATTTTATGTAAAAGGACCAGTATTAAAGACATATGATTAATAATTAATTATACATGCACAAAAATAATAAGATTGATACAGAAGAAGGTAAACAGTATTCTGAAAGTGTTTTAAAACAAAAGATTGACGTAAAATCTTTACAAAGAACAATTCAGGTTTGATACTGATACAATACCAGTATGACCGGTAATACCGGAGGGTCACTAATGACCCATCAATTTTACCACCGCAATAACAGCCCTATGTTGTGGAGTAAATGTGTCAATCCCTATTTATAGACTTAATTGTTATATAAACTGTTAAATTGGCAGAGTGATCCGACCTTAGACATTCCTTATGATGGGATTTTTGTAAGTGCAAGAGGAAACTATGACGTATGAGACATGCAAGGCTGAAATTTTAACATACTTTAGAGTGACGAGTGAGACATACAGACGTAGGTTTCACCAGTTTAAGAGAGAGCAGACTGTTACATGTTTACAGGCAGCTAGTAAGCTACAGTATGTCTTGACTAGATGGCTAGTACTAGATGAGGTAGAATTACCAATGAGGGAGACGTTAGGGATCACTTTGCCATTTACAAATTAAAAACATCATGTTCACCAGCACTTTCAGCTTATGTTAAGAACAAAGGACGAACCAGTTTGACAGATTGGTTAAAAAGATCTGACAGTTACAAACAAATATATGGGACATGCATTAATTTGATGGGTAAAAATAATTTAGAACCACGCAGATAATGTAACAAACAAATGATGCCTAAATGATAGAGCGACAAGCCACATAATAAACCTAACACATGATACTCTTTTACACCTTCTCCTTTTAGTAAGATGAAAGATAGATTACCTACACATCACAGTAAAGACGAAGGTGTTAAGAATGAAACAGTAGTGTGTTTCGACTGTGGCAAACCAAGTGATATCAGACATCACTGACCATGTAACATTACTCTCATCGAACCAAGTGACACACCTCGTTTTAGTGTATACATAAATGAGCATTGCGTTCCAGTCCTCTGTGACATTGGTTGTAGAGTAGGGTTAGTAATAAACTCTACCCTTGTGAAGGAAAGTGACTTCACTAGAAAGTTTCAGACAATCATTCAAACCAAAGTTGTAAAAGAAAAATGTACCCATTACTACGGTGGACATAGTAAATATGTATGTGTACGCACTCAGGCTGTATTTCTAGTAAATTGTGTCGAGAGTGCTATGAAGGGATGTAAATACGTTCTCAATGCCTGACAGGCAGACAAGCTGCATCACAGAAAACTGAAGCTAAGAGCGTGTGTGAAATACTCTAGGTGAACCCGGAATAGATAGTGGCAAGTGCAAAGGTGATACACTGACGATTTGGGGTGAAATTGTCGTTGGAGGTGCATATCACTAGGACGTTACACCAGGCTTGGTCAAGGCAGGGCAGATAATTATAACAATTATAAATGTTTCTGACTGTCAGACTGGCTGAATCTGAATTGGAAAGGCTCTGCTCAGTACAGCACAAGAAAATCGTGTCTGAAGATCAGAGCTCATACACTAAATGATGAGTCCTTTCAATCGCAAGTTTAGCCAGATAAAACAGTGCATCAAAGGGAAACCTCACGGGTAATACAAGTGTGAGCGCGTTCAAGTGCGACTGGATTGGTGTCTGATTAAATGGAGGACCGTCGGCAATGCAAGATTTGCCAGCGGAAGCCCCGCATCCTGTGTCAGAAATGGGGCGTTTATCTGTGCTACTGAGCAGACAAACTGCTTCCGATATTATCACATCGTTTGAGCGCGAGTTTTTCTATCTGACTGTACACTCGAGACTGTAAAATCCAGGACTCCGTGCTGTCATAATGTATAACTATTATTAGCCCTTAGGATGATTGACAGTAACAATGAAAGCAATAGAAAATGAAGACTTGCACTGTCAAGCATTATGCGCATCATTGTGCGTGTGTCTCTGTGTATCAGTGCTCCTATGATAATCTGTGAATGTGTATATATTATATAAGAAATTTCAAATTAAAAAATTCATAATGTTCATATTATGGCGCATTAATATGAATTAATTACATAACCTGTCAAATTGCTGCAGTTAAGGACAAAATTTAACACTAAATCATTTCTGAGCTGTATTTGTATTGTCTTGTAATTGTGATAAATGTTTACCTCACAAGCCCCTTCAGTCACAGGTGGAATATTTATTTTAAAAATAGGTCAAGGTCACAGTAAAAGAAATTATTATTAGACTTCTGGACCTAACCAAAGTTAATAATTTTCATGCACTCAGAACATAATTTGAACTTTTTAGGTTTTGTTGGAAGAGATAAGGAGTTTCGTGCGCATTCTTCGTTTAGTTATACAAAGTGTTTTAAGAAATTTTACCAAATACATTGCAAGAACTAATCAATTAAGATCCTCATAAGCCGCAAAATAAATTTAAAGTTACCCTACTAACCCTGAGTCTCATAATTTTGTCCGAAAAATAATTTAAATTTAATAATAAAAACAGAATATGTATTATAAATTGAATATCTCAATATATCAAAATACCAATATTTTATACAAAGCTATTTTGATTATTGTAAAATTGCTAGTTGCTTAGATTCTTAGTGCTTGTGTATTTACACATGTGTTTGAGTCAATGTTGTGGCAAGTTCAATATTCTGTTTGAGACGTCAATCTTGTTTGCATTAAAGTGATTGCAAGTGCAAATCAATCACGAAATGCTCATAAACATACAACGATAACAGCATCAAACGCATTTCCTTTTACAAACTTACGATATTAATTATCTGTAAAAGAGTGTGTTTTAATAAACAAGAACACGGTGTCATGTCTTGACAAAAGTCCATCTCTCTATAAAATATATACCACATTGGTTTCTATTATCTTAATTTCCACATCTCTACCTAAATAAAAGTACACATATTATTCCTTTACACTTCGCGTAAACATAGGGAGCAATAAATTTTATATGAATGAATTAGCCTACAGCCTAACTGTTTATTCCCGCTATTTTTTTCATACTTTATTGTTTGTGAATACTACATGTGTATATACAACTACATTTCCGTTAAAGCGAGTGGAATGTTTATTTGATCTTATAAAATAAATCATAAAAGCGAGTTATTCCAAATATTTGATTGATTTGCTCAGTTTATTTAATATTTTTTTCTATTTCAAAAAGCAGATAATGGTAGCACATTTACTAATATAACATCTAAATAGTGCAACATGAACCCCTAAATAACAGTACTTACCTTACACACGAAACAAATAACAAATACTAAGTTTCTACTGTTCGTATGAAAATAAATGAAGTGGTACAAAGACTATGTCATTAATTGATGCTTGATTAAAACATTTGTTTCTTTTCATAAACTCATTTCACTGCATGATCCTTTCATTCTGTTTTCCAACAGAATTTTAAATACAATTTTATGTCGTTCCAGCTCGCCCGTCAACACCAAATACGAGTTGTGCTACCATTAATATTCCGGAAAATTCGACCTTGAGTTGCACATGCAGCACACAAGACGTGGGGAAGCCTGGAGGGCGTCTAATGTGGATAAAAGGGAGGGACGGTACACTTAATCAAATAATCAACGTTGGCATTTATGACGTTAGCACACTTGAAATGGAACCACAACGTCTTACACGCAGTGATGACGGAACACAGTTCCAGTGTATTGTGGACTGGGCTACAAATGTCACGGGAGTTCTTCATACCCCTAATGTGAATTGCAAGTGTTAAAACAACTTATTTGATATGCGGCCACTTTAAAAACTTTAAAAACAAATAAATGATACTAGTTTGAAATTATTATTACTGCACCTTAAAATAGAAATAAATGCTTGCATAATAAGAAAATAATATACATATTTTCTTATTCATATTGTTAAGCATACATATTTGACGTATACATGCATCCGCATATAATGTTTAGTATTTTGTCTTTAGCCTTTATAAATAATAAATGTACTAGTATACCAATGACTGTAGCACTACTCGTCATAACTGGTCTTTGCTCAAGAAAAATAATTACATCTTGATTAGTTTATTAACTTTAACATTCACACGCACACACACACACACACACACACACACACACACACACACACACACACACACACACACACACACACACACACACACACACACACACACACACACACACACACACACACACACACATATATATATATATATATATATATATCAGGGGTGCACAAACTGCGACCCAAGACAGGGCTCAATGCCCCCCCCCCCCCGGAGGACTTTTGGATATTACCTTTATTAGGAAAGTAAAGCACATTATTTCATTATTTGTGTTGTTTTTCTACTGAGCCATCTTTGTGGCGGTCCTCCATGCACTATCAATTGGAAATTTGGCCCTCTGGCCTAAAAAGTTTGTGCACCCCTGATATATATCCTCTTAATAGGAGAGGAAGAGAGAGAAACTGGTAAGGGGTAGAAGAAAATTAAATAAAAAGACTTTAAAAGGAAAACTTGAATTTCCTAAATGAAATTCAGTTTGTGGAAGCAATTAGCAATATCCCACATGTTAAGTGTCACAAGTACAAGAGTGAAAAAAATCATTAACATCCTCCTAATAACGGCAGCAGTTGAGGAAATAGATACAACAGATCATAGTTGTTATTTCTTGTCAACCTGACTATATTGACGTATTCAGTGAGAATGTCTTAATATATTATGTATGTATGTTTTATATATGTATATATGGATGTAGATAGGTATATTTAAAAAAAATTTAATTCAGATGGCCCCGATAGCGTCCAGATACCAGAAAACACGACCTTCTACACAGACATTAATGGTACTCTGGATATAAGACTTACCTGCCAGGCGATTAAAGCGAAACCTCTGTCTGGAATAGTTTACAGCTGGACTGGCCCATGTTTTGGCGTAACAAACACTTCATGCATCTTTAGACCACGCCCACCACACCCCGGGAATACTGGAATTTCCAACGAGGTGAAGTGCACAGCAAGAAATCCCTTTAATAATAACTTTTCAAGGGAAGCCACATTCACAGTCGATTTAAAATGTAAGATTTAGATTACTGGTTAATACTGATAAATAAATTAAAGTGAATTGTTAAGGTGTTATATTTCATTATTTAATTATTTTACTAATCTTAGCTTCTATGTAGACAATTATTTTTTAAAAAAATGCAATTAGACGTTTATATTGTTCTTTATATTGTGTATTCATTTAGGATGAATTTACTAATTGTCTTAAGAACCGCAACGTTGATATTACATTCATTTAGGAAATGATACTAGTAATGTACATTTTGTAAGTAATAAAGTAATAGCATAAGCATAAAACTACATAGATAGATAGATAGATAGATAGATAGATAGATAGATAGATAGATAGATAGATAGATAGATAGATAGATAGACAGACAGACAGACAGATAGATAGATAGATAGATAGATAGATAGATAGATAGATAGATAGATAGATAGATAGATAGATAGATAGAAAGTTAGATAGATAGATATCTTTTAGGAATGGGTAACTGAATTTCAAGATGTACTTAATCCAAAATGCATACGATCTTCATACACGTGAAGGGGAAAAGTGCACATTCTTGCCCCCTGACCTCGGTGATACATTCATATATACATACACACACACACACACACACACACACACACACACACACACACACACACACACACACACACACACACACACACACACACACACACACACACACACACATTCTGACATTATTTTATATGCAAGACTTAACAAAGGTTACGTGAATCAATAAGTCAAAATTCAAAATAATACATTACTCATCAAAGCAAAGCACAAGTACATATGACTGTCTATAATTAATTTTGAAATGTCACTGTTTAAAAGAAAGTGTGGTCTCTTGAATATGCATTTCCTGTCTTGGTTTCGTGTCAATAAATATGATACGTTATTTTTGAAACGAACATATATGCTTTAGTGATTACTATTTATTATTATCTTTGCCAAAAAGAATTGTCAACGCATTATTTTAATTATAATGAGTGTCTTTCTGCATCATTCTTTTATCTGTATTCAACAGATCCTCCATTACAAAGCCCTCAGATAACAGGCTACCCACAGGAATTGATCATCTATGCTGGTGATAATTTAACTTTATCATGTTCCATAAACGGAGGCAACCCAATAGCGTCCACTACAAATTTGGCATGTTTTCCACATGCTCAAAATGTGTCAAATGGGAAAACTGCCATAATAAGTTTTAATGTTCCTAAAAGCGTTGAGAGACTGGAATGTAACTGCTCTGGAACGTGGATCGTTCCTAGCTTTTACCCGTTGAACAGCAACGTGCAGTTTAGCGTGTACTGTGAGTGTTTTTGTTTTTCATTTTTCATAGGTATATTTAATTCATAGGTATTATTTTTGTCAATTTAGTTTTATATTTAGTGTAAGCTTATGTACGAGAGCCTGCTTTGCAATGACTATCTGCGTGTCTTGAGCACGTCCGATTGTGTCTGTATGCGCGTGCGTTTGTATGTGTATGGATGTGTATATGCCACTTATGATTTTTTGGTAGTAAGTAGAAAGGTAGAATTTAAAATTTGTGTTCGAATAATAAGAAATCAATATCGAAAGGGTGAAATGAATTTCTAGATAATGAAAAAAACCACTAGTCATTGTTTATTAATCTTATTACATATTTTAACAGAGTAAAAGTGAATTATTGATGAATAATGTGACCCAATTTAAATCATTATAATGGGATCAAAAGTATTAACATATAATCAGGTACTGAGTGAGGAACCCTTTATGTGGTCAAAGGTATTGTGAAAACAAATAAGCTTATCACATTATCTCATTCCCACTTTGAACTTCTTATGCATCCAATTGAGTAGATTTGATAAACAAATGCGTGTGGGTTCGATTGTAATCAAAGTTTGAATTTGTTTAGTGATGTAGTCTTTATATTTGCACAAACATTAATCTTGGCACATTAAGCTCGTCATTTATATAATGAAGTCGTTGGTCGACAATATTATTTTTGGCCAATTATTGCATCCATTAAAATTAATGCGACACGATTGTCTTATGGCATTTTGGTAGCAAAATGTGAAATGTGAAATGATTTTACTAAAATATTGCATGTGGGATAATTCGTAGAGTACAAAAGTTATAATCCATCACATGATTATGTTACTAGACTTGGTCCAACTCCGCTACCTACATTGAAACAGCAGAATACATGAAACTGTATATTCTATATGTTATGCTACATTGTCATTTGGTTTCAAGCTTAAGTAATCGTCTGATCGCACACTGTCTGAAAATATGCCGACATCAATCAGTACGAGTATTTGCAGCATGCCAGAATACAATTATTTGTCGTCCGCTCAGAATAATTTGCTTGGCAGTGTCCATTTGTTTCTGGAATGAACATTGTTTTATCCGAGAAATAATAAAATGATCATAACAATTTGCAAGAGAGCCCTGAGAGACATCTCTTCCAAAGCAGAAATGTCACTTTCCCTTCCGTGTCAATTTTATTTACAGATTATATTTGAACAAAATTTTATTCTTAAAATCATTCATATATATGCTATGTATTGATATTCGTACAAAGATTCATCATTATGTTTTACTATATATATATAGTTGCCTAACATATTTAACTAATTTATTTGAAAAATAGTATTGCATGTCATATCTACTTTTAAAAAAA
Organism: Sinotaia quadrata; assembly: GCA_028829895.1. Taxonomy (NCBI): domain Eukaryota; kingdom Metazoa; phylum Mollusca; class Gastropoda; order Architaenioglossa; family Viviparidae; genus Sinotaia; species Sinotaia quadrata. The sequence goes on from CM054179.1 coordinate 118,447,148, forward strand.
CAGATAATATTATAAGCAATAAAGGTACTTCAAGGAATCTCAACCATCGTTGTAATCGTCATCATCATCATCATCAACAACAACAACAACATCCATACATTGTGGTTGTATTAAGAGCAGTAGTAGCAGTAAAATATAAATAAAATATTCAGTGTGAAATATATATTTCTCTAGGAGAGTAATTAAACTTAAGTAAAACTTTTTCTGGACAAGCTTAGAACTTTGCAAACTACCTCAAATTAAACTATAAGCTAAAGAATTAATGTATTCGGTGTTAAGTATTTAGTACTCTAAAAACTGATGTCCTTTAATTTCTTTAATATACTAATATCCATTATCATTATCATTTCGTTGTCGGCATCAACATTGATGAACTCTCCTGTCAGTGTAATAATGTGTTAAGGCTGCATTCATAATGTCTGGGTTTGAGCTAGATACTGTTCATTGGAAGTTCACCGATTGTCTAGCTTATGAATTGTGAACTTAGCGACCATAATTGCGATACTTTGACTCTTGGAGAATCAGTGCAAATAAAGACTCGTACCCTCTAATATTATTAGCAAACTTGATGTTGCCGTTGTCGTTAAAGTTGTCACTATTATCATACCATAGACAAATCATATTACACGGTTTTACATCACCTTAGTAGTAGTGATAGCAACAAGAGAATAAGCATAAGTGCTAGTAATAATTTCGTCTACAAAGTATACAGTGCTATAGGTAGGAAATCTTTCCTATTACTTGTTTTTTAGCACTACTCTTTTATCACAATTTGGAAGTAAAGTGATGGTAATACGGCAGCTTTCTGGCAGGTACAGTTCAAATTGAGCATGGAACAATTCAGAAATTCCTTGCAGAATTACAGTTACTCGCATTTGGTTACCTGTCATCAGTCAGTCGCTTCTCAACCAGTGACGAGTCAGCCACTGACTAATCTAGGTGTAGACTGCCGTGAGTGTCAGTCTATATATGAAAGCGTTAATAAATCCGAGAGTATCTGTCTAGGTAGATTCAGGAAGGTGTAAGATCCCAAATTAAGTTGTATATGTTTGCTGTTGACAAAAGGTGAAAAGCTTATAGATAGTTATATAGATTTTATACAATAATAATAAAACCAAATAAACTGATTACAAATGACCACACATTTCAATTAAACTAGTGAAAGATTTATTGTAAGAAATAATTCTGACTGTATGGTCAGAGACAAATTAGATTTGAAGCACCGGAAGCCTGTTTCTTATTATTATTTTATTCTCACACATTTTATCAAACTTTAAGCGTTTAAAACATTTACTAAATTAAATTTAAAATAATTTAAAATAAGAATACTTATAAGAATTAGGCAGAATTAGTTTAAACAAAACCACATACATTCGACAAATTGCTCAGGGCTTATATGCTTCTTGTGTGTAGCTAACAGTCAGCATCAGTTAATAATGTAAATTAATTGACTGATGCCGGGAGAATAACAAATAACCTTGGCTGAATGTGACGGTCTAACCTTTCCAATTATATATTTACATACTTGTCAAACGGCGTCTTGTATGTTCAGTTGTACAATGGGTGGATATAGCTATTTTACAGTCATTTTCTTTACATAGCAATGGTGTGCACTTTATAAAGGTATGCTAAGGTTAATTATTCAGTATTGTAAGACGGAAAGATTTGACGTGAGGTCAAAAGCGAAACCCGTTCAGTGTCAGGTTAAAAAATCCCGTCGACGGTACTGTATTACAGTACCTAATAAAAAAATTATTGTAACTAATTGGCTGCTGAAGTGAAGGCACGTGTTTCCTTCACTCTGATTGGTTATATTTTAGTGACTAAGATTACTGAGACTGAGCGTGTGCATCTATGGGGAGTTATGGTCTCAGTGCCATACGGAACAGTTTGACTTAGGGGATTATTGGTCCCAGTGTCACTCTACGGGTAAGGCTGATGCAAGATATAAACAGCGTTCTGACAATAAGAAACATTTATTAGAAAAATAAAATGTGTGAATCAATAATTATACAAGTAAGAATATAAATCTATCTATCTATCTATCTATCTATCTATCTATCTATCTATCTATCTATCTATCTATCTATCTATCTATCTATCTATCTATCTATCTATCTATCTATCTATCTATCTATTTATCTATCTATCTATCTATCTATCTATTTATCTATCTATCTATCTATCTATCTATCTATCTATCTATCTATCTATCTATCTATCTATCTATCTATCTATCTATCTATCTACCTATCTATCCCTTAGTCTTGTCGACCGTTGGGGCACCACTGAAGACCTGACAACATTTCCTTCATTCCAATATAAATACACTAGGACAATTACGAATTTTTCAATGTTGTCTTTCTTCCATATGTTTCTTGTGTTCTTGTTATAGTAGCTTAGTATAATTATTTTTTTATTATTAGTGCGAGGCAAACATTTTCTAACTAGCCACGCGGTGAGCCGTGTCATTGTATTCACATCGTAGAGATGCGTTAAGCTCTTAGTTGGAAGTAGTGAAGACCTGACGAGATTACTCAGACGGATGGGACACAGCTACGCTGAAGGATGGTAGTCATATAAGCGGAAGCTAGACTACCATTTATGAATAATTGTTGTGTGTTGTGTGACGTAGACAGATCTGGGAATGAAAGTCTCTTGGTAAATTTACTATTAAAGATTCTCATTCACACTTGCATGCCAATAAGTATGGACGAAGAACTATGAACCTAAAGAACGAAAGTGGTGTCTCTTGCTAATTATGTAAATACAGACTGTTAAAATGGAGTTAGACGTATTATTAGTTAGAAAGTTATTATCTAATTATTCTATTATTCTTATATTGTGCTAAATTGTGCAGGTTAGCGATATGTATTTGCAAGAGAGAGAGAGAGAGAGAGAGAGAGAGAGAGAGAGAGAGAGAGAGAGAGAGAGAGAGAGAGAGAGAGAGAGAGAGAAAGTGCATCGTATATTCTTGTCGTATTACGAAAAAGAAATGATTAGGTCTGCCATGTACTGTTAATCACTCACTCTAAACCTGGACCAGAAGCTGTTAGAGGGATCTTTATGTTTTACTGAAAGATATCGACTGTTCTCAGAAACTGGTTTTCACCCTCTAATTCATTTGCTAATTATTGGCCACCTTTTGATGGATTCAGCGTGCCAAGTTGTTCATCAGAAACAGAACTGTTTCTGGATATATGCAGACCTAGCGAATCTTACTTTGTTAGATAAGGGTGCGATGTAATATAAAACTCATGTTTCTTTGTGTAGAGCTGAATTCATCTCTCTGTCTTGCGCATAATTGGTTTGTTTCTGTCTAGTGTGATGCCCTCGTTAGTCATTAGTCAGTTTAATCGGCGATTAGTACGTGTATTACAAATAGTTGAAACTTTTAAAATACAGAAATGTAGCCAGAGATCGAGAAGAACGTGTTTCTCTTGTTTCAAGTTATCAATAGAAGTCGAATAGTGGTTTTGCAAGTAAAATCAAACGTTATGTCGAACGTGTGTTACTTTTCTTGAGCTTTGATTCTTATTTCGCATAAACAATATTTAATTTTAGTTGAGTATGTTATTTACTATCTTTGATTCGTTTGCTACTGTAAATGTTGTAATTAAAATAGTTGACTCTGTTTACTGATTACGATAACCATTAAATGTTGTATCAGAGAACCTGAAGGAAGGGTGACATACCGACAAAATGACCTTTTGAGAATTGCATTTCACTTATTGTTGCTTCTAAAATAATTCTACTGACTTAATTCTGTAATTATTTAATTATGTGCAGAAATTGCCATCGGTACGAATAATGCCGATTAACCTCTTCGTAATGTTTCAATTTGTTCTTTGCATATGTCATATTCTTGAACATTAATAAATTACGTATCATTTTAAGGAACTGATTGGAATTATTTCAATAGTTGTACAATATTTGTTTCGTATTGTCTATTGTCTCGTTCACATCCTGGGACATTTTAAACCCAATGTAGTTGATATTATGGCTTAATAAACATTGTTAATTTGACAGTATCTTCATACGTTATTTTCTCAGTGTGACGTCATACATAGCAAGGTCTGTGTGTACGAAGGATAGGGGTTTTAGGAAAAGGATTATCTAAGATTATACACTACATTTTGGGAAGATATTTCCTCCTGGATATTTTATAATCGGGTATTAATATTTCAAATTTCCAATTAATATCAACAATGCAATCCCTACGCGCCCCACATACACACATACAAACAATCTCTTAAATACTGTTTACAAACACCATATGGTTTATATTGTTTGCAGATCCACCATCATCCCCTTTTATCTCAAGAAATGGTAGTGCAGAGTTTCCTTACTTAGAGGGAGAAACTGCATATCTTGTGTGCAACGTGTCTTCATCATGGGGATATCCAGCCGCTGAGCTTATCTGGTCTGGTCAAGGAGAGAATTACGTAACGAATAAAAGATTGCCACCAATTGCAACATTACAGTTGAACTCTTTAACATGGAAAGATAACGGAAGAAATATAACATGTCAAGCCAAAAATAATTACACAGAGGCAAAAAGACTTAACATAAGGAATTTTATTGTACTACAGGTCTATTGTAAGTAGCATTCTTTAATTTAGTTAGTCTATACTTATGTGAGCATAGGATTAGCTAACATGCACACGCAAACAAATATACATACAGATAATATTTGTGTACATATTTGTAAATATACGTGTGAAATTACGCCACCCTAGTTACTGGATATGGTTTTCATTATTATTAATCCTACATAACTAATTACAAGATCAGAATATGAAAGTTATTAATAATTCTCCAGAAGACACCACTAGTCTCTCTATCTTGGCAGATATGCGGGTGCTGTAAACTTTTTCTCTCTTCCACAACATTAAAGACAAATATTCGCTGTCACATAATATTTCTGTACGTGGAAAACGTCTTATCAAAGGAGAAAATAAATTCGTCGTTTAATCTATATTTAGCGAGCCACAATCTACCCCATATCTCTCCAAAATATAATATCAATATATGTAAGAAGGTAAATACATTTCACAATAAATGTATTAAATCAACAATCATATACACAACATATGAATGTAATCAAAAGACTTTGATATTTATATCACTTCACAACAATGTTCGATTAACACTGGACAATTGTTCAGTTTATCTTTGCATAAACCTCTCCAGTTACATTAACATACTTCTAAAGAGTAAATTTGCCCCTACCTATTGTTAAATTAAATCGTTATATAAATTGATAAATTGTCAGACTATCCCGACCTTATGATGGTATTTTTGAAAGTGTCTGAATTGAAGTAAATAGTTCGAGGCATGAATATTCTAGATTGCTGATGTAATGCAAATATGTGTGTAGTTTTCTAATATCCAACGATCATGATTTGTGAGAATGAGACCAACCACTGGGCTGATATATTAAAGAATTAACGTAAATAAAATTGTACTCTCTCATCACTTGTGCTAACACTTGGCATCGTTTGATATGTTTATTTATTTTGCCATGAGCATGTATCGGGTTGATAAATACTGATGCAGGAAAACGTAAGTTGAGGATGAAATGTAAGATAGAATGGAGTTGTGATGAACAGAAAACTTAGGTTTGCTCCCTTAATTATATTTTGAATTGAACAATTGGCCTTTTGAGTTCTGAGCTTCAAGTTTCTAGTTCCTACATCCCCGTTCCCAGTTACCCTTCACCAGTCATAAACCTGGACAAATGTTGCTATGTGTGTAAGTGTGAGGAAGTATGCTACAGTGCCACAGAAGAGAGGTTCAAATTCATTTGAGAATATAAAAGTGTCTCAGTATTTCCACGTTTGACAGGAGACAGGTGTTAAGTACAATGTGACATTATGTGACATTGTTGCTAAGCCAGTGAAAGACTGTTCAATCAGTGCTTAATCCAGGCAATGTAAAACATTACAATAACCTGTCTATAATAACTCAATTTCTATTCTCTGATAGGACTAATATGTGATTTGTATTTACTCTATTGCTGAATTGTAATTATATTTTTATATATAAGACCATGAAAAATAAGTTATCCAAACATGGGTTCATAGAATATTGATGTCAAGTAATATATTTCACTGCAATTGTCTTATGTATATTTGATTGTTCATTTAAGAAATTTATTAAATTTATTGTTAAATTTATTACCTTCTTATGCATATTAATAATCTTATGTTGGAGAAGCAAGTGGGTGGATTGGGGCTCGCTAAATGTAGATTAAAGATGGATTTGTCTTCATCTTTAGTAAGATGTTTCCACCTAGGGAAGATTATGTGACTGTAAATGTTGTTTATGTTGTGGAACAGAGAAAATGTTTACTGCACCTGCATATCCACCAACTGATAGACGAAGGTGTCTGATGGAGGATCATTAATAAAATAAAGATTATCATCACTTGTAATTAGTTGTGAAAAATTAGGTATTAATAATTATAATTTCCATTAACCAAGTGGCATTGCCCATAACAAATATGTAATCAAGTTCATTGATATTATTTATCACAGAATGAGAGTGGAGTTTTAGAGAAATAATTAGTCAATGTTCATAACCTTTTCACTGATAGTGAATGTTGCCAGCACGTATTCACAATTACAGAGTTTGCAACAAAGTCACTTTTTTTTCTACATCTGATCCAATGTTGGCAAATTAAATAACTGTTCCATAATCTTCGAAGCGCTCACAAAGCAGGCTTTGGAAAATCGTCCAGAACTTCACATTCACTATCAGAAGCACAACTCGTAAATTGTATTAGAAACTTCATAAGCAATCACTCAACATACCAAGAAGAATGTTCAAACTAATCTTTGTGAATACTCGTTACCAAACTAAAGACTCACTTTTCATCGTATTGGCTCTCGAACTCACATGAATCAACTAACAGCAACACTTTTACTGATATGTTTGACGAAAAAGCTGGATTCAAACACCAACTTATTATATATAAACCAGTAATGTAGCCTGAAGCGAAAGAAAGGTGCGCTTTTCGCTATAAAAGTAAAATTGAGGCAGTGCTAAATTTCAGGCATAATTTGATCTATAATTTCTTTTCTTTGTTACAAACATTGTCAATTTACGAAATTCTGCAACAATTTCATTTCAAAAATTAGCCCGATATACACAGCATAAAAAATGTAGCATCGGTCAAAATTCACTAGTAAAATGTATAATATTCTTAGTGAACATAGAACTAATACTTCATCTACATAAACATTCTCTAATTCAAATCATAGATCAATAGCAAACATGTGCGAGGTCCATTCTTCCTTTATAAGTCAGTCAACTTATAAACTAACAATCGCCTTTATAACCGGACTCAAGTTATGTTCATATCATAGTGATTAGTATATAAACTTTCTTCAATAAAGTATTTTTTATCCATTCCCATTTGGATGAATTTGTTATGAACAGGTATGAGACTACTAGTCAGAAAACACTACTCATAAAGTTGGAACCAATGTATATTGTTGCATCAGCAAATTCTAGCATATTTTTACATTAAAATATACCACCATAAGCAAAGTGTCACCTCGTCATTTAACAATTTAGACAATGATTTATATAAAACAGTTTAGAAATAGGGAGAAACAAATTTACTCTACCACATTATGCATTCATGAATATATGTCTGTTTGAGTGTCTGTATGCATTTATTTTTATACAGAAATGCATAGGTGTATATCTATGTATTTAAATTAATATATGTGTGCATAGATGGCTGGATAGATTGACGGATGGATATAGATAGATAGATAGATAGATAGATAGATAGATAGATAGATAGATAGATAGATAGATAGATAGATAGATAGATAGATAGATAGATAGATAGATAGATAGATAGATAGATAGATAGATAGATAGATAGATAGATTAATGGATAGACTGATAGAAGGATGGACAGATGGTTGGACAAGTGAAAACATTATTTGTATTTTTTTTTTGCCTGAAGTCTAATTTAATTATGATGTTTTACTTTGCAGACAGACCCATTATTAGTTTCCAACATGGAACAAACAACCAATGTGTGTTTACTTTGGATCAAGGGCAGTGTATTATTGATAAAGGTGAACGATTCGAAATAATCTGCTCCGCACACAGTAATCCTTCACCTGTTAATTTTACTTGGCGATTAGACAATTCCTCTGGATTAGTCGTTAGCACCAGTGCTAACCTAACCATAGCGAACAATATTACTCACAATGTTACGTACATTTGCATTGTCACTACAAACAGTACGTATTCAAATGATAATCGTCCGCCCTTATCTGCAATGAAAACTCTCACATTTGTGATTAAAGGTAGGTGGATATTTTGCATCTAATCATTCACCATTTTATGTAGTGCAATTGTGTATTTAATATTTAATTACGATACTCTGCATTTAATCAATAAACACTTTCATTATCATTGTTGCTATTAGTGGAGGTAGCAAATAAGACCATTTAACTGTAATTCTATGTAAATCCCAGCACGTTAATGCGCCTTATATGTATGAATGAAGACGTAGATAGAATAATACATGCATATTTATTGATTGATGAATGCGAACGTGATTCGCGATTATGTTTCCTTATTAATTAAGAATTACAATTAATAAAAAGTTCCCTTTTAAAATCAAATATCCGCTGTCCAAATGACAGATATATTCCGTCATATTACATAACAGTTACCAGATAACTAATAATAATAATATTTATAATTATTTATTTTATCCAATTCTATATGCTCCTGTTGTGAAAACCCACATGAATGGATTTCCGTTCCTCACTATAAATTTATTATATTTACATAACCTTCATTATAAATGAACTGTCATCTTCTATTTAATAATAACATATTATTTAATAAGACATATTTTAATAACATCATATTATTTAATAAACCATAGTTTTATTAACAACATATTGTTTAATAACGACATATTTTATATAACAATATATTATTTAGTAAAAATATAACATTTGTGGAATGATAAGAAATATTCAACGCTGTATACAAATTTATAAAAATAATATAAGTCTATTTATGCTGAAATCTGTTTATGCACACATGATTGGTTATAAATATAACTCAGAATAGCTTTTGAATCATTGTCATATATTAACTTAAATTACTGGATTATTAACATAAGCAATAAAAGAATATACTTTAGTTTCAAGAAAAATTTCACTTCAAGCAGTTTTATGTTACATCATCTAAACACGCCTAGTCCCATATTTTACTTATATTGTGTCACGCTTATATCAATATAGTGAACATCTATATTTTAAGTTCTCAAACAAGATCATACATTGTTCTCAAAACTAAATACATAAAATAATAATAAAATTCAATCTACATCATTACTTGCAGTATCTTACGCTCACCCATTATTTTGTCACTTATCTAATGTATTTAATTAATTATTTTAATTTAATTAAGGTATTTAGTCTAATTTAAGAATCAGAACAATCAAAATTTAGAAAAAAAATGTCATTTCCACCGTTCAAACTATACTTATGACTAATTTGTAATTGAAGTATCAACTCTCAAATTTATGCAGATATAATAGTCACACATATACCCCTGTATTAATCTAGCAGAATTCTACACTAAACACGTATATTAATTGATGCAATAGTTGAAATGCGCGAGTTCTGAATTAACTAGTAAATTTCTTAATGATATACTGAATACACAATTTTGTTGTTATTATACTGTCAAAACAGTTTAACAATTATTTATTTATGGATATCAAATGTTACAACTTATATGAGATTTACGACAATTCATACTAATACTAATAGGTAGCGCAACACTTTCCAGGTGGCTTTCTTTTTAGTTGCGTTTTAAAAACTGAATAAGGAACTGATTACACATAGCATGTAGTTTATTTTTATGTTACTGACATCGTGACCCTAAATAAAAGCGTCAAAGAATCTCCGTTGCACACAAACACTTCTTTGAACACTCATTAATTGTTATATATGCAATATAGACCTCTATAGGTCCCAATACATTTGGTATTTCGTTCGGTGAAATAAATTTTAGAGTACAAGCAAATATGTTATGATCGTCTCGTATATGCTTATAGCTACAAATTGTGATAGAAAACATTTAAAAACTTATTTGCAGACATGTCTTTCACTCTGTGAAAACAATTATTTTAAAGCAGTTATAAAGAAGTGTTAGGAAGATAACTTACTAAAAAGTATGGCTTTGTGAGCATAGATTTTAAACATGACACGAGTTGCTTATCAATTAACTATGACGCCTACGCCACACTAGTCATTCGTTATGATTTTATTATTACACTTAATCACCAATAACTAATTACAAGTTCTGAGAATCTTAACTTATGTTAATAATAATTCTCCAGAAGGCAATACTCGTCTCTCTCTATTCGCGGATATGTGGGCACTATAAACGTTTTATCTCTTCCACAAAATTAAAGACAAACATTTACTGTCACACAATATTTATATACGTGGAATATCTTTTGCTAAACAAGAAGGAAAATCAGTCTTTTAATCTATATTTAGTGAGTCCAAATCCACCCAATTTCTTCCACAACATATAGTATCAGTATGTGTAAGAAGGTCAATAAATTTATTAAATCAGCACTTAAATACACCACATATGAATGTAATCAAAAGAGCATTGATATTTACATCACATCTTAGCAATGTTCAATTAATGTTTGGCAATCATCCACTTCATCCTACCATAGCCTTAAGTAGTAAATTAACATAATATATAATCAAGTTAATGGATTTCATTACGGAAATAAGAGTAGAGTTTCAGAGCAAGTCAATGCTCATAACATTTCCAAATATGGTGGTGGACGCCGGCATGTATTCACCCCATGCAGTTGAAACAAGTTACTGTCTTTCATATTTAGGCGAGGCCCCATGTGTCCCTTCTAGAGACACGCTACACAACTGTTCCATAATCTTCGACGCGCTCTTCAAGCATACTGTAGAGAATCGTCCTGAATTTCACATGTGCTACATCAAGGGGAATGTTCTTGAATTTCTATGTGTGTTTACTCACCATACCACGAAGAACATTAAAAGATTCGAGACCAAACTCAAGCCACAAATGTCTGCCATATTGGCTCTCGAATGAAATTCACAGTAAGACACTTACAGCAACATGTTTTACTTTTAAGTTTGAACACAACGCTGAATGCAGCCACTAATGCAGTCAAGAAGAGGTCATTAGTCAATGCACTTTGATAAAAGTAAGATGTGTGCTTTCTCTGCAAAAATCAAATTAAGACAGCACTAAATTTCAGGTATAGTTCATCTCTACACTCCTTTCTTTCTTACAAATATTCTCAACTTACCAATCCTGAAACAATTTCATTACCCCAACACAAACAGCTTAAGAAACATGGCATCGATAAAAATTCACGAGTATAATGTACAATTAGTCAAATCAATGAATATATAAATAACGGTTCACTTACATAAGCATCTCTCATTCAAATCATAGATGAATAGCAAACATGTACGAAATATTTCTAAGTCCATTTTTTCTTTGTTTCAGTCAGTTAACGTACCATAAGCTAACGATCGCCTTTGTGACAGGACTTGATTTATGTTCAAATTCAAAGTGATTAAAACAGAAACAAAGAAACGTCTAGTCCTTCCCATTGGATGAATTTGTTACGAACAGGTGTGAGACTGTTAGTCAAAAGTACTACTAATCCAGTTAGAACTGGTATGGATTGCATCAGCAATTTCTAAGATTCTCCAAATTTGGTGTTTCCAACTTTGACTCTTACAAATAATACCATCATTAGGAGTGTCCAAGGTCGGGTCACTATGACAATGTAACATTTTATATAAGTATTAGGTCTAGTAATAGGGATATGCTCATTAATCCGCCACAGTAACCTACAGTAAATGAAAACAAAGCTGTAGTAATATATATAATGAATAACTGGTATTTTCTTACCAGAATAAAGATTGAAAAATCAAACTCCCTTAGTGTGCTGGTAGCACGAAGTATATAGATCCATTTGCTACGAGTTTGAATAAATTCACAGCAAATAATAATACCATTCTGAGACAGATAATAAATACTTTCGATTCATACTACAAGATTCATTTGCAACATCCAGTGCATTTATTGTTAGCGATTCCCGCGGGATACAAACATTTATTTATTCGTAAGAGATTTCCAAATCTAATTTATTGTTTCTACTCTTGTGTGTATGATCCATAGTATTGTGCAAAGAGGATTTTAACTGTTTGACGAGGTTTCAAAGTGCTCTATATATTCGTACGTAGGGTATGCGTGCTAAGATATTTGCGGATGTATATGGGAGGTATATGTTCAGTGAAGGTCACCACACTCTACCTAGTAATCCACCGAGGCTGAAAGAAAAACACACAGAAGTGCACAGGCACATGAGATAGGACGCGAGTATGTGCACGAATACATGATCGTGCATAATCTTACACAACTTTACAAGACTGATTCTACAAGATATGAAAAGTGGCATATTTCAATAATGTTTTTTTATGTAATTTTCTTTTCGTATAGTTTTCGAAAAGAAAAAACAAACTTAGTTAAAGTGTTATCAATATATTATTAATAATTCATTAACAGAACGCAGTTTAGTGTTTGGAATTTATGGTAAATATGTGTACTTTTCATGTAGTGATAGAGGAGTCTAGAAGATTGTTGTAATATACACATGTACTAAATTAAATGTTGCATTATAATAACATAATTAAATGTGTAACTTTGGGAACAGTATAGACACAAATGCATGCGTATACACGTACACAAAATCATACGTATATACGAGCTATGGAACGGTTTTCTTGTAATTTGTTACATGCTACTGAAGCGTATAAATATATTCCTGAAACAACCTGAATTTGCAAAATAAATGAAACATTATACATGTATCATTCGAGTGAACAATTCAACAGTTGTTAACTATAAAATCAATCGATCATCATTTTAAAATGTGTATTTGTTTCTTTTAAAATTTAAACACAAGTAAAAAGTGAACAACAGTACTAGTTTTGTGAATATTTGGCAGTAAATGTACCTAATGTACGGATGCTTTTATGCAAGTGTGAATTATTATTTAATGCAAGATTGTACTTATCATACATTAACCGTGTGTTCCAATATCGAGCCAAAGCTTCGCCTTACTGAGTTTAGTGTACGATACCAACAATAGTTACAGGTTAAGGCATTATATCGAAAGCATTTAGGCGCACTTGTGCTGTTTGCATATTACAACAGAGGTGCCGGGCGGAGAAACACAAACACCTATTGGTGGAATTGTTGGTGGAATTGTTGGAGGAATTGTTGGAGGAATTGTTTTCATTGGCATGGTTGCAGTGATCATTTTCATCGTAAGAAAAAGACGGAAAGGTTAGCATTAGAAATGTCTTACGTTATGTAATGTTAATCATCATTAGATAGATAGATAGATAGATAGATAGATAGATGGATAGATAGATAGATAGATATAGAGATAGATATTTAGATAGATAGATAGATATGTGTATAGATAGATGTTTAGATAAATAGATATTTATATATTTAGGGAGAGAGAGAGAGAGAGAGAGAGAGAGAGAGAGAGAGAGAGAGAGAGAGAGAGAGAGAGAGATGGATAGGTATGTTGGTTGGTGTATTAAAAAGCAATATTTTTTAAAGCACCAAACTAATTGTCCATCATTATTTTCTATTCTGAACAGAAAATGGAAAAAGCAGTACTGTGTAAGTAATTAACAATTGTTGATTTAAATAATACCCTTAATTATAATGACTTTCTAAAATGTTATACTCGCCTTTCCAAACCTATCTTTTCGTATCCTTAACTCGATAATGAAATTGTTTGTCTTATTACTGGGAAACTAAAACAGAAACATCGGGGGATTTCCGGCATTAATAATTTACTAACAACATATTTTAATACTCGTCTCTAAATATGCAGTATTTTTGTAGAGATGTTAGTCCACATAACTTTTAATACGCTAAACGTGTATTCTAAGCCACTCAAAATATAAGGGGCACGTCCCCCCCCCCCCACATTGCACTTCACGTATTCTACTTGTAATTATGATTTTATTTTGAATCCCATGGGTGCAAGGGTCCATGACAGTAATGTAAATCTGTTTTTCTCATTTAATTTGTTAAAAATTGCCCTTTAACATTTATTTGTTTACATATCTAGACTTTACTTTTATGTTAATCATAATGTCACGAAATTTACGTGATATAAAGACTACTATATTTGTCATTTGTTTAAAACTATATTATATTCTTCATATGTCTTTAATTAAAAAAAAGCATACCGAAATACGTTAAACAAATGTATTCACCACAGCTATATAATTACAGGTCAAGTGATAAAGGTGACATGGATTGCAAAGCAAAGCGAAACGAAACAATTAAAGGTGATTTCAATTATATGAATTTTACTTTGAAAGATGAATTAGTATGTCAATTAAACTGTTGAAAAGACCAACATATCTCTCTCTCACTTAGTGGATTATAAGGGTGTAGTAAAACTCTTCTTGGTACACATTAATATGATATACGTTTTACTGTCGCATAATGTATCAGCAGGTGGAAACCTCTTACTAAAGGAGTAATAAATATATGTCTTTTATTCATATTTAACGAGTCATGAACTACCCACTATTACTCCAACATACGGTTTAATATATGTGTGAGAAGGTTACTAAATTTAACAATAAATTTATGAAATCAGCAATTAAATATACAACATATCAATAATCAAAAAAGCATTTCCATTTACATCACTTCACCAACAATTATATATTAGATACTCATGAAGTCATCTAAGAATAGACACTAGATACATTTCATCAGAAGATAGTGAAGTTTTAGATAGACAATTATTGTCAATGTAAAAACCTTGTCAAAAATGACAGCCATTGCTGGCATGTGTTCACTATCACGTAGTTTGCAAGTAGTCACTTCCTTTCATTTTAGATGATGGTGCAATGTATCCCTACTGGGCACATCGCACAACTGTTCCCAATCTTTGATGCACTAAACAATCTCACCGTAGAGAATTGTCTAGATCTTCATACGCTCTATCAAAGCACATCGCAATGAATGTTTCAGAATCTATGTGTGCACTACCAAGAACACCATGAGGAATGTTCACAAAATCATTGTGAATTCTTGAGACCAACCTCAAGTCCCAATTTCCATCATATTTGCAAAATCAACTTACAGCAACACATTTACTGATACGATCAACAACAATGCTGGGTACACACTAACGTAATCCAGTGGAGTACAGTAGTCATTGCAGTGTGAAGCAGATACAAGGTTACAAAATATCAAATGCATCAAAAGGCATGCTCCCTTCTGCGAAATCAAATCAAGGGCAGCGCTATGTTTCATGCAAATTTCATGTCTAAACTCTTTCTCTCTAACAAACATCAACTTTGAAATCCTACAACAACATGCATTAGCCCGATACACACAAATCAGATGAAATATAGCATCAATCAGCATTCACAAATATAACAGACAACATAATCAATTTAGGAAATATAGAAATGGTTTAGGTACATAAAGCATTCTCTCATTCCAATCATAGATCAATAGCAAACATGTACGAAATATTTCTAAGACCATTCTTTCTTTATCAGTCAGTTAACTAAACAATAAGCTAATGTTTACCTTTATGTGAGTTACATCAGAATCAAAGTGATTAGAATATAGATCATTCTTCAACAAAGTAACTTTTGGTCTATCCCCATTAGATGAAATTATGAACAGGTGTTAGACTATAAGTCAGAAATCTACTTATCTTCTTGAAACTGGTTTGAATTACATCAGCACGTTCTAGCATATTCCTTATCTGATTTGTTATTTTAAATATGGTACAAACAAACAAATCGTCATGCACAGTACCCAAACATCATGTGACGTTGACATTTAACAGATTATACAACAATTAAGTTTAGAACTAGGGACAAGATAAGTTACTCCACCACAGAAAGAAATCTATTCTATGACGAAAATACATAGCATAGACAAGTCATGGGACCAATGTTGAATAGTCCTGACATGCCAGGACATGAAAAGTCATTTATTTCATTGTCTTCAGAAATAATGAATAGATATAGCATCAGAGCACAAAAGAAATAAAAGCAAATATTAATATAAATTTCCTTTGCAGAGCATTATCTAAATAGTTTATATAGAATATTTGGTGATGCCATGTTTAGAAACATCTAGCTATTCCACAGTTAGGATACTAAGGAATGGTAGCATTTCAGAAAGATTTAAATAATGAGGAGTCATATCTTATGCTTGCATATAGAAGACAATAGTCTGAGGCAGAAAAGAAACCTGAGTGAGGTAATCAAAGTTATAAATACCTTAATAATTGCGCTTGTTTTATGGTTGTGATCAAGGTCCTTTACTGCATGACAATAAGTCATTATACATATATTTTCACTACATGGTGGAAAGTCTAGAAAGAAATTCATATGTTTGTTTTTTTTCCAGATGACAAGCAGGACAGAAGTAAACCAATTCGAGCCATTAAACGAATAGGCAATTATTTAACACCAGGGAAAGCATCGGCGACTGATCAAACGAAACATGTAAAGTCATCAGTCCCTCAAAATACAAATAAGTATGGGGATAATAACACTTCTATTAGTCCATCAGGATCTGCTGAAGAAAATAATCTGTATGCAAAAGTGAACAAGACCACCATGCAAGAGACGCCATTGGGTTCAGATTCATCGGACCTGAAACAGCAACAGAAGAAAAAGGCAAAGAAGAAAGAGATAAGGAAAAAGAAAGAAAAAGCTGAAAATAAAAGTGCGTTCCATTAATGTATAACTTACATAAATTTTACTTGCATTAAAAGCCTGAATTAATAAATATATATTTTAATCACTAGCAGATCTCTATCACTTCAAGATCCCTTCACTCGTTATGATTATTATTTATTAATTAATAATACAGAACTAATTATAAGTGATAGAAAATCTTCATTTATAGTTTTCAATAATTTTCCCACAAGAAGAAAAAATATCTCTCACTTGGTGGATTATAAGGGTGTCGTAAATATCTACTCTCAAACAGTAATACGATAGACGTTTTACTATTATATAATGTTCTGCAGATGGAAACTTCTTACTAAAGGAGTAATAAAAATCCGTCTTTTATTAATATTTAACGAGCCCAAATCCACCCACTATTAATCCAACATAACGTTTTAATATATATATATATATATATATATATATATATATATATATATATATATATATATATATATATATATATATATATATATGTGTGTGTGTGTGTGTGTGTGTGTGTGTGTGTGTGTGTGTGTGTGTGTGTGTGTGCAAGAAGGTTAATAAATATTTTGAATCAAGAATCAAATACACAACATATGTCTATAAACATAATCAAAAAAACGTTGAGATTTACACCACTTTACACATATTTACACTCATTCATTTATTTTAGCATAGACCTCAGCAGTCATATTAACACATATGCATATACATATATTGAAATGCGATTGGAGTTTCTGAAATTAGACCTGCACAATTTTTTAAAGTTATCATACAGCCATTGACATGATACTTCTAACTTGATTCCGTGATGTGGTAATAGCAACAATATCTTAAATGTTAGACTCTTTCTTCTTACCATTGTAAAAATGTACTTTTCTTACCTTACTTTCTCATATATAGTGGATGCTAGTTGATATGAAATGTCAATATGGTTAGCAAGTTCAATCACATGTTCATGCGAACGTTTCACGGATTCCATTGGTCTTTCTATTCACAATTTATTCAATGACCTGGTATGAGTAATGTTCAGATTTTCGACTAAACCATTACACATTCAGTGATAAGGAGAAGTTTTAAACATTTTACCCTCAAAATTTGATTAATCTCTTTCCCTAATTCGCTTTTGATAGATATTAGATGATGATTTCTTCTGGAAATCCTAAACGTGAGAAAATGGTGAACAGTGCATTTCTCTTGATGCGGTACTAGTGGAACTAAGAGCAAATGCTTCAAGGCATCACATAGTGTAATCAATGATGGTGAGAATCCATTTATGAACTCGACCCGATGAGGTCACGATTTCTCCAATAAGATCGATGATTAAATGTATAAAAGGAATGTCGTAGTCAGGGTTTTCCCTAATGGAATGAGACATTCTCTTTTTCTGTTCACTCCCTGACACATATCACATGACTGACAGTAACTAATGGCGTCCATTATCATACTTGGCCTATAAAACTGAGGCTCCACACGTGCTAAAGTTTTGCCTACTCTGAAATGAGTGGCAGTGTATGGTTTATGCAGGATGCTCACTCGATAGCTCAGAGGTAACACCATATTTTCCCCTTGGCCCCTTCCTACTTCCTAATGAGGAGAATGTCCTTCCAGAGAAATTCACCAGTTTTTCCATGTGATTTGGATACATATGATCTCAAGAGTTTAGTCTTCTCGTGACATTTCTTAGAGAATCGTCTGACAACTGTGCTGTTCTGAGTAATGCCCTTTCTCCCTCAGAGTTAGCTACTGTTTGGCAGTCAGGAATAATTAACTGTTCTGCCATGACTGAATCCATTATGACTTTCTGATGACACCCCCCACTAATGATTGGTTTGATTGTGATCATCACGTGTCATTTTTCATTAATGTTTCTGGTTTGTCATGCATGCTTTCACGTTCCTGCACAACGGCCTGCTTACACATAAATAAACAAATGTTATTGAGACAATCAGGAATATTTTATTCAGTGAGAAATTACTTGCAACCCATGATCACACTCTCGGCACATGTTCTGAGACATAAACACCCTGAATATGTCCACATACGTACTTACTATGTCTACCGTCACAATTGGTACTTTTATCTTTTACACAATTAGCTAGAGCGATTGCTTAAAACTCCCAGTGTAATCATCTTTTTATGACATTTCTTCTACAGTTTACACATTATTAAGTGATCCTAACATCTTTCACACTGTCAGTTTTCATATCGTAAAATTATAACCACCGCATCAAAATATGTTGTAGTTTAGTAGTTGACTGTAAAGACGTGTCAGGTGACTGACTCTCTTTGGTACTGGTGGAGCCTCTGTTTATATATTTCACTAGTCACATTAAAGTACGCTAACAGTTCAGCCTTATAAACCCATCTGCCATTCGTTTCTATGGGAGTCTATCAAAGAACATACTGTCTTGTCCCTTGGCCACCTTTCAATACACGACTTTTTTGCCACTTCAAATTCAAGAGATCAGGAAATAGAGGTTTTTTTAAAGCAGGTAAACTTTTGAATCTCAGCCCATTGTCTGGCCTCATTTTCGTAAATCATATTCAATGGATAAAGAAAATCTACTTACCCAGTTGGACTAGTTTGCAGTATATCAGCCCTTTCTAGCACATTATCAACTCTGGTTGTTTACTTCCAACTCTGACACAAAATTACCATCATAAGGAGTGCCTATGGTCGGGTTACTCTGATAATTTAACAATCTGCATCCTAATTGGATGAAGTTGTTATGAACAAGTGTGAGACTGTTGGTTAGAAAACAAACTACTCATCCAGTTGGAACGGGTTTGTATTGCATCAAGCAAATTCTAGCATATTCTTCACCTGTGGTGTTTACTCCAACTCAAACATCATAATATGCTGTATCCTAGGTCGGGCCAAATTGATATTTAAGAAATTTATATAACAATTCAGTTTTAAAATAGCGATAGGCAAATTTACTTCGCCACACTATCTAAGTATCTATCTATCTATCTATCTATCTATCTATCTATCTATCTATCTATCTATCTATCTATCTATCTATCTACCTAACTACCTATCACTAAACTTTATCTAATTCTTGCCTCTCTCTGTTTTGCTATAACTTTCTCGCAACTTGTTTTTCTACTTATACGTCTGTCTACGTGTTTATTTATTTATAGTATAGTATATAGTATATAATACTCGTATTCCTGTGCATTTGATTAACACATATCAGGCATATATTTTTAAGAAACTCTTTTTTTCCCCAGAAATTATTCATCAAATTGCTCCTCTTTCCATGAAACCACAGATGGAATTTATTTACGAAAATGTAGAAATTGCTTTCACCTCCGATTCGCAAAATAAGCAGGTACGTTAACACAGCTATTCTTATTATGATATTTTTATCTATTTTACACAACAGTAAAACCGTACACCTACTACTACTATTACCATAATACAATATTGCATTATACTCACTATATTAATGTTAATGAAGCTACCTTTAATATTTCTACCAATACTGCTGAGTATTTATTCTACCTCCAACTGTGCTTAGTATTTCTTTTAATCATCAGCATTACCATCACTATCAAAAACTCATTATCGTCATTGCATTTAGTACCACCATGACTTTTATCTATAACAGCATTATTGCTACTGCACATGATATGATGATATTAATAATAATAATAGTGTTTTATCTTTTAGTAATTTTTATTTCAATGAAAGCAACATTTCTTTGTACTTTCACAGAAAGTGTGTATTGGATCAGATAAGGGACTGACATATACAACAATACAATTTACTGAAACACAACTTAATGAAGGAAGAAAAGCACCACCAAAACAGGATTCAACTACTTACGCATCCATTGACTTCAGCAATAAGGGAGAGTGAAAACATTATAAAAACTCTACTTTTGTATAAACATTTAACATCTCAAATTGTGAATGTATTATACACATTTGTTTATACAGTCATGCTTAATGCTACATTTAGAGTTGTTAAACAATCAAGAATGATTTCTTGCACTCGAAAAAATATGTCCAGTGTTCATTATTTCATATGTGAAACAAATGATGATGTAATAGATTAATATTTCATTTATTCACTGCCACAATATAGAATATCAATAAATGTGTATTATACCAGAGTACTTTTTTAAAGTGAGAATGAGAATATGCGTGCATAAATGCACAACACGCAAGAACAAATCCAAATATAGAAACCGAGGTATTCAAATGACGTCAGTAGTTATACTTGCAGTAGCTATGACGTATTAAAAATGAGTTATACATATGTGTCCTCATTGCGATTACAAAAAGTTCTCTTGAGATAAAATTTAATTCTTGATAGTATACGTGTCGTCAACTACGGATAAATACAATATATGATTTTGAATTCACCGTTTCTACAATTTTGAAATAAGAATAAATGCACATTTTCGTTATCAATTACATTATCCCAGTTATCCCACCATGTTAAATATTAGTGTCAGTAATCAGAGCAGCATTTTCATTCTGATTAAAATCTACTTTCACATAAGAATTCTCTGTATCTTTCATATATGCTCTCACAGTTATTGACCTCAAAATATGATATGAGAATTATTTTTTTTAGGAAACAATATGAGACCATGAATATAGTGTTGCAAATGTTTATCATCTTTTATACACATCATTATCCCCATTACTATTTTTATTATCGCAATAACATTATGATAATCTACTGTTTATATTATGTACATGTTATGATACGGTTTACTACATAAATAAAAAGGATATGTTTCTGTTTGTCTTCAGTATTTGAGCTAATCTGCTAATATATTGATTTCTACAATACTAACCTTGCTAACACAATACGTTTATGCGTACATTTCATGCATTTAATCACTTTATATACTATTTCCATAAAATAAATATACACATTCAACAAAGTCTCTATATTATACACTACTCAGTGTAATCCTGCAGATAATGTATTACAGAGATAAAGTTCAGTAATGCGACTAATTGTACATATTATGTTGATGACTCTTCTGTCAATTGTCTCATGAAAGGGATAAATTAAATTAGTTGCCAATAATGTTATAATCTCAAGGAAATGTAAAATACAATTTTAAGTCTATGATTTTCTTTTTGTTATCTTTAGTGCTACTATGTTATTTATTAAATGTATAGTTGGTTTCGTTTATTAATGTAAAGTCATGTTAATATATATATATATATTTATTTATTTATTTATTTTTATTGAATATATTATTGCTATATATAATGTTTTAATAATCTACGTGTCAATGACACGTAAATAAAGAAATCATAGTCACTTAAGAAATATTGGTACATTTAATTTATTTATGTAATATATTGTGTAATAGCAATCTCTCTACGTGTGTGTGTGTGTGTGTGTGTGTGTGTGTGTGTGTGTGTGTGTGTGTGCGTCTCAATCCATCCATCTATACATACGATTCCGTCGTCTATCTATTTATCTACCTATCTACCTGCCTATCTAACTATCTACCTAACTATCTATCTATCTATCTATCTATCTATCTATCTATCTATCTATCTATCTATCTGTCTGTCTGTCTGTCTCTCTGTCTGTTTGTCTATCTGTCTGTTTGTCTATCTATCTATCTATCTATCTATCTATCTATTCTTGTCTTTTTTCCAAATGAATAGGTAAATATAATCTTTGTCTATGTATTCATTTTCAGCGAGTGCTTCACAATTTGGTTCAACTTCTTATGATTTCTGTCTTGTATGTAACATGTCATACATTTCTATGCGCATTGAAAACGGCATGGCTGGAATTTGCGCTACTTGTATTCAGATTACTAATTTGAAAGATATGGTTTATTTCCTTCATGTATTAACTGTCTAAAATTAATGTTAATGGAATAATGGAATACTGTAGTGTCATTTTCTAAGATATATGCACCCAGAAATACATGAATACAGTACTCACATATACACAGAGACAAAGAGATGATGGAGGTATGGAACGGCGGCGAGCAAACAATCGCGAGATTACGGTTTATTGTGATGCTCACAAATTTACCAATACACACATATGGAAGTTTTATTGCGGGTGCTTTCACAAATAATCATTATCATTAAATATGTTTTGTAAGGATGTGATAGATGAAATATGATATTTGTAATCAGAACATTACTCAGCAAATATGTTACTAACCTCGTGTATTTGTGAATGTAAATCCTAAGTTATTTTTTCCTAATATTTTCTAATACTTTATGCTCTGTCAAGGTATAGTGGTGCGGACTTATACTATATGGTATTTCAAATTTTATTGTTAAGCATGTAATACATCTATAAAATGCCGATGCGAGAAATAATGACCACGGTTACATGTGGATATTGTCGCCGGTCGTTTAGACTCACCTACCTCAGTCACCAATGTCTGAGTCATAAAAAAATCAAATATACAAAAGAAGGTAAAAGACAATATAATTACATCAATACTACATTTCACATCAAGCAACAGGAAGTATTCCTACAGTAATATACAAACGAGATATAAAATAGCAACTATAAATACGGTAAAATACTCTTGTAATAAATGTCACCAAAAGTCGTCCCTCTTTTCCTAGATCGTGGAAAATACTTTCCATGTTCACTGACTCAGCTCCAACTGAATGTATTAATTATATGTAAGTAAACAAAAGTTTTGAGCACTGGCATCATTCATTCCCAACCACATATCTTGGAGCACATGGTGACATCAAAACAGTGATAAATGACGCTTGAATAGCTTGCACAACTACAGGAAAAAGAGATGGGAAAAATACCTTGAAATATAATAAGCCTTGATTGTTATGCATGTGGCAACTACATACACATGTTCGTCCATTTTCGTACTCTGCAAAAAATATCTATTAGACATATTTATACCAATATGATTATTTCCTCTTTGCAATTTAAGTATCCTAATCATTAACATAATTTCACACACGAACACATATAAAGTGTTTTACCTTTATCCAGCCAAAGGGTTATCTGTGCTCTCTTAGGAAGAATATCACCACTGTACGAAGGGTATTTATTCTGAAATACCTCACTCAAAGAATGTATGTATCTCGTAACAGCAAAGTATTAGTGATTATACACTGGCTACTTCATCCATTCTTTCCCTTCACTAACTTATTTCAATCAACATAATTATAGTAAATAACTAGACTCGGTATATATCTAATTAACATGCATGTGTCTTTCACATTCTTTTCATTTGTCGCCTTAAGTACGTCACGTACTCCTTAATGGTTTCAAGGGGCGCAGGATCTTGGTCGATGCGACACTCTAAACTAATCTGCTTAAAATAGATTCGGATGATTGAATATTAATGCTCATGCTGACTCTTGATCTTGAACAAATGTTTCAAACACAAGCAATGCATCCATCATCACTGCTTAACTCGCTGTTCTTTCTATAGATCTCTGCTATCACTCTTCCCTCACAAGTTAGAGAGCATATTTGTCTTTATCCTTCTGCCTCTCTTTTACCTCGAGCACAGAAACTTTACAAAATGAACTTACTATCATAATGTCTCTTAAGTATTGAAATAGTCAAGAAAAGTGTATATTGAATGTGGGGAAAATTCACATATTACAACATTTACATTAATTCTCACAGGTAAGTTAAACGTGTTGCAGAAGAATGCAGAGAGGAGGGTGATTTATTACTTCTTCATAATAATTATCCCTTTTAAAACACTTTTCGTATCTGAGTATTGAGCAAAGTAGACAGCGATTTACCTATCAATATTTACAATGTTATTCACAAGCATCCAAATTTTATCCAATAAAATCAGTTTAGTATACATCTAAAAAACGAACATCTTTTAAATTTTTATTTTAATCGTAGCGATGGTGAATCATTAAAAATTGAAACATACGTGATCGAAGGTAATAAATCCATCAAATGTTTCATTGTATGGCTTAGTACCCTGTCACACATAACATGACAACGTAGGTTCTGCAAAATATTGGAGAAAGTTTATTTATTGCTCAAGTGAGGGACTTTGTTGGGTGAATTTCATTGGGCAATTTAATCAATTTCCAATATGTGATTTGGAACAGGTTTAAGCAGTAAGAAGTTGCTTATTAATAATAATTGCTATCATTATCATCAACACCACCATAATTATCATCTCTGTCCATATCTGTTTATTCCACACCAAGGTATTATGTAGTCATTTTATTCCTTAAGATTTTAGCAGTGCTTCAGTGAATGTTTGGCTAATGACTGTTCACATAGCGGCATTAATAGACTGAAGATAAATTAATGTAAAATGTTTGTATTTGTACGGCGTAAAATACGGACTGATAATTCCTTGCATCCAATACTAAATAGCTTTATTTTAATTGAATAAACATCAGAAAGAAACACATGCGTCTTACTTTAAACGCTGTTACAGCTAGAGGTACAAAGAATGAATACCATATTTTATTTTTAAACAAACTAAAAACTACAAATGTACACCCATGACCCCAGTAACATAAAGCAATTTATTTGGACAGCATAAGAATGAGGTTCAGAGGCTAATTAGTAGACAGTAATTATAGACCACATGAAACAGAATACGTAAATATAACTAATAATAAATAAGGTTTTTCATTCATTCCAAACCAATCACTAAATGTACAATTAATAACAACGGATTAAACATTTACAGATCTATATGCCGATTTAAATCACATCCAAATACCTGTTGCAAAGAAATGTTTCTAATTGTAAGTTTTGAATGATTAATAATATGTTTAGTTTTCTGCTACGTTTCTAATCCGTCTTAAGTAATTTGAATGAGTACGTTAAAATAAGAATCCATTGCGTCTTGTCTTCATCTCCCGGTTATTTTATATATATATATATCAACACACACACACACACACACACACACACACACACACACACACACACACACACACACACACATACACACACAAAAGAATTCCATAAAGGTAAGAAATCAATATGAATACAAACTATTTATTTTTTTATTTATTTGTTATTTATCAGAAATAAAGCTCATAGAGTGTGGTTCTAAAAGGTTGGTGCAATTGAATGAAGCAGCTCTCGACTACAATTTCACATGCACAGGTTTTCTTGAAGTGGACAGTCTGACGTGGACGGTGCATACATTAAATGGATCGATTGAAGCAGGAACATGTTTTCCCAATGGAACATGCAATTCACTTATAACTGCATTTCCTATCGAACGTTCTTCGGCCAACATAAGTCAGCTAACTGTCAAAGGCCCTGCACGAGCAAGTGGAATCAATGCCATAATTTGTATGGCCGAAGGAACAAGAACTGTTTCCGAGACGTGTCAAATAGATATAATATGTAAGAAAACTTAATTATGTTCACATTATATTACACGCTTTCTCTCTTATTCTCTCTCACACATACACACTCGCACAAACAGATATTAGGAAGTTGTTAATCACTATTTATATTTTTATGCAATTTCACATTATGACATGCACGGTAAATAAATATATACAAATAAGATTTCGTTTGTCACAGTTCCTGCTGAGGTAAATTGCACAGTCCAGAGTGTCAGTGGAGGCTGGCAAATAATTGGATTCTGTAATATTACCAAAGTGTTTTCTTCTCTTGGTAACTATACATGTCAGTGGTTCAAACGCACATCAGAGGTCAGTTGCTTTCTAAACTAAAAAAGAATGATTGACATGCTCCAGTCAGAGAATATATGTTGAATGCATGAATTAAATGTGTGCTAAGAGAATTGGGTTTTATCTTACGCATGCTTGTGTACTGCTATTAGTATATATGCATTGATGATAAGCTTTATGAACATGTAAAAATATGTTGATATTTGATATATGATAGAAGTGGACAGTATCTTACACATGTAGTTTGTTATTAAGAGAACTTTAGCTTTAACTACTGATTGAGATTGATTGTATGTGTGTGAGTGAGAGGGTTATGTAAACAACGATGTATCACTTTCTTGAAAGCCAATAGGGGTATTGTAATAATATTTTAAATTTAAAGAAATGGAACAAACCAACGTGCTGAGTTATAATGGAAATGATATGAGGAAGTGAGTGACCTGTTCAGGCTTGAGGGTAAAGATATTTAGAAGCCTGTTCAAGAACAAGAAAGAAGGTATCTACTAGAGAGAGACAGAGACAAAGACAGACAGAGAGACAGAGACAGACAGACAGACAGAATGGGAGAGACAGATGAGTGCTTTTCCGATGGAAACATTGATACTTGAGGCAAATTTAAAATGTAAGCCCGACAGCTCCGAACTCCGACAGCTCTTACAATTCCATTGTTCAAATTTCTTTGCAACAATTTACAAACAAAACATAACACTTTGATACGTTTTGAAGCAATTAGAACGCCTTGCAGAAGTACATAAGGTATTGAAAATGTTTGGGGCTTTGAATTTAGTCATTTGCATAGTGAATCGTTAGAATGTTTTCGTGCATTTCCAGAAGAAGAGGCTGATACTGTGATGCCCTGAAAGATAGTTTGTTTCTAGGTATAAAGTCACAAGTGAGTGATATGGGTGTTTATTCAGAGAAACCCCAAAGAAGTACAATGAATCACATGCCAAATATCATTCGAGGTTGGGTACTGTGTTTGATCTGTGATTAGAATGCCCAGGAGTCTCTCATGATTTTGAAGGAATACGTGGAGAATTGCTAGACAAACATGGGATGGAGAGCTACGGACAAAACCTGGTGACATTTCGTGCATGGAGGACATTAACTAAACTGTGTGATATTGATAATGCTGCACAGGTGTATGATGAGGCACATCCATTAGTTAATGAACATAGGTTTGAAAAACAAAATTATGAAAAGAAAATGCAGCATAGTGTTCAGGTGAATGAAAGAACTAATAAAAATAGACTGACCGAAGGAAAGAATTCAAGAAATAACGAGAACACAGGCATGATAAAGATATGTTATACCTGTAATAAAGTAGGGCACATATTGCAAAACTGTCCTGACATTCAAGACATATCTTTGTTGTGAATGAACATGAGGTAAAAGAAAAACAGATACAATGACAATCAGAATAAAGGTTGAAGTGTGTGGATGAGATGTAGAGGTGATTTTAGACACTGACTGCTAATGTCCATTACTAATTAAAAGTAATCTGGTTACAGTCAGTGATCTGTCAAGTGTGACTGTTGACATGAGATTTGCCAATGGAGAGAAACGAACATTACCCATTACACTAGTTCACATAGAATCAATTTATGTTTCTGGAAAATTTAAAGCTGCGGTTGTAAAGTCACCACCTTTCGTAGTTTTGTTAGGTTGTCCTTACGTTGTTTGCCAACCCAGACAAGTAATTCACATACATACAAGTACAGATGTGAATTTCGTATAAACATATGCTAGTGTTAAGTGAAAACTGCAATCATTAAAGAAATTGGCCTCGCCCATGCAAAACATCTAAGCCTAGTGAGTTATCTAATCTACAACAAAATGATGCAATTCTTGAGGGAATATGTAAAATCGCTGATGCAAATGTGAAGGAAAATAAGGATTATCTGATGATTCAGTTATTGACCATTATAAGAAAGGGAATATGTACCGTGAAACTGGGAAAAAGAAAGAATGTAGCAAGCAACGTATAAAGCTACAGTGTAAGCATACAGCGGTACTAAGGATAGCACATGATAGCTTAACGGGAGGACATCAGGGTATTTCTAATACTTCCGAGAAAATAGCAAAATATCACTATAGGCCTGGAATGGTTGCAGAAATAAGATTATATTGTAAAACATATAGCATATGCAAAAATTATTGCTGTTGTTGTTGTTACGTTTTCTTCACTCCTGGTTGAGCGTGGTTGAAGGCTTTCATCTGTGATGTTCTCGCCTTTTCAGCCAGGGCTTCGCATTCTTCTCTTCCTGCAGGGTGCGAGTGGGGCCGTCTTCCGTCTTGTCTGTATTTTTTCTTTCTTTTTTTTAATTAATATTTTTTTCTTTCCTCTTTTCTTCTTTACGCATCCACTCCCCTAGTTGGTATGGTTGCTGTGTAGCGAGCATTGTAGCATATTTCGTGTTTTGGGGTTTGATGTTGTATCTGATTGTGTGCAGTGTTTTTTTTATTTAAATATAACTTATGATGTTTGTGTCTGTTAAGATTTTTTCCAGTGCTTTGTGTATTGGTTTTTGGTGTTTTGGTGGTGAATACAGGATCGTGTGTTCTGTATAGGGCAGCTCAAGATATGTTATTACTTGTCCCAGATTTTTCCTTTCATCTGTATACTGTATGCAGCTTATGAGGAAATGTGCAACCGTGTTATCTGTGTGACAGTGGTGGCACCTTCTAGTTTGGGAATTAGGGTGGTGTAATAGCCGTGTTGACATTACCCTGAATCTGCTGATGGCTTGGTATGCCAGGTTACTTTTTTGTTGCTGGTGGAGGGGGGGGTTAAAAATCCTGTTTATCATCGCTTGTATTTCTGACCCTGATGCATGCACTTAAATATGTCCCATTAGAATGATTAGATGATCTACCAATTATAGATATTCTATTTCAAAGAGTTGTGATAGATCTGGTCAGTCCATAAAACCAGTGTCAACAAATGGCAACGTGTACATTTTGAATTTCGTTACATAATATTGACGTTAACTGTTGCATATGCTTTGATTTCAGCGTGGGCAAGAATCAAGTTACCTTCCAAAATGTTAACATTGGAAGTCAGTTTGTAAATAACGCGATGACTGAGTAACTCATTTATTGTCATTTAATCATCTGAAAACTACACCCTATAATCAGCAGCACAACAGCATGGTAGAACGCTATAATGCTACACTGAGGACTAGCTAGCTTGTATAAGCTGTGGGACAAGAAACTGTATGATTTTCTAGAGATATTTATCAGTTTTACTTTTTGCATACAGTGATGCAATACATCAAGTACATGTTTTATATAGGAGCTCAGTACGTAGTCTTTTGGCCATTGTCCATGTTGACCTACTAGGCTGTAGACAAATAGGTCCTTATGACATATCAATATGTTGTAGATATGATAGACATACTTGATGAAATCTGGGAGATAGCAAACGAACATGTATGTAATGCGAAGCATAAACATATTGCTTACTTTAACACTAAAGAAAAGGATTGTTCATTTAAAGTTGAAGATATAGTACTATTAATGTTGACAGAACAGCATAACAAACTACAAGTGAAATGGAAAGGACCTTACGAGGTAATAGAAAAGCGTAGTGGTCAGAATTATTGTATTAATATGGGTGGGAAAGAGAAAACACTTCATACTATTTTGTTGCATTCATACATTGAGAGGGACATGTTGGTAAATGACCAAACAACTGTACAGGCAGAGGCACAAATAGATGATACAGTTCTCGTTGTTACTGTCATAAGGAAAGAAAGAGAGACTGAGAGGGTAGTATTCCTCCTACTTGCCCTTTGACTAAACTTGAGACTTTCCTTGACCTAGTATTACAACACAATCAAACTGACACATAGAAAGATGTGCTAGTATTAGAAGCTCACTGTGAAATACAGAGAAACTAGGTCTTACTAACCTGAGATTGAGCTTAGGTTGACAACTGACACACCACTAAATGTCCCTAGGTATGTGTGACAGAGTAAATTGCCTCTCCCTATTTTTAATTTTAATTGCTAAATTGAACGTGACTAGCCAAAGGGCTGATATTAAGGAGTTCAATTGCTGTAGAAAATTTTACTCTCTACTCAACTTTTGAATTTGAAGTGGTGGGAGATTTCTTTAGCAATCATTAATATTATAATATTACTATACCATTTGTAATATGCCACGCTCCTTGATGTGGACTAGGCCATTGATAGCGAGGCCACTGCAAACACTTTCCCTATCCTATTATCATTGTTGTAATATAGCTACACACTTCCAACTAAGGTTGATTTGACATAGAACCCTTGCTCACACTGTGGGATATCCACACACATACCAGATTCTTTTATGTCAGACTTCTTACTTCTCATGCATTTGCCCCACTCATCCAGAGTAATCGAATTTTCTTCCAAATATAACCGTTACAGGGTGGATGAAAAATATTCAAAGTAAACAAAAATAATTGTTTAACAATATAAATTTTATCAAACACACACTACTTGACACGTAATATGCAATCAAGGATAAAAATTGTAGGTACTGCATAAACATGTACCAGACAAGATTTTTCAATATTATTCTAACTTTCTGCCATTGTCTGAAGGATAAAGTTCAGTTGTAAACAGCCGGGAAAATCTAATAAATGTCCAATGTTCCTAATAAAGTTTTTTATTACTCAGCAAGTAGGATCCGTAGGAGTATTTTACTGGTCAAACACAACATCGGGAACATGTCACACATAATGAAGTGTAAAAGGAAAAGGTAAGATAAATGTTCAAATTAAACTATCATAATTCGCACACTGTCTCGTTGCACTCAGCAAGCAGGCGACGCAAATGCGTTCTCAATAATGTGTTGGTCTGCTTCTGCGTGCAGTCAAGATACGATAACGGAAGTAAAATCTAAATAATGAATTCAAGTTTGAGGTAGAAATAGGTTGAACTCAGGTAAATGTAAGAACATTAAATGTATTTAAATGTAAAAACATAAAAGGAAGAGCTGCCAACGTTTCCTGCAAAACAAATGTCTGTTTCGTATGAGTCTGACCTAGTTCAAATTACCTGATCCTTCCTTTAGCAAACTTACTAGACTTCTATACCATTTTGTTAATATTATGATTTTATCCAAACCATACTCTCTCAGCCTTGGCTGATTAACATTATATTATTATCATACGCAGTACTCTCTTATTCATTTAAATCATGCTACAAACATTTTTTACAAATTGAAAAGTATATCACTTCAAATAAATAGACTTAAAACAAGTGCAGTGCTCCTCATTAATTTTTGTAAGTTGTTGAAAGATAAATACATCATAAGAAATGTCAACAGTAACATTATCCTTTCAAAAACATATTATAATATAAATAAAAGTAAAATTATAAAAGTAAAATTAACAACATTTAAGAAGGCAGTAGAAATAACAATGAAGAGAATATGAAAGGAAAGGGGAGAAAAAGAGCCAAAAAATACACAAGAACTGAAGGAAACAAAATTTTACATTTAATAATAAAGCACTTAACAAACACATTAAAGACAAATTCAAAGAAATAATAATTCTAAAAGTATGAGAAAAGATGTCATACAATATACGGTTTGTGACAGCATTTAATAGTTTTATTCCTTTAAAACATTATACATTTAATTCAATCAGCAATATATGTATAAAACTGGACTCTTTCATTTTGTAGACGTTGTACAAATCTTATAAAATAACTGGATGTTACATTTTACACCAATCATGTATACAAATAAGAATTGCTAATTGTACTTTTATTTAATGAATTATGTTCGATTTCATTAAGCGAAAAATATTTAATTTTAATTTATATTTTCAGATATTTTATGCATAATAAACATTTGGATATTATTAAACCTTAGGTGGCGCAGTGGACACTTATGTCACTAACGACGTATGTACCTAGAAGTCACGTAAATGTCAACTACCATCAAGGTTCTTGCAGCTTTACATCTGATCTTCTTCCGGACAAAAGAATTTACCTCTATCGAGGGGTTATTTTTCCAGGGTCCACATCTTTTGAATTTGAACCCGTTACTATCGGTATAAAAAATAAAAGTACATTTATGTTCATTTGGAATTATTGGATCTCCTTTCAGCTTTGTCACCTTTAACACATGGCATATGATTGTAATAATTAACACAAACGTATTGAAAGTACTTGTTATGGTGTACTCAGTCTGTTTCTCGTATTTTCTTTGTATGCCTATTCATTTTTTACACCAAAATGCAGCAAAAACAGACTAGTATTCTTAACATTCTGAGTGTGTACCTAAATAACAATACAAATTTGTGGTGTCCAAGTTTGTTCTATAATACACATCGCTGTTTAAAATGTTCTACACAGACAACAGTTATCACATTACACATGAGAATTGAAATATCGACACATTTTCAATAAATAATCATAAAATAACTTTAAAACCAATTCACCTTATCATATTTACTTTACGTTAATCCTGCATTCTCTACCAAAACTATTCTCATATCCATCCATGTTTTCCTAATATTATAATGTTTTAGTATGCTTACTTTATTTTAGTACATACATTTTTTTACAGATCCGCCTCAAGTCCCAAACATAGAAACATGCTTACCAGATCAGATTGTTCCATCTGGTAGTACGATAACATGCAAATGCAGTACACGTTATACTGGACAGCCAAACGGAAGGCTACAGTGGACATTTAACAACATTCTTCTAAAAGCTGGAAATTATGGTGACACCAGTCTGGAAATGACAACACCCATCTTGAGTCAACGTGACCACGGTTCACAGTTGTTGTGTAGTGTTGACTGGATACAAGCCAGTCACTCAGTGTTTCATACTGTAGTTGTTGGCTGTAAGTCTCTTACTTTCTTTTTAATATGCACTATTGCAATATGGCATTTTATTGTTTTGAATGACTATAAAGGGATATTATTTTTAAAATATTAATGTTTGTTTTCCTGTGGTCGATGACAATAGCATAGATTGTTTTGCATTGAATATAGCAAATCGATTTGCATACTGGAATATAATTTCTCAGTACATGTTGCAGAAGTACACAATGCAAATGCAAATTGTGTCACCAATAATCATCACCCATTAATTGTATTATATGTTTTTTTATTTGTTCTATACATTTGTTAATACCGACGTATGATGGTATCGGTAGGCTACAATCACTTAAATCTTTGATATTTTAGTATTTAAACACTGTCACAAAACGGGGGGCTCGTTACAAGCCGACCTCGAGCTGAAGTTAGAGATGCAAGGGGTGAAGTCTATTTTTGGCCTGCTCCGGTGCACCTCCAAGATAAACTCATGTGACGTATGCCAGTACTACGTCGCGTCAAGTTGTTACATAGACACACATGACATACTCCATTGATGTTTGGGTGGGGCCCAGTTTATTAGTGTCATGCCAAGGAACGTTTTATTGGCGGTGTGTGTTGTGAGTGTGTATCATAAATGTGAATAAATGGACGAACAGACGAACGGTGCAAAACAATAGTACAAATTCTTTCGTCCCTCTCAAAAACTATGAATAACAAGAGAGTTGAAAGATGTTTAAATCAGGTTATTTATTTCCCGATTTAAAAGGGGCAATACTCTTTCGCACAGTGATTAATTCATTCATTCAACTTTCCAATGTCATACACTCTGGGGGAAATAAGGGGAGATGAAAATGATGAAATTCAAAATATAAAATAAAGATTAATTACACAATTCTTATGCGGCAAATGGGGCCGCTTTAACAATAGTTAACATGTAAAATAAGCATTACTTTTAACATTAGAGTTCTTATTTTGCAAACGATATAATAGTGTTCATTTTCTTAAGAGTCCTAGACTTAAGTATGTGCGCGTTAGCCGTGTTAATGATTACTCACTATTAATGTCAGAGTTCCAAGGAGATGACGTAATCTCACACGTCACTTATAAGCGGCACTTCAAAGTGAAGATCACGGCGCAATTGAGGCGTCGCATTACAGGTGAAGATTCTGCAGAATCTAGGCACCACTTTCAGATTATCACTGGGGAGAAATCTGAAATTTAGCTGACTGTTGTCAGCCTCGATAATTATCGTTGTACCGGTTGTCGTGGAAACGGACATCCCAACGACGTTTAGCATTATCGGATGGAGTCGTCCAGTGGGATGTGTCGTCGCATTACATTGAGTGTAGAAATCCGGATTGTCTGTAAGAAAATCTCGGTGCTAGCCTCTCAATTCGCGGGATAGACTGCCAAACGAACTCAGACAGGGGGGAAGACAAAATTGGTCCCTCGTGTCGTTAACTGCATACAACCAGCGTCGCATGCATGGGTTTTTTCTTGACAGTGAACTTTCCACTTTGCCAACAATTATACTGAGTAATTTTGCCTCGTTACTCAATATATGGCATCAGACGGATGGAAAGAGATTATTGCAGCTTTCCTTTATGAAATCTCTGTACACGAGATAATTCATTCGTGAAGTTAGACTGGCTTCAGACGAATCGACGTTTTCAACATTGAGAGTAAAAGTCTTCATTTTGCCTCTTATATAGTTTCACTGAATGTTTCCAAAACTTCCAGAAGCTATGTCCTGTGACATGATTTTTGCCTTGGATATATAGTGGTAATCGTGATGCACGCTTTTCTGTGGTCAATTCTAATGCGCACTGGCCATTTCACTCGTCAACAACATGTGACGGTATTGCGCAGTTGTCCCAATTTATTTAATATACATATTCTTCATAAACTAATATATATATTCAATATGATAATTAACACACACTGCGTCACGAACGTCTGTCTACTAAAGAGATCTTAGGTGACCGTTACTGGAAGTTACATGCTACATATGTAAAATAACAAAACTCGGGTTACTTCAACTAGTTTTGTTAGCGGTTTATTAAAATGAAATAAAATATAATTTCTGTCCCTCATTTCCTGTGACAACCCCCTTCTTAAAATTGATTGGAGCTCACAGAGTGGAAATCAAATAGGAACAAAAATTTTATTTCACACGATAGTCTCCACAGGAATTATATGCGCATCTGTGGGGAGACTATCCTCTCTCTTGTTTATATCGCGGTTATGGCATGCCGGGATAATGCATCGGCACCCGAATTTTCTCTGCCCGCGATGTGTTCGACAACGAAGCTATACTCCTGTAGCAGGAGTGTCCATCTAGTTAGCCTAGCGTTATCATACATGCTAGTGCGCAGATATGTCAGCGGCTTATGATCGCACTGCAGGATGAATGGTTTAGAGTACAGATAAGCACTAAATTTCTTGAGTGCCCATACGATTGCTAAGCACTCTTTTTCAATCGTAGAATACCGTGTCTCACGATCTAACAGTTTCTTAGACGCGTATGCTACCGGTAGGTATTCGTCATCTGTCTCTTGGAGAAGTATGGCACCGAGGCCTTCGTCTGATGCGTCGGTCCTGACAATAAATCTCTTGTCAAAGTCTGGTAACTGTAGGACGGGTTTACTGGTCAAGATGTCCTTCACTTTTTCGAGGGCGGTGCTACACTCTGCCGTCCATCGTATTTTCGTGGGTTGTTTGTTCCCAGTTAAGTCCGTCAGTGGTTTAAGAAGCGTACTGAAGTTTGGGACAAATTTTCGGTAGTACCCCACTAGCCCCAAAACTGCCCTGACCTGTTTCTTTGTAGTCGGTAAGGTCATGTCACGAATGGCTGCAGTCAAGTCTAGATTTGGGCCTATTTGTCCGTCACTTATGATATGGCCAAGAAACTCAATCTCCCGAAAGCCCGCGCGAACTTTGGAGGGTTTCACGGTCAATCTATGGCGCTCGAGAATGTCAAGTAGACCATCCACTGAGGATAAATGTTGGTCCCATGTTCCTGTTGCTACCAGTATGTCATCAAAGAAATTCAATGCGTCAACGCTCTCTAACGGTAATTTTCGCATGAAGCGCGCGAATGTTGCGGGTGCGTTCGCTAGTCCGAACGGTAGTCGGCAAAACTGAAATAAGCCTAGCGGGGTTGGAAAGGCTGTTTTTGGTCTGTCGTCAATAGCAACTGACAGTTGCCAGTACCCTTTGCACATGTCAAACTTCGAAAAGTAATGTGCCTTAGTTAGTTTTGCGAATAATTCGTCCTGATTTGGAATAGGTTCCGCATCGAATTCAGTTATCTCATTTAACTGTCTGTAGTCCACACAAAAACGAAGCGTACCGTCTTTCTTTTTAACTAAGACGACCGGTGATGAATATGGGGAGATTGACTGTTCAATCACGCCCTGTTTTTGCATTTCACGCACCTGTTCTGCTATGTACTTTGTGCTCTCATATTTCTGTGGGTACTGTTTTAAGCGTATCGGTTTGTCACTTAAAAGTTTGATGCGGTGTTCAACCAAATCTGAGTGGCCCGGTTGGTCGGTGAATATGCGCGCGTGTCTGTGTAAGAGTTTTGACATTGCGTCGCGCTGTTCGACAGTTAAGTTCGAGTCAATCTCGACTTGATCGACTGTAACTGCGGGGTTAGGCGTGGTTTCGGCGGACATCATGTCTGTTCTGAAATTGGAGTCTTCCAATTGTATCAGTGCGACATTCACGTTTTGTATCTGTTCGTCGCTGCGTTCATAGTAACGCTTTAGCATATTTATGTGATAGGTTTTCTGCTTATTTCCTATCTGTATGCTATAGTCGTTCTGCTTCACACGCTTAATAACGCGGTAGGGTCCACGCCAGTGCATTTGCATGCGGTTGTTATGCGTGGGCCGCAAGAGTAACACGAGTTGACCTGGTTCGAGGTCACGTTCCACAGCAGTACGGTCAAAATTTCGCTTGTATCGGGGTTGTTTTTCGCGAATGTTTTCCTGTGCTAAGTGACACGTTTCGGTCAGACGTTGACGTAGTTCGGCTACGTACGTGTGAACATCTTTACCATCGGTCACAGTGTCTCCCTTGACCCATGTTTCTTTTATTAGCTTAAGGGGACCACGAGGTTGCCTGCCGTATAGTAGTTGGAACGGTGAGTAGCCCGTACTCTCTTGTGGGAGTTCGCGATACGCGAAGATAATGGTGCTAGAAAACGCGGCCACTGGTCGGGTTGTTCCGAGGCCATTTTAATTAACATTTTCTTTATTGTACCGTTGAAGCGTTCAACGGCACCATTAGACTGAGCGTGATATGGTGATGAGAACAACTGTTTACACGCCAGTAGACGCATTGTTTCAGCCATCATTGCTGAGGTGAATTGAGTGCCCTGGTCACTCAATATTTCTCGAGGTACACCAGTACGAGAAAATACGTCTATTAAAGCGTCTGCGACTTCGATCGCTGTGATGCCCTTTAATGCGACTGCTTCTGGATATCGTGTTGCAAAATCCACGATTGTTAGGATATAGCGATATCCTCCTTCGGCCGCGGGAATGATTGGGCCAATAATGTCTACTGCGACTTTTAGGAATGGTTCCTCTACTGTTGGTACTATCTCGAGGGGAACTCGACTGACACGCCCTCGGTCGATATGTTGTTGACACTGCGTACATGTACGAACGTACGAGCGAACATCCCTACTCAGGCCTGGCCAAAAAAAGTCTTCGCGAACTCGCTGCTCAGTGCGACGCGCGCCCTGATGTCCAGACATGATTGAGTCGTGTGCAAAGCTTAGAATCAGCGGTCTGAGTGGTGTAGGGGTACATAGACACGTGGTGCTTCTAGTATCATTTTCCTTAAAGTCGGTGCGCCGAAACGCTAGCCCGTCCTTCAGGAAATACGTAATTGTCGCGTACTTGCTGGACGTAATAGTGTTTTTCCGTGCCAGCTTTAGCATTGAGGACAAACTTTTGTCCTCCTGCTGCAGGTGACTGAGTTGACTTGGGGTCAACTGCGGAAATGTATTCTCGACTATCTTTAGAGCTGGGGGTCCTTGTTTACTACGTTCCCGTTGTGCTCTAGTGGTTACGGGGAGAACAGGATAGATGTCATCAGTGTTTGCATCACACTGTTCGGGCGATAGTATGAATCCGAACTGCATGTCTCTTATCACTGCGGCGGTGACTGTACCGGAAAATACGGGTGACGTAACATGTACAGTGGCTCTTGGACATGTACTAAGGTGTCCCATAACACATCGAATGCGGACACTACCCCTTAGATACTGTTCAGGGCGTACAAGTTTAGCATTTATGCAGCTTATGGACGCGCCTGTATCGACCAGTATTTTGACTTTTTGTCCGTTTACTGTAGCCTGTTGGGTCTTTAGAGTTGCACCTGTTTCAGTGCATACTTTTACATCACGTGGGCTGGGACAGTTCTGAGAACTATGCCCCTTCCCTTTGCAAGTGTAACATGTCATAGGTGGGGAGTCACGTGTGTGACGTCGTACGTCTTGTGACTTAGTGTATGTCCGTTGTACCGGTTCGGGTTTTTCCGATTTCGTCATTGGTCGGTTCAGTTTCGGTGTATACTTCTGCCGATTTGTAAGAGGAGGGCGTGGCGCACTCCTCGTAATTACCGGATCAGGGTAATCATTATACGTGTCTGCTAACTTCAACATATCACAGAAGTTAGTCGGGGGATTTCGCTGCAAATATGTCGTCATTGCAGGCGGAGCAATATGGAGAAATTGATCTCTTAATATCAAATCAAATAGGCCCTCATATGTCTTCCGGATGTCTGTCAAATCAATCCATCTATCAAGATAATGGCGTAACCGGGTACCGAAAGCTTGCATGGTGTCATTAGCTTTGGGTATGGCTCTCCTAAACATTTTTCGAAAGCCTTCTGCTGTACATTGAAAAGTACGCATCAAACCCGTTTTGAGATCTGCATAAGTAATAGCGGGATCGCGCGTTAGATCAGTAAATGCGCGCGAGCTTTCACCTTGAATTATTTGACCCAGTTGTTGTTTCTTTTCAATGTCAGTGTAATTAAAGTTGGCAATGAAACTGTCAAAGCGTGTCAAAAACTCGTCAATTGTCTCGACTTCAGGGTTAAAGAAAGCTAGCCGTGTACGGGGTTTATTTAATTCGGCCTGTTGCTTAGCAGTCCCATCTAACAACTTCTCTCTAGCTGTTACCTCTTGCTTAGCTAATTCAAGCTGTTCCTGATGTGCTCTAGCTTTTAACTTAAGCTTTTTCTCTTCTACTTCCTGCCTTTTATCTTCTAAATCCCTAGCTGACTGAATCTTTAATAACTCTATTTCTCTCATATCTTGGATTTCTTTCTCTTTAAAATCTCTCGCCTCTTTCGCTCTTTTTTCCTCTAGCTCATTTTTTCTATCCTCTAGTCCTCTAGCCTCTTTCGATCTTTTTTCCTCTAACTCTCTCAGAGTTTGCATCTCTAGCTGTTTAGCTAACTGTCTCTTATCTTCTAGCTCTATAGCCTCTTTCGATCTTTTTTCCTCTAGCTCTCTCGCCTCTTTCGATCTTTTTTCCTCTAACTCTCTCAAAGTTTGCATCTCTAGATGTTTAGCTATCTGTCTCTTATCTTCTAGCTCTCTCACCTCTTTCGCCTCATTTTCTTTCGCAACATACCATTTAGCTATCTCCTCATCTACGTATTTCTTTAACTCGGCTTTTTCATACCCGAATTCTCTACCCATAGCCATGAGTTCTTTCTTTATGTTTACTAGCTCGGCCATTTTTAAAATTGCTAGTTATCACGAGTATGGATAAAGTGACTTAGAATATTCGCGGGATTTTGACCTCTGTCGGTCACGAGTGGTGCAATGGTGTGCGTATGAACACCAGCCACCACGTGATTAGGATTATTACAAACACGAGTAAAAGAAATCCTAATCGGAAATTTGCAAAGTTAGCAAAATTAGCAAAACAACAGTTGCTAATGTAGCGTACAAAATATCGATCTATGTACGTCTAAACACGAGTCGGTACGCGTTAACGATAATAGCGTAAAGATTATAAAACTTATTTCAACACAATAATAATAAGTCTTATCAAAATCCAGTTCACCTAAGTCTCAATAGCAAAGCCCTAACATGCAATAAACAATGCATAATGGTGATGAGATAGAAAAGCAGGAAAGAGATGACACTTTCTTACAACAACACAATTTACCTTGTCTAATCACGTCAGGGTCACCAGATGTCACAAAACGGGGGGCTCGTTACAAGCCGACCTCGAGCTGAAGTTAGAGATGCAAGGGGTGAAGTCTATTTTTGGCCTGCTCCGGTGCACCTCCAAGATAAACTCATGTGACGTATGCCAGTACTACGTCGCGTCAAGTTGTTACATAGACACACATGACATACTCCATTGATGTTTGGGTGGGGCCCAGTTTATTAGTGTCATGCCAAGGAACGTTTTATTGGCGGTGTGTGTTGTGAGTGTGTATCATAAATGTGAATAAATGGACGAACAGACGAACGGTGCAAAACAATAGTACAAATTCTTTCGTCCCTCTCAAAAACTATGAATAACAAGAGAGTTGAAAGATGTTTAAATCAGGTTATTTATTTCCCGATTTAAAAGGGGCACTACTCTTTCGCACAGTGATTAATTCATTCATTCAACTTTCCAATGTCATACACTCTGGGGGAAATAAGGGGAGATGAAAATGATGAAATTCAAAATATAAAATAAAGATTAATTACACAATTCTTATGCGGCAAATGGGGCCGCTTTAACAATAGTTAACATGTAAAATAAGCATTACTTTTAACATTAGAGTTCTTATTTTGCAAACGATATAATAGTGTTCATTTTCTTAAGAGTCCTAGACTTAAGTATGTGCGCGTTAGCCGTGTTAATGATTACTCACTATTAATGTCAGAGTTCCAAGGAGATGACGTAATCTCACACGTCACTTATAAGCGGCACTTCAAAGTGAAGATCACGGCGCAATTGAGGCGTCGCATTACAGGTGAAGATTCTGCAGAATCTAGGCACCACTTTCAGATTATCACTGGGGAGAAATCTGAAATTTAGCTGACTGTTGTCAGCCTCGATAATTATCGTTGTACCGGTTGTCGTGGAAACGGACATCCCAACGACGTTTAGCATTATCGGATGGAGTCGTCCAGTGGGATGTGTCGTCGCATTACATTGAGTGTAGAAATCCGGATTGTCTGTAAGAAAATCTCGGTGCTAGCCTCTCAATTCGCGGGATAGACTGCCAAACGAACTCAGACAGGGGGGAAGACAAAATTGGTCCCTCGTGTCGTTAACTGCATACAACCAGCGTCGCATGCATGGGTTTTTTCTTGACAGTGAACTTTCCACTTTGCCAACAATTATACTGAGTAATTTTGCCTCGTTACTCAATATATGGCATCAGACGGATGGAAAACGGATGGAAAGAGATTATTGCAGCTTTCCTTTATGAAATCTCTGTACACGAGATAATTCATTCGTGAAGTTAGACTGGCTTCAGACGAATCGACGTTTTCAACATTGAGAGTAAAAGTCTTCATTTTGCCTCTTATATAGTTTCACTGAATGTTTCCAAAACTTCCAGAAGCTATGTCCTGTGACATGATTTTTGCCTTGGATATATAGTGGTAATCGTGATGCACGCTTTTCTGTGGTCAATTCTAATGCGCACTGGCCATTTCACTCGTCAACAACATGTGACGGTATTGCGCAGTTGTCCCAATTTATTTAATATACATATTCTTCATAAACTAATATATATATTCAATATGATAATTAACACACACTGCGTCACGAACGTCTGTCTACTAAAGAGATCTTAGGTGACCGTTACTGGAAGTTACATGCTACATATGTAAAATAACAAAACTCGGGTTACTTCAACTAGTTTTGTTAGCGGTTTATTAAAATGAAATAAAATATAATTTCTGTCCCTCATTTCCTGTGACAAACACAAAAAACATATTAATCACTAATGGCTAAACATGACACAATATTGTTTGCTATCATGAGTTATAGATCAGCCAACTATCTTGAACTTGACTGTGAATGGCACTCCCGACAGCTTGACTGTTACTGAAACATCATCCGGTGAACTTCTACTACTATGTGAGGCAAGTGCAAGACCGACTCCTGCAACACGTCTGCTTTTAGTAAGTATATATTTTGTACATAGCGTATTATAGCTGAATGTTCATAATATTGTTGCTCATTTAATTGTTCTAAATTTATACACTAGTTTCATAAATCAATTTGAAGATATAATGGAATAGCAATAGTAACCGAACTATCTATAACGGTTATTTTTATAATCTCTTGTGAAATAGAATGCACATCTCACACTAAAATACATAAATGAAAAATCATATTTTATTGAATAGTTATTCTTTATAAAATCTAAATTTAAATAAAATCTCCTCAAGCAACACGCAGCAAGGATATAATAAAACATTAAAGCTGTTCCTGTTATTCACTAAGATTGCAAAACTTATGTTTTTAGAGACTTTATTAGCATTTGGTGGATATGCGGGCACACGATTGCCTTAGTCGAGTGAGCTAAGTAGGCGAGAGGTTGATGATCTGTCTGTATGTCAAGTCAAGCCACAATTTCTGCCATATTGGTACTTGAATGGAATTCGCAGGAATCAACTTACAGCAACACATTTTACTGATAAGTTGATGCCAACTCCAGATTCACACACCAATATAATCTAGTAGAGCACAGTATCCACTGTAGTACTATGTGGTATTAGTAAACTAAAGGGCCTGCCTCTGCTAAATCACTAAATTTCAGGCATATACCATCTCTAAACTACTTTAACTCTTACGAATATAAAACATCACATAGTGTAGCAGAGTATATTTGCCTCTCCCTATTTTACAATTAAATTGTTATATAAATTGTTAAATTGTCAAAGTAACTTGGGCGTTTCTTATGATGGTATTTGTGAAAGTGTCTGAATTGAAGTAAACACTCGAGGCAAGAATATTTTAGATTTACTGAAGTAATGCAAACACGTGAGTATCTTTTATTATCACATGGTTATGATTTATGTGAACGAGATCAGCCAATGGGCTGAGATTAAAAAGTTTACTAGCTATGGAAAATTCTACAGTTTAATCACTTTGAATTTGGAGTGGCAAGAAGAAAGTTCAGTTTTGAAAGATGGCCATTAGCCTGATGTTGAGTTAAACTGACTGATTGAGAGAGAATGGACTTAAAATATTTCATTTATTTTTGCTATTGCTCTGTCATACTTGTGCAAAGATGTACTATGTGAGTTTACTTTTATTTCTGCAAGTGTTTGAACTAAGCTGGTCGCATTTAGTGTGTTGACACTTGACATTGCTTTGATATGCTGTATTATTTATTATGCTGTGTGTGTGTATCGGGCTAATGAATACCATTGCAGGTAACTGTAAGTTGAGGCTTGAATGTAAGTTAAAATGGAGTTATAATGTGATATACTGGAAGTTTAGGTTTGCTTCTTAATTATAGTCTGCAGTAAATAGGTAGCCTTTCCAGTTGCCCTTTTTCATGTTTTTATTGAATCTACTGGTTCGCTGATCATAAACCTGAACAACTGAGAAGACATGAGAAACGTCTGTTTCAATGTGTGTAACGCATAAGGGTGTATGCTATACACTTTTGATGTATCATGGCAAAGTATGCTGAGTAAAATGGGAAAGTTATAATACCTTGAAGTTACCAGAATTACTGTAATCATGTTC
This sequence comes from Sinotaia quadrata, assembly GCA_028829895.1. Taxonomy (NCBI): domain Eukaryota; kingdom Metazoa; phylum Mollusca; class Gastropoda; order Architaenioglossa; family Viviparidae; genus Sinotaia; species Sinotaia quadrata. The sequence continues at coordinate 118,491,193 of CM054179.1, forward strand.
TGATTGACTGAACTGACACTGCGAAGAGGGCACTCAAGTTAGTTTCAGGAGAAAAATAGTGCATCAGTGTTTCTACATGTGTGTAGGTTGACACATTTTGACATTGTGACATTGTGACATTGTTGCAAAAGCAAGTGGAAAAACTGTTGAAGCAGCACTTAATCCAGTTTATATAAAAAGCCTATAATCACATATATCTATTAACTCCTTTTTATTTCTCTGATAGACCTAACCTGTGATTTGTATTGACATATTGTTGGATTGTATTTATGATAGACTGTAATTATAAAATTATCCGAACGCAGGTTCATGTAAACATTGACGTAATCTATTTCCATTTTATTTGTCATGTGCATATTTGATTGTTGCTTTAATACATTTATTGACCTTCTTATGCTTTATGATTACTTTATTGAGGAAGAAAGTGGTTTTCTACATATGAATATATATAATGATGTGGAAGATAGCAAATATTTACAGTGCCAGTATATCCGCCAAGTTAGGGAGACAAGTGGTGAATGCTGGAGAATCATTAATAAAATAAAAGTATCACTTGCATTTAGATATGTAAGATTAATTAATACTAATAATCATTTTCATTAATTAAGTGGCGTTGGTGTCACACATAGTAATAAATACATAATATATATTTTTTTTTCTAAACGACTTTCCATTGCGTGCACTTTGAAATTCATTGCGTACACTTTGAAAAGTTTACTAATTGATTTTCAAAGCAGAAAGTTATACATATCTAAGAATATGATTACAAAGAATTCCTAGTGAAGCATGTGTTTCACTTGCTACAGGTCGATCCAATATTGAATTTTGTTAAAATTGTCTTCCAAAAGCTAAGTATATCTTGGATGTTTCTAGCAGCGAATATTTTTTTTCTAACGACGAATAAATTATCCTCAATCTTATTTTCATGTTAATTATAACTTTTATTTAACTTTTACTAACTTTATAATTATCATGAATACTATTTGTTAAAATGGTGTTAAGAAACATCAATGACAGAAATGAAATAAAAATAAAGTGCATTGCTTTGTATATATTTCTTGTTGTTTATATCACCTAAATAGTACTTTATGTGTGCATAATAAGTATTGGTACATAGGTCATCGATTGAAATCTGCATATGTTAACAAAGATCTGTCTTTTGTTTTGGTTAAAACTCATCATTTCAATTTCACTGAAATTCCATGAATAGGTCTCTAATTATTCTAAACAAAATTCGAAGAATATACATCTTGCTTCCTTTTATCTAGTGCATGACATGCACCCTATGTTTATTTATCCTAAAAGCTTTTTCGTCAATAGTAATTCTTAAACATCATTCGCATTTTTAATAAGGATTAAAGAACGAATGGCAACAATTCGTAACTTGGACAGGTATAAAGTGGACAGAAATAGAACAAATAGTGGTTCCGTGTAATTAAGTAGATGTAAGTAGAATATACAACTGTAATATAATTCAGTTATTATTCCTGTATTGTAAATTAAGTTATTATCACTTTTCTGTGAACAGGATAAAGTCATTGGAGGCATTACTAGCGAGATTATATGACTGGCAAAACGCGATTTCAATAATGATTCATCTAACAAAATTTTAACATTTCTAAAGTGATGGATATGACATGCATTTTGTGTTTATTATAATGCGGTGTGTGTATGTGTGTGTGTGTGTGTCTGTCTGTCTGTCTGTGTCTGTGTGTGTGTGTGTGTGTGTGTGTGTGTGTGTGAGTACGGGGGGATAGACTCTCAGCGTATTGTTCACATATACACAATTATGCATAATTATAATAAACACACGAGGTGAAAGCTGTGAATATTATACACATAATTTAAACATGAAGCAATGTTAATATTTTCACTAATAAAAGAGTTTTTTGTTTTATTCCGTAATTTATGCCTATGCTTCATGAATCTTTCCTTTATTGCTACATTAAGGGAGGACAACAAGAATTAATACGGCAAATAGGCGGCAACATTACACATGATCGTTCAGTTTTAAAGTACAAACTTTACCCTAACTGTGAAAGCGCAGCCAAGTACACCTGCTACGCAGAAAATGGACTGGGAAACCCTGCTTCATCGCATGTTACTCTTTATATTCTGTGTAAGAATAGTTTCCTTTTCGTATTATTTATTGATGAACAGGTTCAGTACTGTTTGTTTATTAATCAATTACAGACACTATTGTGAAATATTTCCGCACCTAAGACAACTTTCGTTAATATTAATGGTTTCGAAATAACATAATGTTTTATTATGTCCATTTTTTTTGAAATTCTAGAGAAAATCTCCAGTCGTTTAATTTTTAAGTAAGTGATACAATTGTCTCATTAATAATCGAGTTAATTCAATATAAAGGTCATTTATGTGTGGCGGAGTAAATTTGCCTATCCCTATTATAAATTTAATTGATAAATAAATTATTAAATCGTCAGAGTAATCCCGATCTTGGGCACTCTTTAAAATGGTATGTATGTAAGTGTCAGATTTGGAAGTAAACAACCTGAGTTGAGAATACGCTAGAAAACATTGATGTAATACAAACCATCCGAAATGAGTGAGTTGTTTTTTATTATCCAATTGTTATGCTTTACGACAACGAGACCAACCAATGGGTTGAGATTTTAAAAAAGTTTAATTGCTGAGGAAAATTATGTGCTCTTATCATTTTGAATTTGGAATGGCAAGAAGTAATCTGGTATTGAAAGTTGGTTGTTAGCTTGTTGGTGAGTTAACTGACTGGTTGAGTGAGAACAGATTTAGAAATATTTCATGTACTTTTGCTATTAACATTTTATAACTGTGTTTTACATAGAGATATATAATGTGAATGTATTATTATTTCCATTAAACTGTTCACATTTAGTATACTAACATTTGATATTAATTTGATATATGATGTGTGCATGTATCAGGTTAATAAGTACTGTTGCAAGAAATTGTAAGTTGAGACTGAAATGTGGGAAACAATGGAGTTATAAAGTGATACACTGGAAGATTAGTATTTGTTCTCTGATTATATTGTGCAGAGACTAGCAGCCTTTTTGTTTTCATTTCAACGTTTGATTTTGAACTACCTGGTTTATTGTTTGTAAACAACTACGACCAACCATGGTAAAGGCAGGGAGTGGTGTATAAGTGTAAGAATACACTATGCACTAATCATGTATGGCAATAAGATATGCTGACAACATGAGCAATTTCTGGTGTTCTTGAAATTATTGGAAATTATTGGAAGTTATTAGAAATTTTTATAATTGCAATTCTGCTTGAGGGAGCAAAGGTCAATGAAGGCATCCAGTGTTAACCTCAAGAGAATAACAGTGAAACAGTGTTTTACAATGTGTGAGTGAAGCACATGGAGCTGACTGAATAACGGCTGACAATAATGTGTGTCTTTGTTGCAAAAGCACATGGAAGGACTATTGAGACAGCAGTGAAACAATGTTATGTAAAACCAGTTTTGTTCTCTGATAAGACTATCCTTTGATTTTACTGGCACTAATGTTAAACTGTATTTTAGTATATAAGACTGTTTAAACAGAAATTATCTGAACATGGTTTCATAGAAATGTTGATGACAAGTAATATATTTCATTGTATTTGTCATATGTATAATTGATTGTTGATTTAATACATTTATTGATCTTCTTATGCACATTGATAAAATTATGTTGGGGAAGAAAGTGGGTGGATGGGGACTCACTAAATGGATTTGTCTTCTCCTTCGGAAAATTTTTTTCCACCTATGGAAAGATTGTGTGACAGTATATATTGATTTATTATAGTGTAAGAGAAAAAAAGGTTTATAGCACCCCCATCCGCCAAGTGAGAGAGACTAATGGTGTCTACTAGAGAATTAATAATAACATAAATTAAGATTCTCATCACTTATAATTAGTTATGAATGATTAATTAATATACACTATTACTTTGTGATATTATAAATAAAAGCATACAGACATAAATGGAGGCTCACTGTTTCCATTTCCTCTTTTGAATATGTCTTTCTATATTTCATCGCCTGTCTTTAATACACTAACTGATATACATGTACAATTTCATGCCTCAGTTACACCACCAATCGTCTGTAATTATAAATAATGCAATTTTATTTCTACACAAATACAAGCAATAAAGTATTTTAATCTTTAAATTGCAGGTCACCCTAAATGGATTCACAATCCAATTACGCAAAGCTATCCGTCTGTAAATTTCAAAGGAGCGGCTTTAAATATTACCTTTGATGTCATCAGTTATCCTCCTCCAACTGAATTTAGCTTTTCATACGTGGGTACAACGATTACAGCCAATGCTACTCTTAAGCCAGCTCGTGTTGACCTGTTTGAGATTGTGTGCGCGTCAGGCGAAGTCTTGTTAGCAATTGTGAAGTGCGTTTTGACGGTGAAAAATGTACAAGAAAAAGATGAAGGGTATTACGAAGCTGTTCTTATTAATGATTTGGGAAACACAAGAATACTATTTCAAGTGAAGGTTAATGGTATGTTGTTGTTTTTTTCTACAAAATATATATAATATTGTTGAACTGACAGTTAAGGTGTTATAAATGAAAGTATTATGATAAAATAAAAATGTAACAAATAGGCATCTGTTAGATAGCCATCGATTCCGTTATGGTCTTCGATCTGTGTATCTCTGAATTTAAGAGAAAATAATTAGTGTTAGTCACTGTTATCGGCAAGCATAAAATCGCAATGCAATTCTCAGTGATTAGTGCGAGTCGTTTTTAAAATAAGGATGGCCATTCAATAGTTCATATAAATTGTGTGAGCGTGTGTATTTGTGTGAGTTTCTACATAGCTAAATATTTAGTCATATTAATATACGTATATTTTATTCTAATTCAATTTTATAAAATAACTCCCACTTAGAAAAGATATCTTTACACACTAAAATCATAATATTACAATTATATAAAGTATTATCATTATATAAAATTTTATTGTCAGCTTCAGAAGACTTTGAATCAAACACATCAAACACTATAATTATCGCAGCAAGTCTAACTTCGATCTTAGTAGTTGCACTATCAGTGTTGGTTATCGGGCTTCTAATAAGACGAAAGAAGATGATGTCCAGTAAAGGTGTGTATAATTAACATAGGAATTTTAACAGTGCATGCATCTATACTACTCTCCCTTTTTATTAATTTCCAATGTATTCTCTTAATTCTCTTCACTCTTATTTTTCTACTTGCCTTCGAGAAATGTATTAAATCATTCTAATTTAGACGGACTGTTCAATTGGAAATCCAGTCTCAAAATCAATCAATTACATTCCACACACACACACACACACACACACACACACACACACACACACACACACACACACACACACACACACACACACACACACACATACACACACATACACATACACACATACACACACATACATACACACACACACGCACACACACACACACATACACACACACATACACACATACACACACATACATACACACACACACACACACACACACACACGTGTGTGTGTATGTATGTGTGTGTGTGTGTGCGTGTGTGTGTGTTATACTCACCATTACTTCATGTGCATTCATTGACTCAAAACGTTACATTTCGTTTGTTCTGTACATGTCATTTTTATTCAGTCTTAGTCATTGGGAATTTAAAACAGTATTTTAAAATAAATATTCCAGGCAGGCATACCGACAGTGAACCTGAATCAAGTAATAAGTAAGTAATGATTGCATCTGAACAATAAATTTTATTACATGCGTTATGATAATCATTGTCTTCTGCTTTCTCTTCACTCCTCTCATCATCATCATCATCATCATAAATTATCAGCGAATACTTCTTCTTCCTACTAATCCTATTCATCATTGTTGTCATCTTCATCTCCACGACCTCCCAACCATCAATTCCACCATATGTTTTAGGATCATCACCATTGTTATCATCATCGTTATCATCATCAGCTCTTCATGGTCACTATGGTTACAAACATTATTAATATAATGAATTCTATTAATATTTTCCTAGCCATTATCTTTGTTATACTCGTCCTTGCTGCAATAAGCATAGCTAAAATCATAATCAATATAATAATTATAATCATCGTCGTTGTCATCTTCATCAATATTGTTATCATTTCTATTATTAAATGTTATTAAATCATTTCCCTTATTATATCACCATTCAGCATTATCATTACTATATATCATAGTTATTGCCATCATCGACATCATCATCACCACCATCGAAATTGTTATCGTCGTCGTATTCATTTATGTCATTATATAGTCAACTTTGTTATCACTAGTGGTGAGTGTAGTAATGATATTTTTAGTATGAGTAAACAACTCTAGTGGAGAATATGTTAGAAAATTGCTGACCCAATCCAAACCAGTTGCAACTAGATGAGTGGTTTTTCTGACTAAAAGTGTCATAGATGTTCATAACAATTTCATCGAATTGTGATGGACCCGAAAGTTGCTTTGTTGAAGAAAATTATATTCCAGTTACTTTGATTTGAACACAACTCGAATCCGGTCATAAAGGCGATCGCTAGCCGATGGTAAGTTAAAGGACTGATAAACAAAGAATGGATTTATTTCGTACGTTTTTTTTATTGATCAATGAGTGAATTGGAGAATGCTTTATGAAACTGAACCATTAATTCTATGTTCACTAATTCGATTACGTTGTACATTATACTGATGAATTTTGATCATTGCTATAGTTCTTATGCTTGAGTTGCAGGATTTGTAAGTTGAAAATGTTTGTAAGAGCGAAAAGAGTTTTAGAGATGAAATATGCCTGCAATTTAGTGCTGCCTTAAATTGACTTTCACAGAGAAGCAGGGCTTTTACAATTGCTCCGGCAACAGTGATTACTGTACTCTACATGACCATGTTAGTGTGCGAATCTAGTTTTATCATCAAGCTTATAAGTAAACGTTTGATGTAAGTTGATTCCTGTAAATACCATTCGAGAGCCAATACGGCGGAAATTTGAGGCTCAGTTTGATCTCGAGAATTTCTGAAGTTTATTTTTAACATTCTTCTCGGGGTACAGAGTAGTACACATGAAGATTCTAGAATAATCCACGTGATGTGCTTTTGATAACGTTTGTGAAGCTCCTGATGATTCTCCATGGTGTGATTTGTAAGCGCATCAAAAACTCTAGAACAGTTGTGCAATGTGCCTAGAAGGGGTACATTGGACTGTCGTCTAAATAAGAAAGAAAGTTATGTACAGTGACATATTCCTTATTGACTTATTGAGCATTTCTTTAAAACTCCACTTGTCAATAGCATATATTAAGATTCTTATCACTTGTAATTAGTTATGGATATTTTTACTACTACTGCTACTACTACTACTACTAATAATAATAATAAACCAGAAACCTCTGCATGGCCAGTATGTACGACAAGCCGACGAAATATCAACAAAGCAATCAACGTACAAATGGTTGAAAGAGGCAGGATTGAAAGCAGAAACAGAAGCACTCATAACAGCTGCACAAGATCAAGCACTCAACACCAAAGCACACAAAACGAAAATTATGAAAATTTCAAATGATTCCAAATGTAGACTCTGCAAATCCATGGATGAGACAACAGAGCACATACTATCTGGATGTCAAGTTCTGGCTGGAACGGAATACATCAAACGACACAATGAAGTGGCAAAACACATACATAGAAATCTGTGTGAGAACTATGGCATACAAACCCCAGAAAGCAGTCACCGAAACAGAAGAAGTCAAAATACTGTGGGACTTCGAGATAAGAACAGATCGGGTGATTCCTGCACGAAGACCAGACATTGTAGTTCTCAATAAGGCCAACAGAACAGTATCAATCATTGATGTCGCTGTTCCAAGTGATAGAAACATAAAAACAAAAAAAGAGAAAAAATAGAAAAATACCAAGACCTCAGATTAGAAATCCAGAGACTGTGGAATGTAAAAGCAGAAGTGATACCTATAGTGATAGGAGCCTTGGGGAACATAACATCTGAATTGGAAGGCTACCTGAATAAACTCCCTGGAAACCACAGAATCGCTCCACTACTCAAAGCAGCGCTCCTCGGAAGTGCCCACATCCTCCGTAAAACCTTGGATCTCCCAGAATCTTGGTAAGATTCCGAGACCTTGGATCACAACCGACAGTCAAGCAGAAGTCGTGGAAAGAGGCTGAATAATAATAATAATAATTAAGGGTTTGTGGGCGTCACAATTACTATTGCTAAATTATCCTAACATAATTTTACTGGTTATAGTTTATCTTATCAGTCCACTCTTAATAACGTATTTTTATATTTCAGGAAATATTCTGAGGATATCCTACCTATATCTCCGATGGATACTTCTGTTATCAATTCTAGTAAGAGAACATAGCAAATGTACTTTAAATATTACCGACAATTGTAATTAGCTATGGGTGGTTAATAATAATCACAATCAGTAGCAAATAGGTACTTAGCACAAAACTCTCAACAGGCAGCATTCTGCACTAATGTATCAGTAATAAGTGTGCTATCTTGAGACAATTCAATCATAGTTTGCGTGCAAGTATTGTTTTAATAAATCTTGAATTTAACTTTGGCTTCATCTGGAAATACGAAATATTTTTCGCTTTTGTTGTATTTCCACACTTTTCTAGAATCTTTGTAGAACCTGGAAAACTTATTTTTCTGGAATGGAAACTAGTATTCTGCTTTTTTTAAGCATCCAAACACTTTTGCTTCAATATCATTTTACACTTCCTTAGCTATATTTGTCTTGCGTGTGTGTTATCATTTTACCTGAACCGTCATGTTCATTGCTTTCAAGTGTTCAACAGCAATTTGTTCGAAAAGCAAGGTTGCAAGTAAACATTATATGTTATTAGGCAATAGCATTCCATGGTTCATCCATCTAGCTTTTGCGATGCGGATAACATCCATATTAGCTGACAATACATACTAGAAAAGAGTTAAAATATGTTATATTCAGCCTTCTTGCAAGTACCGAATTCATGTTCTTACAGTCGTTTGAACATTTTCATATTATTTTTTTAATCTACCCCAAATCGTTACATTAGTATTTACTTCTCAGTTGTTATGACCTCTGCTAATTATCTTATTTACACATTTCATTTGTAGCTTATTATTTCATAAGCAAAGCAGCAGACTATGGCCCAATCTATCTATTATCAACAAATTGCTTGACATTTTCTATAAGGCGGCTTGTGTCTTAGGCAGCCTACATCCAACCCGTCTAGATAGATAGATTAACAGACCGACCGACAGACAGACAGATAGATAGATAGATAGATAGATAGATAGATAGATAGATATAGACAGACAGACAGACAGATAGACAGATAGACAGATAGATAGATAGATAGATAGATAGATAGATAGATAGATAGATAGATAGATAGATAGATAGATAGATAGATAGATAGATAGATAGATATAGATAGATAGATAGATAGATAGATAGATAGATAGATAGATAGATAGATAGATAGATAGATAGATAGATTATGACTATTATAATTTTATGAAAATTCACTAAACAAATTTGTATTCTTTTTCATAGATGAATCGTACGATATACTGCACATTCAAGACATTGGCATCAGCTCACCCTACGAAGAAATCTACCAATACGATTTGTCTTCACAATCAGCCTATGGACAAAGACCATCTCAAATTTCAAGTAACCAATAAAATTATATAATATTAATGACTATTGTGAGCTACGGTCACCAAAACTTTACACAGGAATAAGGAAATATGCTGTATAATGTGAAAAGCGAAGAAATCTAAAAAAAAAAAAAAAGAAATCACAATTAGACAAATATCAAATACGCCTTTTTGTTCCCGATTTAAGATTATATTAGCTTAAAGGCAATTTAGGGCGCTTGTCTTTATCTTAATGTTAAACTTGTCACTTCTTTTTTATTTATTTTCTTTACCATTTTGTAAGTACCGTAGAAGTTTATAACAAATATTTTATAAAAGCTACGTATTTTGTGTTCCAGTAACTATTTTATTATATTGCATTGTCAGTTGTTGTTTTTTATATACACGCACATTCACTTCAATATGAATGATGCTGCTTTCCTTTAAAAAAACAAACAAACATTATAACTGACATTTACTTTAGTTTGCATTGAATCAGGGCATGATTGCGAAGAAATATGTTCTATTTTCTCATGCGATACAACAATAACATTTTATAATTAAATAAGGTTTTAAATTAACAATAATAGCAAGCATATGTGCACTGAGTATTCGTGGTACTTTGTAGTATTTAAGGTTTATTCCTATTCAAATAACCATTTTTTCGTTTCAGAAAATATCGTGTATATTGATGCGTGCATGCTTTCTTTTTGTCTCAGACCCTGACTATGAGAACAGGATCACAACTGATGAATCTGTTTAAATCTACAAATCAATATGTCCAGTATATTTTTTAGAAGTGAAAGTATTACATTATCTGAGATATTTGTTGCTTTATTTTATAACCGACTTTTCAATATTTTTCATAATTTATGAATTAATTCTCTTTCGAACAAGATTTGAATTTCTTCTTAGGTCATTATTTGCTATGATTTTTTCCTAAATAAATAAACTAACAAAAAATAAACAAACATATACATATATCTATAAATTTCAAGCGTTCAGACTCCGTATAAATATATAAGATCTATAGGTAAATTAATTATTTGAAGAGTGCGCATGTTTGTATAAATGTTTGAGAAAGAGTGCACAATAAAACATGTACTACCTTTTCGAAGATTGTAATAGTATACGCACAATATGTTTTAAGTGTGTTTGGCCTCATAATCCTAACACAGATGTTTATGACAGATATTCAGTATTTCTACATTAATATTGAATTTAAAGAAATATATTATTGACGATTGTATAATATTCAATGTTAGTTTTTTAGAAACTGTTATGCAGTAATTTCAATATATGGCACTAGTGTCTTCTATCTCAGTATTCACATATTTGCTATTTTTATGCTTTTAAACATTTTAATCACATATTGAAAATAGTATTTTTGGGTAGTACATGTATTTAGATGTGATGATAGAACACGTATTCCTAAAATGTATTTAAGATTTTTGTCACTCTATAATAAAAATGATATATGTATATTAGTCTTCTAACTTAAATAAGTTTATATATATTTTTTTAATTTCTTGTCCATAATTCTTTCATTTAAGTTTATAATGTGCTCTACTTTACGATTTTCAGTCAACAATAACATTGTATATAAGGTTATGTTCTCTTGCTATCAGTTTTCGTTTCATATATTGAAATATAACATACACTGACTTTAATGATAGTAGCAGAATTTGACTGCGGGCATATACAAAAATATCTATATACTGACACTGTTCAGAAGTACAAACATATTTTATTTACAATAAATCGGTGACACCTCTCTCGGCCCACTTCACTCCTTATGATTATTATATATTAATTTACAACAACATATAACTAATTACAAGTGATCTTCTTGGCAAATGTGTGCCTCATCGGGGCGAGGACATAGATGGATTCTCTCTATCATTAATTATACTACGCGATACCCTGAGGCGGTTGTGCTTAGCTCCGTTAGTATCGTGCCAGTAACAAATGCACTGTTCACCATTTTCTCACTTGTAGGATTTCCGGAAGAAATCTTGTCCAATAGTTGGACTCAATTCACGAGCGAGTTAATGAAATATATTAATCAACTATTGAGAGTAAAGCAGTTTATAACTACTCCCTACCATTTTAAGTGTAGTAGAAAATCTAAATGATGCTCTTAGTCCTTGAGAAAAATGTTTGTGCAAAGACCATATGATTAGGATATGTATTTGACATTTTTGTTTGTATTGCGTGAAGTACCTCAAGATTGTGACCCACTTTTTGCCCTTCAAATTCTTATATGTTAGAACCATTATGAACCCATATCTATATTACGATAATATTGGACAGAGAATGGGCTAACACAATATGTAAAAAGCACTTATTAATATCTGATCGAACTTGTGAATCGTATTGATACTTTATGTCAGATAGCTGCCGATAATATACACAAAAGTAAAACTAGACAAGCACGTCTGTGCAATCATGAAACGAAAGCATCCAACACTGAAGTCGGTACGCGGGTGTTGTTGTTACCTGTGCACCACAATAAATAATTGGTATCATGGCAAAGACCTTATGAAGTTGTCGAGAAACTGAGTGGATACAATTTCCAAATTCAGTTGGATCAAAAACAAAAACGTGTTTCATGATATTCTGATGAAAGCGTATAAAGAATGTCTGAATAACATTGTCATTATTATTGTAATAGAGAATGATGCTATCTATGTATCCGATGCCGAATCCATACCAAATCCAGGTCCAACAGATGTTGAAACCTTTGATGACATTATTTTAAATCCAGAATTTTCGGACTCTGAAGCTCATGAGTTAGGGGGAGTGGTCAAAGAAACTCACGATGTTATCACTGATAAACCAGGAAAAACTAGTCTGTGCAAATTCACTGTCACACTTTGGGATCATAATCCGATCCACAAAAAAATGTATGTTGTACCCTATTTTAAATGGGATACTGTAAAACAGTAATTTGACACTATGTTAGCCTTATGTATGATTGAGAAGGCGGAGTTCCCATATAGCTCTTATGTAGTCCAAGTTAAAAGGAAAAATGGCACACAGTATTTTGTATGGACTACAGACAGCTGAACAAGTTGATTGTTTTTTCATCTGAACCATAGCAACCTTTTGCTCAGCTCAGTAGATCAAACTATTTTATTCTAAATTAGATGTACAGTGGAAGTTATCAAAAACACCAATAATGTATGGACCGAGTATTTGTCCAGAGCAGTAGAAATGGCTTATGTAGCCCACACCCATCTAGAAATTTACCTGAGTGTTCCATATAGTCAATCTAAATTAACCAATCAAAGCACACCTCAGATGCTTAAATGAATGCACCAGAATCTTACCTGTAAATGATTAGTAGAATGCAGCTTATCAGAAAATCAATACACATTTTGGCTCCTAGTCTTAATAACTTAGAATCTTATTACTATCCCTCATTGCCTGTTATCACCACAGCAGGAAACCATCTTTTTTATATATTACTGCTGACGGTATGTGATTTTGCTTGCCTAACTAAGAATGTATTTATGTTTATCTCTTGACATTAACTGTATTTTTATTGTTATATTTTGTCTACAATATTAAAATGTATGATGACCAAGTAAGTAAAAGTGTTCTGTCAGAAAATACGAGGGTGAATTCTTAGGCCCATGTGTATTTTACTGTCTGATCAGCAATTTATTCAAGAACATATCTGAGACCATCTCTGAGATGTTGTTCGATGAGTGTTGAGCCAGAAAAGGACCACTTTATCTTGGGTGTTAACTTTGACAATTATTGCTCCATGAAGCAACATCAGGGCAGAATGGCTCATGTGCCAAGGACCGGTTCACAGTGGACCATATGCGTATCTGCAAATGACATTCACTGGGTGTATATATGGCATTTCAGGTAAATCTAAAGTTACGTGTTTATAAAGTCAACATCTGCATAACTTCAGTCAAGATACAACCAAATTCACTTGATTTCAATGTATCATAACTCTCGAATTGGAGATAAAACATTTTGCATCAGTATAATTATAAATCGGTCATTATTAATTGTTCCATTTGCTTTCACAATTTATTTTATTTTGTTGGGCAGAGTAAACTGGCATACCTTGCATGCATTATAGATATGATAAACATAAGTAGGACGTGAAAGATGGCTGACTGGTATATTTTCTTATTTCTCTTAGCAAATTCGTCATTAATGTTATCATTAATTGGTGAAGCATGAATAAACAGTTTTTCATCAAGAAACGAAACGAAATTCGCCAAGTTTTAGATGTTTCCTTCAGGAGGAGTATTATGCAATGCTTGATCCATCTCGCACGGTTGTTTCTTTTTTCTACATGTTCACTATTACTGTATTTTATGATACACAATTAACTAAAAAGTTTGTTTCACGCACAATACTTTAAAATGTAAATTTTAATTAGGCATGCTATAATAGAGTACAGCGTATCCATGGCATATTTCAGTACATTCAGTCCAGCAACATTAATCTCTACCCATAAGCTCTACAATATAAATTTGCCTTTCATATCTTATTATCAATTCTATGTCAGATCATTGGCGCGGTAAAATTATACCATACAAACCCGCATTTGTTCTATAACGGTGTCATTGGATTGTCAACCGTCCTCGTTTACTTCTTATAAACTAGACTGACTATTACGCCTGTCTCTTCCAAACTTCAGAGACAGTGTATAACACGCAGCAGTATATATATATAATGCCATTATGATTCAGTTACTGTCGTTCATCAAAGTTTACCAATGTTTTTATGTCTTTAGAAGATAAAAACAATTTATTAACATAATCTAGTGATAATTTTGTAAGGGTTCCACCGTAAACATCGCTTTTCAAATTTATATCGTACCTACGTAATCAAATTATTCTGTCTCAAAACAGAAAAAAATATTATATTAACATTCAGTCTTTCCAGCCCACACGACTGTTAAAATACATATATCATTCGACTGACCAAAATAGAACATTCATGCTTTACTTTAATGTATTTTTGCTTCTCTCTATTTTTCACCATTTGATTATATGTGTTTCTAATGTTAACGTGACCCGACCTTGGGCACTTCTTTTGATGATATTTGGTAATACCTGCGTTGTTTTGCTTAATGATGTAACCCACACCAATTACAAGCGGATGAGTAATTTTTCTGACTAATAGCCTCACAGTTGCTCATAATAATTTTATCCAATGGGGATGGACCAAAAGTTACTTTGTTAAAGAAAGTTCTAATTCTAATCACTTTGATTTTTGACGTAACTCAAGTACGGTCACAAAAGGCAATTGTTAGCTTATTGTAAGTTAACTAACTGACTGATAACAAAATATTGGACTTATTATATTATTATATTATTAATATTTCGTACGTTTCACTATTGATCTATGGTTTAAATAGAAGAATGTTTTCTGTAATTGAACCATTATTTCTATTAAATTTGATTATAGTGTATGTTATACATGTGAATTTTGATCCATGCTATATTTCGTATGTTGTGTGTATCACGCTAACGAATATTGTTGCAGGATTTGTAATTTGAGAATGTGTATAGAAGAGAAAGGAGTTTAGATATGATATATGCCTGAAACATTCTGCTACCTTTAATTTAACCTTTGCATGAGCATGCCTGTTGATGCTTTTGATGTTTTGTCACCTTATCTCTGCTTCGGACTACTGTGACTACTGTATTCTGCAGCATCACTTTGGTGTGTGTATCCAGCATTGTCATTGAAAGTATCAGTAAATTTGTTACTGCAAACTGAAATTTCAGTTTGGTCTGGAGAATTCACGAACATATATTTTAACGTTCCTTGTGGTGTCCTTGAGTAACGCACATGAAAATTCGAGATCACTCCTAGAAAATGCTTTGATAGTGCATTCGAAGTTCTGAATGATTCTCCATCGTGAGCGCAGCAACTATTTAAGAACAGTTGTGTAATGTGCCTAGAAGGGGAATGTCGGACCTGTCATCTATTAAGAAAGAAAGTCACTTGTTGCAAACCGTGTGATTGTGAACACGTGACATAATTATCTCTCTGAAACTCCACTCTCATTTCTATGATGAAACCGTATCTGTGCGTTCATTTGACTGCTGATGTTTATGCTAGGGCAACTGAATGATTATCTAACATTCAATCAAACATTGTTGTGAAGTAATGTAAATGTCAATGGTATTTTGATTATATTCTTTTGACGTATATTTGATTGTTGATTTAATAAATGTATTGCTAAATATATTAATCTTCGTACACATATATTAAAAACTTATGTTGGTGTAATAGCTGGTTGGGTGGGGCGCGTTCAATATAAATTAAAGACATATTTTTATTACTCGTTTAGTAAGAAATTTCCACTGCAGAAACATTTTATTTTATTATTGTGTGAAGAGTAGTATAATCCGCCAAGACATTTCGGTCTTGTGGGAGAGTTATTAATAACTATAAATTAAGATTCCCAATCACTTGTAATTAGTTATGTGTTGTTCGTTAATAAATAGTAATCATAACGAGTGAAGGGTGCCCAGAGGTATCACAGCATGTATGCATTTATACATGCATATATAAAAAGAACTTGCAGTGTAAATTACGTTGTGCGTTTTAATTGTCTATACACACACTTCTCCAGGGTATAAGAAAGATTTAGTCGTGTTAAAGTCAGAAATATCTGTTGGACAATATAAAGAATGGTAGCTTTTCTGAAACGTCTTCTTAAAACTGGCCTGCATATGCGATCTCGTTGTTGATCAGCATTAGGCTTTAACTTCCTTGTAAGTATACACCTCGTACTTCCTGCTTGTCTACAATTCTCGAAATACAGGTATCTGGTGGCACTCGTGTACACTTAGTAAAATGTTTACTTAGTTTATCTAAACGTCAATTACGAACACAGGAGAACTGACAAGTGTTTTTATATCATCTACTTTTCTGTAATATATCTAGTGTGCTACCATGCATACAACAAACGACTGAAAATTAAATATATAATTTGCAGTATATTTAATGACACTGCGTAAAATATGAGTGTTAATCAATATGTTCCCGGGTAACACTTAACAAGTAATAAATACGTAATTTTACAATTTTCTCCAATCAGCGCATGGACATGAAAGCAGTGATTTATTATAATTATACTGAGTGACGACGATATTTGTGTGTGTGTGTGTGTGTCTGGTTTAACAGCACTGCAATACAGATTGTAACAAGAGTAACATAGTACAAAGAGAACGGTAGCAAACAATAAGCGCACACATTTACAAGCATGCGGGTGTGTGGTGGTGAAGGTAGTGGTGGTGGGTGGCTACGAATGATGGGAGCTGTCCTATAACCAGAGAGCAAAACTGCTATTTAGACCTTACTAGATTGGCAGTTACTTTCTAATTTACATCCCAGGTCAGTGGTAATCATGACCCGAGGGTGGAGAACATAATTTGTTGTTAAGTGGTGCAATAAATATGTTAAAATGATTTAGTGAAGTTTAGTTTGTAAATTGAAGTCTTCGTGAACATAAGAATGAGGGCGGGGGGTCTAACTAAACATTTATATTATTTAATGTGTTGTTTGTATAGTTTGCCACGAGTTGTTTAACTAATTGAACAATTAGTGTAATGCTGAGTGAAAAGAAAGCAACGGAATTAACAAAACATAATAATTAAGTCTCAACAATTCACCTACTAACTGGTCTTTATAAATCAGCTTTATTGTTTAGATTATTTATCATCAGCTATGAATAAATCGTATCTTTTAAAATAACTAAAAGTGCGTTTCCACGTTCGATAGTTTAAATTAAATTTAAATTTAAATTTGGACAATTTTCTAAGGAATAAAAAGTGTATACGATTATTCTTTCCCAGTGAGAACAATATACTATCATTCCTTAGTTGAAACTCCATTTTTATAGCAATGTCATTTTCAAGCCGATTAGAAACTAACCATTATTAATGTTATTACCACTACGAATGCCACATTAATTTTATAACAATGAAACAAATATCACCGGAATTCAAGTCAAAGTGGAGTAATATGCGATCTAGTCGATCTAAATATGCACATCAAAACTATAGTTCTAGGTTATTAACTTTTAGTCCAAGAATAATTATGAACACCCTATTGTTGTAGTTCTGTTCACTGTAATAGGGAGACTGTAGAAAATTATGAATTGGCCGAAAATGTTTATTCAAGATGCATCTAAGGACTGTTTAAGTAAATATAGTTATGTTGCAATTAGTTCCGCAGCACATAGCTAATTGATTGGACTAACATAAGCACTCTCCTATACTTGCTCATTTCCAACATCTTCATCTAATTCGGGTGTAAAGCTGAGCGTATTCTATTGTAGCTACCCTTTATCGGTTTTTTTAAATCAGTGATGAAACAGATATAGCAATTCTTACATGAAATCACATTCAGAAAGCACTATTCTGACAATAAGCATTCTACAGTTAAAATATATGATGATCTATGGAGTCTTTAACATTTTATCCTGTTGCAAATGGTATTATTTATAAATGATATCATTGTAGCGTCATTGGCCATACGCTATTTAAATGATAGTTGAAATTATTTATTATCCACCCACTAATATTAGATAAATGGCATGCCTATTGTTTAAGACAGTGCAGGGAACTGCGAGAAAGAAAGAGTGCGATCAAGGTAAGCACTTTCATCATTGTGAACGCTTTCCTGATTTCAACAGTTATACAATATTGACACAATAGATGCAGTTTTCAATCAATACTCATTATCTTTAACACATTCACCATCTTCATGATATTTCGCTAGAATACAGATGTATATTGCACTGCGCATTATCGTTATCATAACCCCTTATAGCGCGTTTAACAATTCTGTATTTATCTAACATTCCTCACACATTAAATTGTTAATTACAATCTTTCTGTCTCACTGTGCCTTAATTTTGTGTCTGCTGTATTTACCATCTAATGTACCCTCAGTTCTGTCAATAATAACACTAGTTATACTTTTAAGTTGGACGAAATATTTACTTAAAGGAAAGACACGCTAAATTGTAAATGAATCAAATAACGTCAGCTCAACATAAAACTATCATTTATGAGGGTACCTGTAAAAGTATAATCTATAAAAGTGTCACGGTTTGGCAGCTGTTTTCATCGCACTTCACAACGAACACGGAAAGGTCGTTTGAAACATTTCGATCCATTCTATAAATAAAACTTCCTTGTTCGAGATTTGTTCAGATGAGGTTTAACAGTGCAGGAAAACCTTTAGAATGTTTTTCGAGTCACAGGCAAAGTGTAGACTGTAATCTAGTGTGTTTGCACTCAAGCACGTTTCCCTTATTGATCTCAATACGTTCTTTGTATACTACAAGGAAGGAAAGTTAAGTGCATTTATCTGTCGTTTAATTTCATTCCGACATGGTTTTGCCATAACGCAATACAAGTCTATTAAGATGTCATAGCAACAATACTCAAGAAGGAAGGAACGGTTGTGCCCGCAATAAGATGCAAGAACAATTTGTAGCTGCTTAAATGTTTGTCTTTAATGTTGCGGAAGAGTGGTGTCTTCTGGAGAATTATTAATAACATAAATTAAGATATTCTTCACTTGTAAAGATTTATGGGTGATTAAATAATGATAGTAATCATAACCAGTAACTAGTGTGATGTAGGCGTCACAGAAGGATACTAGGTTACGTGTTTTGATTGCGAATAACACAATGACTACTGGTCGATATTCTTCTCAATATATCCACAAATTCTATCATTTGATCAAATTAAATGAAAATAGTAAGCATTTCCATGTATTGTATTGACATTTTTCGATAAATCTCTCAAAAATAACATTATCAGTGAATATGCATGTGTTGGGAGCATATTTATGAACCATGTTTATTTATGGGCGGTGTGGCGCTATAGTACGTTCTGCCCCTATTATGATTATTATTATGAATTCCTTTATCACTTAATAAACATAATCACTTATCAGTGTTTAAATTTTGTTTCCAACACGAATTCCCCACTCACACCACTATAAGTAACGTACTACCGACACATAATATATCTATTCTCAGGTAGAACTTCCTACTTAAGGAGCAATGTAATTTATAAACTTACTAACATTCATCCAATCATTGACTCGTCACGCCCCCATCCACCCACTGACATGTATCAATTAACAAGCGTAAGAAGGAATTTGCAAAATTAAAGATTTATTATAAAAATATAACATTATCATAAATAGATACAAATAAGTTTTGAAACAGTCACGTATTTACACTACTACTTAAATATTCAAGTTTCTTTTCATCGTCAATCAATATTAAATGTATCAAGTTTCTTCTCATACACAATCAATATTTGACAATGACTATTTTGATGGAACAATACCTAATCAAATTTCCCAATATTCTATCATAGAAACGGAAAAGAGAAAGATAAGAGGTAATAAACTGATTTCATGACCTGTTCTATTGGGCTACCATATACTGCATTTTAGAAAAACGCGTGGAAAGTTTATAACAGATGATAGAACACCAGGGTCTACTTCACTCATGTACAAGGTCTGCTGAGCACTCTGGGATATCCTGGAAATGGGATCACGATGATAACAGTCATCTCTGCTCTCAACATCCTGGGATTCCATGGTAGACACTAACTCGACAAGATGACTCATACTTCAATTCCAGAAATATCTCAAGACGAAAAATCGTCAACAAGAAGCCAAAAGCCAAAAGAGAAAGCAGAAAGGCAGTTGACGATGAATCCAACCCAAGATGGAGTAACTTCATCAAGACCAAAAATGAAATCAGAAGGTGTGATGCTAAGAAATCACTCTTCCTTAATTAAGTCCTAAGTGTTGATAGGCATTTAATATTTCCCACGCTCTTTACGATCTAAAGCCGACGGAAAGAAGTGATTTCCGGGTCGAGCTGTTAAAATGTGTAATCACTGAGCGCGGCTGACTGTACAAATGACTGACAGTAGAAGGGAGAGGACTTCAGATCAGACTGTTAAATTACATCCATTGCATTGATCAGGCATCTGGAAGGGAACAAGGGAAGGGTGCACTGATGGCTCCTTTGAAGTAGGATAGGTCTCGCTCAGAAGTGGAGGGAGCATTGCATGGATGAAGAGTGCGGGTGTAAAGGTGTTAATGAACGATTCCATTTAATTGACACATGTGTTAATAAATACTCAGTCAAACCTTTTTATAATTACTTGTGACAAAATACTTTCAGAATCCAGTAGCAGGCAGCCATTAGCCAGTGGTAAGATGTCTGATCAATAATGCGATAATGGAACAATTTTTATTAAATTTATTGTTCCTGTATTTATTTGATATATGTTAGATTTTTTATTGATTCATTAATATGTGTAATTAATTTTGGAAATTATGTATTGATGAATGAAGCATGTAAGAGTGCTAAACAATTCTCTTGCAGACATGTAAGTTGAATGACTAGAGAGAGAATGAGAGATAGATGGAATAATTATATATTTGAGTCTATGCACCACATTCCAAAGTTGTTGCAGGGCATATCTTCATTCATTCTTTTTAGCTATAGTTCCACATTCATCTGTCATGGTCTTGGTCTTGCTGGCGTCCTTGATGCAGAGCCTGTGATGTGTGTTGCATGTTGAGAGAGGCTTCTGTAATCAATCATCAGCTGATGTCTACCATGGAATCCCAGGTGAGAAACAGAGACAACAACTGCCATTGCTGTCTTATTTCCAGACAATCCTATTGTGCTAAACAGACTGTGTAAACGAGTGAAGAGGACACTGGTGTTGTGCAGACTAATAACTTCTTCATACATTTTCTCTATGATACTGCATATATAGATCAGGTTATGAACTCAATTATCTCTAACTTTTTTTCCAAACTCTTGATAGAATCATAACTCTGATTAGAGATTGTTCCTCAGATAGTCAATGTAGAATATTGATTGCATATGAGGAAAGACTGAAGAACACTTGAACATTTAATGTAAATAAATATGTGAACTGTTTCAAACCTAGTTGAATTTTATGATATATATATATATATATATATATATATATATATATATATATATTTATTTTTAATAAATCTTTTATCTTTTGTTATGTCCTTCCTATGCATGTACATTGATGCATAACTGGAGTAGTTAGTGGGTGGATGGTGGTTCATGAATTATTTTTTTTGAATGAAAGTTAGTTAATATTGTGAATGTAGGAAGTTCCACCTGCGAACAGAGACTTATGTGTTGGTAGTGCATAACTTATGTAGTGGGGAATTCATGTTAGAAACGAATCCCAACTTTAACCACTGATAAGTGATTATGTTATTAAATGATAAAGGAATTCATAGATAATAACATAATAGAGGTCAAATGCACTATAGTGGCCACAGAAGGCATGCCTTGAAAAAAACATTCAAACATGCTGATTTTAATTCAGTACATAATTTCCTATACTCTCTCTCTCAATTTCTCTCAAGTCACTCAACTTACGTGTCTGCAAAAGAATTGTTAGCCCTCATACATACTTCATTCACTAATATGTCATTTCTAACATATACATATCAATAAATCAAACTATACGATGTCAATGTATGAACAATAATTTTAACATACAAATTATCCTAAGTTCATTCTTGCATTATTGATCAGATAACTCACCACGGGCTTGCAATTACCTTTTGAACTGAACTTTGAATATTTGTAGCAAGTGTTGCAAAATAAGGTCTGATTGGGTATTTATAAGCTTCACATGTCAACTAACTGGAACCATTCATTCACCCCTATCAACCACTATGTTCATCATTCACAACTGTATACTTCCAACTGGACTCATCTACTTCAATCAGATGCCACCAATGTCCCCCTCCAGTCACTGTCAGTCAGTCAGTCAATTGCACTTAGCAGTTACACATTTAAATTCCTGAGTCAGAAATTGTCCTTCCACCAGGCTTAGGCTCACAATGCAGCATGAAATTTAAGTGGCTATTAACACATCTATGTTAATCTCTTTATGTTAGACAAGAGTGTTTTTTCCGAGCACCACAGGTGGCAAGTATTGTAACTGTGTGGGAAAAGTTCTTTTCTCAGTGTCCTTCATTATTGTGTAGTCTTGAGGAACAAATGAAATCATTTTACTAAGGACACATTATTGTTTATTATATTTATTTATATCATATCCTAATTAATTCATTTGAACACCCACTTATTGGACGTGGGTGGGGGCAAGCCACAAATTTGTTGAATGTGTTTTATTTAATTGAATGTGTAACCGAAGAGTAGCTGTAGCTGGGATTGATAATGATTGAAAAATAATCTATTCGCCGTGTGTTACTGGTAATATTAATATTGATAGCTTAAACCAATATCTTTAAATGATTGATTAATGAACTAACAGGATCGTAGGCAAATCCCACACATAGCAAAAAGTATGGATTTCAACATGCTTACGTTTGTGATTCTCATTGCAAGGAGGGAATTAATGACATTCTCTTATGCTATATGACAGAAACAACATATGTGGATAGTAAAACGATGTGAAACTATGAATATGTGATAGTGTTATTGAATGTAGAAATATGATTGATTCTGCACTTTTAAAAGAAACTGAGTTGATCTCAATATACAGTGGTAGTTATCTAAGTCAGCATTTCCCCAGTTCCATGAATTTCGTGAAATGCATAATCAAATATAAATAGAATCGAACATAATAAATATAACGATGAATTAGATAGATAGATAGATAGATAGATAGATAGATAGATAGATAGATAGATAGATAGATAGATAGATAGATAGATAGATAGATAGATAGATAGATAGATAGATAGATAGATAGATAGATAGATAGATAGATAGATAGATAGATAGATAGATAGATAGATAGATAGATAGATAGATAGATAGATAGATAGATAGATAGATAGATAGATAGATAGATAGATAGATAGATAGATAGATAGATAGATAGATAGATAGATAGATAGATAGATAGATAGATAGATAGATAGATAGATAGATGCGTTCATATATATGCGCAGTATGCGTTCTAATACAGGGTTAATAGTTATGATCATTATTATTATTATATATGGCTGAATAAACTGTAGCGTCCACAAATGTGACAGCTAAGCATTGAATTAGTGCATAACCAGGAAGTAGATTTATAGATGACAGTGGGATTATCAATAGCGTTTCGTTTGTGAATACGTTCTTCCTTGTAGTTGTCCTTCGTACCCTGCGCTTATAACCTAAATAGTTCAATGACAGATTAAATATAGCCTGCTGCCAAGTATTCAGGAAGTGTGCGAGGTTCGTGTTATAGTCCAACATTTGTGTGACTTTACAAGACGTAGTTATAAATAATTGTCGGCCATATCGTTGTGTGTCTGTCTCAATAATAAATATTGCAAGAATCAATATTAAAATTCATACCTAGCATGCAAGACATTAAAGTCTAAACATGTTTAACATACACCTTTCATTTATTAACGTAAACATAAAGTTGTCTTAAAAAAAAACATAAGTGTATTTTCACTAGTACAAGCCGGGATTGCAATAATGAAATATTATACCGAGGGAGAAAAAAGAATACACTATTCCATTAATATTTTGCAAAGAAATATATAGCAGAAACAAATCACCACAATATATTATCTAGAATATAATCTGGGACATATTTTCATTCAAGTTTCAGTTTTATTCTCTAGTTTTCCGTGGTCTAAGATTTCAAGTAACTTAATCAGTAAATTGGCAAAGAGTAAGCTCTTTGCGTGTTTTACCAAATCTGTCAGAACAACCGCGGTTGAATGCATCAAGTTACGGCAACACGCAAGGTTAATGTTAACCTATCCGAAATGCTGTACGTCCTGGTCTGCTATCTCAATAGACCTTTGTTCGCTGTGTAGGTTTTTATGACTACACAGTACTGTTTCCGTGAATCTTCCTCGCACAATAATTAAATATTTTTAGAATTACGGGAAATAATAGTACACGTCGACTCAAGCTGCGAATCCTGTAAAGAATCAGCTGCCAAATCGTTTTTTTTTAATTCTCCATTTTATTTTGTTGACAGGGTAGTCATAACATTCAAACGGATTTTCACCTAGTTACAATGAAATGCGTGAATGGAAATTATTTTCATAGCTTTTATATTTAGCGACAGAAATATCAGTGCAATAGTATACAGTCAGATTGTTATTTAAAAATAAAAGAGATATAGCACAAAATGGTTTTACTTCGATTTGCAGGTAGTTTAGTCTACGCAAGAAAATAAATCGTTCATCTTCTAATCAGTAGTATAAAAAAGGAGTGACTGAAAGGAAAAGGACAATTTAGTAATTTAAATTAAAAGAAATTAAATTGTTTATCTTACGAAACAGTTACATACAAATTTAATAATAATATTTTAGGAAAAAACATTGCATAACAATTCAAATTAATTTTTAAAAATTATATCTACATCATGTGAAGGAGAAAGGTGGGCATTAAGTGACAAAATATGTCCACATCGTGTAGACCCGTCTTCAAGCACACATTAGTTACTTATATAATCGCTATCAAACATGCAATATATGCACACTATTTACGTCCCTACTCTCCTTCTCTCTATTATTAAATGCTTCATCCCCTCTTCTTAATCTTGATTGGTTTATTTGTTAATTAAGGTACATATAATTGTGCATAAAGTAATTCTCAATAATTCTAAAAACACGAACTGCGATTGATCATGTGCGAATATTAAGAGGTGTTTAATGTACGTACACATATATGCATATATATTTTTTTATATTATTGTTTATATTTTTATAAACAATTTTTATTTGAATATAGGATTTTACTTTCAACATTTATCTGAAGAGATAACGTCATGACAGAAGTGATTTTGAAATTCATATTTTTTCTTATTGTTGTTCTCTCTAAACAATGAATGTTAGTACTGTTATATTAATCAAGTGTGTGCTATGATATGACAATCTTTGTTTATAATTAATATATGATAGTTTATAAACTTTAAAATTAAAACTGTGCTTAATTGTACTATAACATATTCCAAGCATAAACCGCAGTTATATAATCATCGCATCGACAGAAACCAGTAAATTATTTTTTTAAAGAAATCCGTGGACGAGGGGAAACTACTATATATGTTCTGCTCTTAACTACGTCACCCTCGTTTCGTTTTTTCCTTCATTTGTCCTGAACACACAGTTTCAAGTAGCATGACCAGCCAAGCGTAAAGGAAAAATCATTATATACTAGACTGGCAAGGCAAGTACACCGATTTACACAGGTCACGACAACAACGCGATGGTATAATTAGCCTTCGTGTACTATAATCCTGATCTGCTTGCTGGAACTGCATACACGTTTTGGAACGTTGCATGCATGAACAGTTCTAATTGTGTCATGCATTACTCACATTCAAACAATGAATGTGTTTAAGGAAATATTAAAACGGCTACTTGAATTGCGGATCCTTATATTTATTGTTTCATCTCATGAATACTATTTTTTTCTAAAATGTAAACATTCATCTTGACCATAATCTTTGCATAACTGCAGAAAATGCGGCAATGAAGGAAATAATATTAATGTTATATTTAGTGACAATAGTACCAGGGTTGTTAGTACTCAGAGATGCTCTTAATTAAGGAGTAATAGCACCAAATTGTTGCACTTCGACCTGCAGACATGTCATTGCTAATCTGCTCTGTAATATACATAGAACATAAATATAAGATCGATTCTAATGTTAAAATGATGATAAATTTAATCAGATTTATACCAATCCATTCACGTAATGAATCTATAATATTTGAGGTTTCAGCTTGCTGAAAGCAACATTTAGATGGTCTATTTAATGTAGCAAGACAAAATAATGTGGACAGCCAAAGAGTCATCTGACAAGATAAATATTGCATTTGACAAACAGTATAATGTATCTGATGACCTGTATGTTTGGTTATTGTGTAACGTGCTACCATGCATTCCTTCTTATCAAGTTATTTTTGCTAAAGTTAGAAATAAAGAATTTGTTATTTAAGAAACTCCAAGCTTTGGAAACAACAAAAAGGTAATGTCTGACTAATTACCAAATATTATATATTATATTATTTGTACAATAAATGTAATGATTAGGAAATAAAATGTACTTTATCCCTCTGCATGTTCGATCGCACTTTTGATACCTGATAGGGATCAGATGAGGTTATTTCCCTTCCTATATAAGCAAGAGGTATTGCTCTCATCGCACAGAGTATACCTTTCTGTTCTATGCCTTCAAGTTCAAGAGTATTTCTTCTAAATAATTAAATTAAATCTGTTACACCTCTCTGGGCACCCTTCATTCGTTGTTGTTATTATTTATTAATTAACAACACATAATTAATTACACGTGATCACAAATCTGAATTTAGAGTTATTAATAATTCTCACCAAAGACCAAATTACTATCACTTGGCGGATGATAAAGTTGTCGTAAAACTCTACTATTTACACATTAATAAGTTACACGTCTCTCTTCTGCATGTTTCTGAGGGTGGAGGTTTCTTACTAAGCGATTAAGAAAAATCCGTATTTTATTTAATGAGCCCCCATCCACCCACTATTATCCTAACATAAATTTTAACATATGTGCATGAAGGTTAATAAATTTAACCATAATTTAATTTATTAAATCAAGAATCAAATATGAAACATATGAATACAATCAAACAAGCATTGACTTTTACATCACAACAATGTTCGCTTAACGTTAGACATTCAGTTTATCATAGCATGGACATCTGCAGTCAAATTCACACACACACACACACACACACACACACACACACACACACACACACACACACACACACACACACACACACACACACACACACACACACACACACAGTAATTGTCTTTCTTATATAGGTGATGGTCCAATGTACCCTTTCTAGGCTCGTTACACAAATATTCCAGAATCTTCGAAGTGCTCATAAAACATGCAGTAAAGAACCATCCAGAATCCCGTATGCGCTATGAAGCACATCAGGAGGAATGCTCAAAAGTAATCTTTGTCTGTGCTACAAAACTCACCACGAGGAATGTTCAAGAAAGTTTCGTGAATTCTAGAGACAAATTCAAGTTTCAATTTTCGCCATATTGGCTTTCGAATGGAAGTCACAGGAATAAGACAGACGTTTTACTGTTGCACACTACTTTCTTAGGTGGAAACTTCCTACTAAAGGAGTAATAAAAGTATATCTTTATTTATATTTATCAAACCCACATCCACCCACTATTATTCCACATTATAGGTTAATAATGTGTGCAATAATATTAATAAATGTATAAATCAATTTATTACATAAACAATCAAATGTACATATATACAAATGCAATACGAAAGTTATGTAACATCAATATTCCATGAAACAACGTTCAAGTAATTTAAATAATTATTCAGTATATTCTAACAAATAATTCAGCAGTCAGATTAGTATCAACATAAATCACAGGGCTATTCTTATCATAGAGAAAATTTATTTATAGAGTGATATGATAACAGTTTGTACATAACCTGTTCAGTGACAAGCTGCAACAGTCCTTTGCACGCTTTCGTAGCAATGTCACATGTTTACTGTTCAATTTAGGCACACATTCGCCCTATTAGCTTCTTGAGTGGACAATCATAGTAATGAAATTGTAAATTTCCTTTCGCTAGAAAATTCCACAATGGATTTGGACACACTGATTCACACAAACAGGGTGCAGTAAATTAACACAACTGCTACACTATAGGATATAAATTTATCGAATCCACCACACATTCATAAAAAATCCGCATGTTCCTTTCTTAAACATCAAATCAGAGAGCAAGTTCCAAGCTTAGCCATATTTATTCTCCATTCTTTCTTACAATCATTCTCAACTTAATATTCCTGCAACAGTATTTATTAGCTGGATTCATCTGCAACATAATAAATATGACACAATCAATATGAATGCGTTTCTGCTAGAAAAAATGTCACAAACAAGTATCATTCTTTACATCTGTAGAAATCATAGTCTTTTCACATAATGCATCTTTACATTAGATTACAAATATAATATATCAATAGTAAAATGTATGAAATATTCCTAAATCCAATCTCTTTCAAGCAATCAATTAACTCACCATAAGCTAACGATTGCCTTTCATGATTAGACTTGAGTTTCATCAAAATCAAAGTGATTAGAATATATAATTATAATGTTCTGCAACAGATAAGATTTTGTCTCTATCCATTGGCTAGTTCATTATTAGCAAACTTTATGCATCCACTCTGGACTGGCTTGAATTACATCAGCAAGCCCTTGCATATTCTTTATGTTGTTATTTAACTCTGGTACTTACACAAATATTGTCATATTCAGTACTCGAAGGTCATGTCACTTTGACATTTAACGAAATACATAATAATTAATTTATCAAATGGGGACAAGCAAATTTACTCTGCTACAGTTAGTACATCTTTAGCTGCCAAATTCTCATGAATGAGGTTTTGAGGTTAGTCATTAGATAGTTCGCTGCATAGTGCACAGACACGCGTACTGAAGTCTTGTTTGTAACAAGTTGCAAGCAATTGTAAAACACGATGATATAATGGGTATTGCTGCATACTAATAACAGAGAATTGTAGTGTCTGATTTGGATTAAAAGACGTTCAAATGTAAGGAATATAGGTTTCAATTATAGTTATGTGTTTCATTGTGCGACACTTTTCCTACAGGTTAGAATGGAGCAGACTAAATTTTATCACATCGCTGTGATGTTATATACAATGTTAATAGGATGTACATTCGCTAAATTAGTGTGAGATACAGTTTGCTACACACCTTATGTTATTGTAAATCTGATTTATTGCTCGCTTTCACGCAAGCAAGTGCTATATACAAAATGTAAGAACTCAAACAGAAATTTTTACCCACTTGAACTCACCTATATTTTGTATATTTCCTTGATTAACTGTAGACGAATGCTGAGTTGTTTAGTGATTTTGAATTGTTTGGAAATTTCATTAATATGTGTTCTTTCATTACTAAGGTATTTGTAACTTTTGCTACATGCTTATACACATTCACCATGGTTGTGTCAATTAAATCATGCGTTAATTAATTACTTTTCTTTCTATGTCATTTGCCTGTTTTATGATAAAAGTATCTATCTTAGAGGTTACGGGCACAGCAAGAAAGTTAAGTTGTAAATAAAAGACGACACTAATTAAAATTAATATCAATTAACAAATGTTACAAGACTTGCATTTCTCATACATTGTTTGCAGATGTATTGCATGCCTTTCAAACATAAATGGAACACACAAAAAAAATTGCTTTGGAATAATCAGTCACTTTATGTAAGGCAAGAGTTGGGTCAGCTTAAATAGCATTTTCATTTAGTAAAAAGCATAAACACATTGATATACTCTCTTCCCCTCTGTCTCTCCTTTTGCGAACACACAAACGCACACACACACACACATCACACACACACATGCACACACAAACACACACACACACACACATATTAAATACTATATATTAAAACTGCAGCGAGCATAGAGCTAGGAATGTAGTTCTTTATTATTGAATTATTCGAACCACGTTTTATGTTACACAAATTCATGAAGAAAATAAAACTTAAGACATGCTGTTCTAAGATGTTTCATTCTCTATCAACTCAGGGATAAAATTAAAATGTTAAAATTAAGGAAAAACAGAATTATTGCTAGTATATGAATGAGTATAGCAGAAACAAAATGACCTTTACATTAACGATAAAATTTACTATTATTTAATGTTATTTTAAAAACTATACGTTTATCTGAAGGCGATTAGTTCTTAAAATGCATACTTAAAAAAATAGTCTAATTGTCCTTAATGACTTTAAGTGAAATAATAAAATTATATTTTATTATGCTTGCTACTTCTTACCAGTTGGCTAATTGCTGCAGACAAAGACCGAAACACATTAAAACTATGTCTGAATAGAATTTGTCAGTGTATCGACAAATATTTACTCATAATGGATTAATTATAATTGTATGTTGTGGTGCACTTTAAAACAATCATTTAATTCACTTTTAAGCAAAATGTCAAGTTACAATCACTTATAGAAGAACGAATATTGTCTAGATTTTCGTAATCATTAATACAGAACTGACAAGACATACTTTTAAAAAATCCATTTAATAAAATTTGACAGGAAATTCCAAATCAACAACACTCACAAAAGTATTGAAATCAACTGTATTTATATGTTTCGTTCCTAAAATCACGTATGTCTTCTCTTTATTGAATTAATCTAAAAATCTAAAAATAAACACATTAAATAAGTGTTCAGTAAATCAACCACACATTTCAATAAATAAGTACATGATACTGTCCCCAAACCTCAGCTATTATGAAACAAATAAATTGTGCAATTAATATACACAATAGACAATTTTACGCTACATGGTTAGGGTACGTCTTTTCTAACGTGAAAGTTCATATTGTCATAATCACGCAGTGTGATCCATGCTGCGATTGTTCTCATGAATTGGACCTGAATGAGAAAAATCATACATTCCAATATAGTAACGATGTTTCCAAAATAGTACTATAGACAATAACGACATAGTGGATACAAAATTGCGCTTTCAAAAGAAAAAGAGAACAGAAAAACAGATAGAGACAATGAGAGTGCGCAGAGAAAAACATATGATACACATATGAGGAGAGAGAGGCAGAGAGACAACAGAGAAAGAAAGGGAACTCACCAATTCATCATATCCATATATATACATTCGTTATGTACATGATCTTTTGACGTTTCTTTCATAGAAATAAGAGAAGGGTGAGAAAGATGGCAAAGAAAAGTTGAAAGGAAGAGTACACCCTGCCTTATTTTGAAGAAAATGAACAATGTCGCAAAGTATAAATAAATAAGTTTCGTATCCTATTTTCACAGCTTAGCAACACTTTTCTTAAAAAGACTATTAAAATAAACAAATTAATTAATAGATAACCTGAAGTTGGCAAGATTCCTTCAATGTTAATTGCTTGAGAACACAACTCATATCGATTGATCTCATCATAAGGTGAAGAGATACTAACGTCTTGCATGCACAAGGAATCATAGGACTTATCTGTAAATGAAACAGAACAGACATTACTATTGCTCAATTAAACATTTTAGATATCGCGTTACACATTCAGATAGAGTACCGTTTAAAATCTAGATCTATGAATTAGTAATATTAGTAAAGTTGTAGATTTGTTGACTATGTAATACTATTGAAATAAACTTGTTTACACAAAAATGATTCAAAAATAAATTGTAGTGACACTGATGGATTGTAAACAAACAACAAACAAAAACGAAAAACAAACGATAAATGCATGATAGTAAAATTGGAATCGAACAAAGCACGATGCAAAGTCATCAGAGTAAGGTTAATCACAGAATTAAGGAGTCTGATTCAGCTTGTCCTATCTTTTAAAAAATATCTATACATACGTACGACTACACTGGACAAAACATATGATAATGACAATAGCTACAGAAAGAGATGACGGCAACATACTCTGTTATATTTGCCCAGATTATATTTCATAGCGGCACGTTACATCGACATACAGGGCACTGTGCCCATCCTCATGCATTCTTTCGTTCTTATCTCGTTCTACATGCGTTCTCTCACTCTTACCTCGTTCTACGTACTTTTATTCGTTCTCATATATCTTTGCCTCTCCCCTCCCCGGTCTATACAATGTTGGTTTAAAAGTGAAGGCCATGCACGCAAATCAGGGACTGACCAATAAAGTTGGCACTTCTGGTATTAGTATGTTTATTACTCTGTTTAAATATGATTTATATATAAATACCTAAGTGTTATCTGCTTTATACTTTAGCAAATTATTGAACCTATATGAAGAATGCTTTAAACACAACTCTTTACTAAAGTTCCCTTTGAAAGATTAGGTAAAAATTAAATAGTGAACTATATTAGCGCTATTTAGGAAAAACACTTTTACACATATAAATCATAAAATATTCCAATGCAATTGCAATAATTAATAATGTCAAAATATATAAAATATAAAATATAAACTATTTATTTTCCAAATTCTATAAACTTCTACCTGAATTATGAAGTAGGATACTAAATGTACTATATATCTATAAATAGTGTGTATACTAATTTAGCACTGCCTATGGGCAAGAAAGAATGTAGATTGCCGTTTAAGCAAAGATATATTTAACCCGATCTGGTGAAGGCACTCATTCGAAATCGCTATCGCCCGCTAATCAATATCAGCGAAGAATGTACAATTCGGGTGCAGTGCTACACAAAGCTTAGGTCAGCCCACCACACCCGTGTACATTATAGACTTTTGTTATAAATAAATTTATATCTGGTAGAACACGAATTTGAAGAAAACGCAATGAAAATTCTTCATAGATATATTCTATTCGATCACAGGTTATCTCAATTATCACACGTTATAGTATCAATTGTGATATAGTAAGAGTTATTTCTCTAAATCGAAGTCCAATTGCCTTTCCAATATCTTCTGTTTTGTCATCACAAATGAAGTACAGTCTGATGCGATCAACAATCTTTGTGTGTATCTTTTACATTTAACAGCAGATTATAGAGTTTTAGCAGGTATTAACAATAGTGTGCTTCGAAAGGTGTAGAACGATGTGACGCCTATGCCACAGTGTCACCTGTACCATTCTCTCCGAAGAAAGGAGGGTGGTGGCTAGTCGACGCCAAGTAGGACTTGCATAGATATTATTACAAATCCACACACAGAATAACAAAGTGGTTATTTGGCTCGAATTTTATTCTGCATGTAGGTTACGTATTGCCGACATGTTTGCATGTGTGATTGCATATGGGTAAGGGTGAAATGTAGACAGCAAAGACAACACATCGTGTAACAACGACCACAGCCACTCTTTCAAAACTATAGACAGAAAAAGTCTAAATGTCAAAATACCAAACAAATTCAAATTTATTGATCTATGGGTTTCCTCTCACACGTTGGTTTATCAGCCATCCACAATTCACACCCATGGGATGGGGGAAAAGAAAGAACGAAAAAGGAAAGATGAATGATGAAATAAAAGAAATACAAAACTCAAGATTCTTCATTCAGTATTACTTCTAAAATAGGCTAAGCATTATTCAACATAAAAGAACAGTCACTATTTAAAAGTTCTAAACCACTGCTCTTATATCAAAATTCAATAATTCGAGAAAAAAAACAATGTCATTCAACTTGCAAGTCCTTTTCAAGAGTCACATCAACATCTTCGAGATAGTCACATCAACATTTTCTTACTAATCTTAAAATGATTATTCACTGATAATCGTAGACTTAAGTTTAAAGTTTATTTTTTATTTAAGGTTTAATTCTTAAGTGAGATTCTAAGATTTAGTTTTAAGTTTTAGGTTTATGTGCTCTGAGATTCCTACACTAGTTAGTATTTTCTACTCACATAGTTATTGTCACTTTCTTCTCGTGCTGGGGGGTTTGATAATTCACAAAACACCGACGACATTATGGTTCGCTCCCTGGAACTCAGAGTACAGCCATCCCGCTGCTATGTTATGCTTCTTGTTAGGCCTTTTTCTCATCTCTTGTTATGGCTCTCTCATTACTTCTTGTTTCATTCCTCATTTCTTCTCTTCTCTTAACCCTTTCTCATGTCTTTTCATCTCATTACGTTTCTCGTTCTTTCTCTTCTCATTACGTTTCTCATTTCTTCTCTTCTCATTACATTTCTCATTTCTTCTCTTTTCTTAACGTTTCTCATTTCTTCACTTTACATTAATTAATGGTCAACCTTGCCGTTATTCTGTGACATGCCACACACGAACGTGACTGCTTATGTGCAATATCTCCCAGTGCCATGACACTAAACGTCCAATCCATTCTTCCAATGGAAAATAGTCGATCACCCACGGTCTTTGCACATAGTCTTTGAAGAACCCGAGATGATTGTCCATATGACTATTCCACCTTCATCTGTTGACAGCACACCTTATAAATACAGCTAGGTAGACGTCTGGAACTCTATTGCAGTGTTCAAGAATTCTCTAGCTGGTTGCCTCCCAGCCAATAGAGTCCTTGGTATGAAGCAGAGAGAAACTCAGAGGGTCTTTCTCACCCCTCTACCAACCTCTACATTCTTGGTGTTTCTCATTCTTTCTGTCTCCGTCATCCCCTTTTATCCGCAAAGTCTTTGTACATCATTTTCACTGAGCTGATTAGAACACAATCCTCCAGCACACAGTACCCCCCATTAGCACTGCACATACTTGCTGATGAATATTTTGACTGTCCACTTCCATTTAGTGCCAAGTATCGAATTTAAAGTTGACACTTTTGATTGACATATCAATTTGCCTGCTAAGTACCTAACTCGAGCACAAACTAATCTCAGAGCATGTCCTATTTTTATTTTGTTTTTAAAACTACATTACTATGGTGACTCATTGCCACCTGGCAAGAGTACACTAGTCATAGCAAGAAAGGGTTGTACACATAAACTAACACATATAACTATATCAATATAAATCTCAACTTTCCAATTACTCAAAATTCTACTTCAACAAGTAATTTCACAATAACAATATCAACTGTAAACTACCAAACTTTTTATAGTGGTGATTCTTAAAAATAAGTTACATTTCAAAACCCAGAGCCTGTTTTCTCACAGACAAAATTAGGCCTACCACATATGACCATACACTGACACAATTTATGGCTCTGGCAATGCTTACTACAGAGGGGTAAATGCCTGCATCATAAAGTTAACACCTTTCCATTCACTGGCATGAACCTATTTCTTCCTCAGGTAGCATTTCCACCTTATGTTTCAAATTGTTGACAAACTGGTCATTTTAGCCCCTTTCTATGTTTAAACAATTTGGCTGTTTCCTTAATCATTTAGAGTATGATGACACTTAGAGAGAGAATTTTTTAATAATTATTTCCCATACCTGTGACACACAGTAGTTATTGGTTAGGATAACCATTGTTAATTAATCACATATTACTAATTAGAAGTGATGAGACATCCCTAAATTTCAGGCATATTTCAGCTCTAAACCCTTTCTTACAAATAATGCAACAATTCTGTTAGCCCAATGCACACATATAGCCCGATATACAGCATACAAAATATAGCATCGATCAAAATTCACAAGTATAATGTACAATTTAGTCATGTTAATAAACATAGAAATAATAGTTCAATTACATAAGCATTCTCTAATTTAAATCATAGATGAATAGCAAACATGTACAAAAATATAAGTCCATTCTGTCTTTATCAATCAGTTAACTTACCATAAGGTAACGATCGCCTTTATGACAGTTATGTTCTAACTCAAGTGATTCGAATACAGTGTTTCTTCATAAAAGAAACTTCCTGTCCATCCCCACTGGATGAATTTGTTATGAACAAGTGTAAGACTATTAGTCAGAAAAACTACTCATCCAATCAGAAATGGTTTCGATTGCATTAGCAATTCTAGTCTATCCTCCAACCGAGTTGTTTACTTCCAACTTTTACACTTAAAAATATCAGACAACACATTGCCAAAGGTCTGGTCACTTTCACATTTCACAATTTATAATTCAGTTATATTTAGAAACAGTGATAGGCAACTTTACTCCGCCATACAGTGGTACTGAATTATGAGGAAGAAACGTAACGCTACTAGTGAACCATAAATAACCATAAACAAGAAGGAATGCCTGAATCTATGCAGGGCCTGTCAAAGTTACTTGTACTGCATGTGTGCTTTTCTATACAAGTCATTATAAAATCAGTCCTAATCTTAGCGCTACTGCCTTGGATGCTCATATTTCTTATGTTAACTATGAGTTGAATGTTTGCTAGTTATAATGATATATTTAACATTGTTATATTTTTCTATTCAATATTGAAACTCATCTATTACGAACCTTTAATAATCGTACACACATTTACACATTAACACGAAGATATGCAATCCAAACACGTAAAAGTGAGCAATGTTTTCACACCTGCATTATGCTCAATATCCTTTAATTGTGATAATGGATCATTGACATTGGAATCGATTCTGAAAATGAGAGGTAAGCAAAACATACAAATTCGTTCATTATCTTTCATAAGTACATCAGCTTCTTTCAATTCTAAATGTAGATATTTTCAAAAGTATTGTTACGATTTAATGACAGTCTTACAATTACATTTATTATTAGGTATAAAGTCTTCATTTATACATGTGAGAATGACTGTGTTATATATAGAAAATAACAGTTACTATTTTGTCTGTTATACTTCAAAGTGCCAATTAATGGACTTGCATATTTGTGAGTAATACAATAGTCAACATGATTTATTTCATTACTTTTCAAATATTCACTTTCTTCTTATGAACGTACTAATTGAGCACTAAAGAAAAGGAAAGACATAAAGTGTACTTACTTTGCTACTTGTGTACGGTCGGGTTCTCTAGTTCCATCTAAAACAATGCATTCACACAAAACAACAAACTCGCAGAAATAATGACGCTGTTGCATGTATTATTATTAAAATGTAATAAACAAGTTTTCAATATATACGTGGTAAGAGAAATGGTTCTATCCTTTGTGAATTGAAGAAAATTTGATGTATTAATCATTTGCAATATTTTTCAGATTTATTTGATTTTAGATTTTGCTTTTGTGGATAGAGAGATAGAGAAGAAAGAGAAAGAAAGAGAAGAGAGAGAGAGAGAGAGAGAGAGAGAGAGAGAGAGAGAGAGAGAGAGAGAGAGAGAGTTAGGTTCCAGACTTATGTGGCGCAACAGAAGAAGTGACAAGCTGAATATGATAACGAATAAATGTGCTGCTAACCCCAATAAAATATTTTAATAGGCATTATATTTCCACATTTTTTACTTATAATCTAATGAAATATTTTAACTTACAACAACGGTGTTATCGCAATTGCGTTATTATTTCCAAATTATTTACCCTCATAAGACGCATTATTTCCTCGTATTTGTATCAATAAAATGAATTGTTTACATTTTCATGATTTGACAGAAGTGCATCTAAATGTCATTGCAGATTTATCAGAAAGAAACGAAGAAATACTCGTTCGATATAACCGAAGCACAATGTTCATTAGAATAGACAGTTCAAGAAAACAACTAAGGCAAATAAATGAACAACCACTTCTTTTCTTTCTGTTTTTAACTATCAATAAACGTTAGCGAAGGAAATCTTTATTTTATTCATCTTGATATAAGTGATTCCTATGAAGATACAAATTGAATTTAAAAAATAATAGGTAATAAGCAGTCACAATTTGCATATTTGATGCTTATATCAGTACACCTTGTTCATTATAATATGAATTATTCTATTAATAGTCAAGGCCACCTCACATTCATGTTATTTAATATATATATATATATACATCTGTCAGTCTCTCTCTCTCTCTCTCTCTCTCTCTCTCTCTATCTATCTATCTAACTATCTATCTATCTGTCTGTCTATCTATCTATCTATCTATCTATCTATCTATCTATCTATCTATCTATCTATCTATCTATCTATCTATCTATCTATCCGTCTGTCTGTCTGTCTGTCTGCTAGCTAGTTATTTACTTATCCCTATTTCATAATCCTTAAGTAATTTGAATTATAACAATTAACCGGCATACCTTTATTGAGGTGTATTCTTTTCTGTCGTATTACGAAAACTGTGACAACAACTATCACGGTGATAATAACTGTTACTGCGACGCTGACACCTGCAACAATAGCTGTTTTTTCGTCGGTTACACTATTGTCTTTCTGCAGCTCACCTGGTTCAGTCTCTGCAAATTTTGAGTAACACATGCATTTTCTTACACAATGATATAGGGTATTACGTTCTCGCTTGACACTTATATTGCCAAACTAATGGATTAGTGAGGAATATTGTAGTAACAATCATCCCATCTCTAGTCCGCATGTAAGACAGAATTCATATATTGGCATATGCATCATTTTTTAAATATTTTACCTGTGTTGTACATCATCATTACAATTGATATAACATAAATGAAAGTTTTCGCCGGTGTAAAGTACATACCGTTAATTGCCAGACGGAATAAGAAACTAGTGTTTCCAAAAGAATTGATGACGATAACTTCGTAATAGCCCTGATCCCCTTCACTGACCTTGTCTACTGTCAAAGTGCATTTTGCACGTGCCAGTATAATACTACCTGATGAACAACTGATCTCAAAAATATTACTGCGAGCTGGCAGTTGGGTGGTAGTTGTATAATATGCTTTACCCTTGTACATAAAACTGAATTGGTTAGGACATGGAAAACTGATGACCTCAAAGGATAGATTGCGAGCTGACCCTTTGAAGTTGACTGAAGGTATTTCTGCTGAGGTAGTATTTGACACTGACCGAGGCGCACCTGGAATCAGCATTGCATAATAAATTGTTGTGATTTAATAATAAACAAATTTATATGTACTCAATTCATTTCTAAAATGCTCTAGATAGTACATTACCATGTGAGCACACAGGTTAGAATGTATTTTGTGAGAGTTAAGTTTGAATTACCCAAAAGTTAATTTTCTTTTGATACGTTTCTTTGGTATGTGATAATTAGATGATAATAGAATGAGTGTCATTTGTTTGGCAGTATTCTACAAAGCACGCTTTAAGGATGAAAGAGAAAATGTCCACATGTAAATTAATGTAACGTACTATTTATAATGCTTTGCATATAGAGAGGTTTTGTCACTTTGTTAATAATCTAATTTGGCATACGTTTCAAACAAAACAAAATAAAAATATTAGGTTGAAGTCAATGCGAAGTTTACAAATGCTTTACACTAAATAATGTGTTGTTCTGTTTTCCATTGCTCATGTCCACATGTAAAATTTATGTCACAAAGAGAATAAAAGGCCATTGTTTTGCACTTGGAAAGTTTGCATCCTCAGAAAATAAAGTACCTAAAATATTATTGATTAAATCCCTTAGTCAACAGATTTTTTATATATATATAGAACGAAACTACACATCAAGAATTAGAATTGGAGAGATCTTTATAATGATGAATTTTAAAGTCGAAGTTATGACAACATATGAGGAATTATAATTGTAACTTTGATATAAGTACAACAATCAAACATTAATACAAAATTATAAAGAAGCTGGAAAAATATGTTCAAATCCAGGACTTAGTAGTAGCATGTTATAACACAAGTATTCAGTAGAAACAGCAATTGTTTGGAGAAAAAACGAAAATTATAACTTAATCATTCTACACATTCCCTTCGAGGTAATCAGAATAGCATGACATATGTCATTAGAAGTTAAAATTAACTTACAATATCGGGTACAAAGTGCTTATATTAAATATTTTCTTATCAGTTTGGATGTTTTCATATTCGGAAACATTCAATGTTCTCAATGCATTTGAAGTTCATGAATATATGATTACATAATTCTTGTTGATAAAGAATCAAACAGACAGATAATTTAACATGTTAATTTACAGATACGTGTCTTCCACTAAATATTTTTTTAAATTGTATTAAAGCGACATCCAAATAAGATACTGACGATTGTATCCTCCTCTTCCTATTAGTTCAATACTATATAAAGCAGATTAAAACTTTTTTATTATTAACATTTCAAGACATGTCAAGACATCAAACTTAATTAAAATAATTTATTGAAAAATTTCAGCGCATATAACTTGCGCTATGCGATATATTTCCTACCTTACTTTCGATCAGGTGTACAATAATCACAAACATACTTCCAATCCAAACAATAGGCATGACTGATATTTCTTTCATATCAGTGTCGATAAACTATTCATTAAGACTTTATGCAAACTCTTATGATCTCCCTCTCTAAAATCTCGCTTAGAAATTCATGAAATAAATCAGAAACAACATACAGACTTGAATAATTTCCACATAATCCCTCTCTCCTTCTCCCTCCCTCCCTCTCTCTCTCTCTCTCTCTCTCTCTCTCTCTCTCTCTCTCTCTCTCTCTCTCTCTCTCTCTCTCTCTCTCTCTCTCTCACAAACACACACCAAATGTAAACTCGTAGGTTTTAGGTAGGAAAACCATAATTATCGTACAACATATTCTAATTATAACGTTCATTAAAGTAAACGTGTGGTTCAGTGTATATTGCAACCTAAGAATTCCCATTAAGCCACATAACTGCGTCTCGCTTTTCCTTGTATGAATCAGTTTACTGTGACTAAGTCAATATTAACTTGAATTAAGATGTCTTACTTCAACACACATTTTATGTAATTGTAATTGCGTGTATATAA